>OY755202.1:7868017-8468017 GCA_963576765.1 Draba incana | reverse complement strand
ATCGAACATATATATCATGCATGATGAGTGTAGAAAGGCTCTTACCTGGTTATGATGACGGGAATCCCAGCATAAGCTGCGTTCACTGCTGCTTTGACTTTTGCAGTCATACCACCTCTCCCTAATCTTGATTTGTCGCCAAATGTAATCTCATCTTGATGCTTTTCCTTAACAAATGTGTGGATCAGCTTTGAGTTAGGATCACTTGGAGGGCCTGTGTAAAGACCTTCAACATCACTCAGAAGAATCAGAAGATCCGCTTTCAATTCCAGCGCCAATAGAGCAGCTAAGCTGTCGTTGTCCCAAAAGATTCCAGACGAATCCTGCATATAAGAAGCGAAATGAAACTCAACATTAGACTACAAGGAATTGATGATTAGAAATCCCTCAAATCTCAAAAGGGGGACCAAAGACAATTCAATAAACCTGATATGGGGCTCTTCTGGTGCTTATAGCATCATTCTCATTGAAAATTGGAATAACCCTCAAATCAAGCATCGACTTGACCGTTTCATTGAGCTGCTTCCTGAACTCCTTATCTCTAAAACTACTATCATTCACCAATAGCTGAGCAGCAGTCACATCAAGCTGTGGCAAAAGAAAACAACATGAAACAAAGCGTCAATATTGAATTTTTCACACAATAATCTAGAAGACAATAACAACAAATAATTCATTTCCCAAAATTTCAAGACTATGATCACCTGGTCGAACATAGTCTCATAATAAGACATAAGACTGCTTTGTCCAACACCAGCACAAGCCTTCCCATCAAGTTCAGTCTGAGGCTTCTGGAGATCCGCAAAACTGCAAAATCACATCAAGAAACAAACTCAGCAACAACAACAAAAAAAAAAAAAAAACTTTATAATCATAAACACAAAATACAACATTTCACTGTTACTAATGGTCCATATCAACCTTTTTGTTTCCAACTTTTTATTACAAAATGATTAGAAAAAATTTAGCCATTTTTGCTTAACCTGCTATTGACTAATTGTCTGTATCGAAGCCTTTGCCTTCCAAGACCAACCGCACCAGACGACACCAATATCACTTCAAATCCATCCGAGTTTAATTCCGCAAGCTGACATTAATATTATTATTATTTTCAACCAAATTAAAGGTGCACAGTACAATAATACTCACATGTCTTTTGTGAAAACCTTTTTCACAATTTATGATTAATTATAAAAAGACTAAATGGTGATTAAGGGAAATGAAATTAAATTTACCTGTTCACACAGTGCTCCTAATCGACCAAGAGCTAATCTTCCACCTTTTCCAGTAACAACTGCAGTCCCAACCTATAATTACGATTAAAAAAAAATTAATTAACAAAAAAAATCCTCGAATATTCCGATATTCTTCTTCATTCGTCTATGATAACATGCAAATTAAGATTCGTAATCGTAATTACGATAAGGTTTAATTTCTGGGATTTTCAGATTCGATGCACTTTCATATTACGCTTCCACATTACAACATCTTAACACGAAATTAAACACACTTCACAGATCAAACGAACGACGAACAAAAGAAAAGGAAAAAAAATTCAAAATCACGATCGAAACAAAAATCTGAGAATGCGAACGATTTCTCCATGAAAATACAGAGAGAGACGAATCAAACCTTAACGACGATACGTTTAACGTCTCTGGCAAAAGCGCGTGAACGATCTAACTCCTCCATAATCGCCTACCAAAACCTTTGAACGAACGAGTTAACTCAGTGATTCGTCAGTGACCGCGTTAGAGAGAGAAGGAAATAATCTGGTGAGGGAAGTGTGGAGATGAACGAGGAAGATATGAAGGGGTTTATAAACAGAACAATACCAGAGAGGTCAGGTCCTTGTACCGAACCACGAGTCGCCACGTGTGGGGGTGTAAGGGTATATTTGGAATATTGTATGATGATCGGTGAAGTGGCGAGTGTTGCTTGGGTGGTGTAGTGTAAAGAAGTTAGGGTGCGTTGTAGAGGATTGGTGGCTCGATTTTGGTGGGTATTTTGGGTAAATTATAAAAATCGGCAGCTGAGGAAGCGCCGTGGACGTGAATAAACGCAATAGGCAAAACGGAATCAGAAGAGGACAAGTTAAAATCGGACAGCAATGCAAATTTAGATGACTTTATATATATTTTGTATATTGAATGATGAAAATATTGAAAAGAAAAATGAGTATAATAATTGATTTATGCGGCGCCACAACATTTTTATGATTTTAATAGTATAATAATGATTTTGATGTGAATAGCATAGAAAACCAAGAAAAAGGAAAAAACTCGTTTTATATGGAAAATTAGTTTTGGAGAGGACAGTTTTTCTTTCTATTGTAACCGGTGGAATATAAAGGTCGAAAGCTAAACTAATTTTTGAAATTTATAGTAATTCAATTTTTATATTATTACTGAATACAAATATAGATGGTCAATAATAATTAAAATCTTAGTAAGAAGATCGACTTTTAAAAAAATGGTATTCAAAGTATCTAGACAACTATTGTTTGGTGTTATTAGGGATGTCAAAATGGGTCAAAATTTATGGATTTGATCTATCCAATCCAACACATGAACTCTAATGGATTGAAATTTTTTATCCTAATGGGTTAATGGGTCAAATGGTTTATGAGGTCAAATGGTTTGGATTCAAATAGGTTGAACTAAAATGGATTAATGGATAACCAATTTCAATCCATTAATTTTTCTAAAATATATATTTTTTAAAATAATAAATGGATTTATTTGAAAAAAGTTCTCAGTGACGATGATAACTCTCTCTCTCATTTCATAATTCAGATCTTCTATCCAAATCGATTAATCGATTTCATCGTCTCTTATGATCAGATTAAATCGATTTCATCGTTTTTGCAATCGAACCAAATCGATTTTCCGGTGAGTTTTTTCCGACGAAGAGACAAATGGAGGTGGGACACGCTCTTTCCGGACTTGACTCGTCGCCTTCTGGGTTTATCTCGTCGGTGAGCAGATCTTTAGCAAAGCCTACTCGTCTCACCGAAGAACATCGTTCTTATTCGATCAGGTAAAAACGTTGGTAATTGATTTGATTTTGTGGGCTGGTTTTGTAAATCTGATTCATTTGATAAACGATGGGAATCATAGGAGTAAGATTTAGGGTTTGAAATGTGCGTTTTGTAGTTGTGATGAGACTTGGGATTTGCATTCATTCTTTTGTTTGAGAAGAGTTTTTGGGTTTCATGATGATGGTATCATAAACACGATTCCTTCATGTTTGAGAGATTTGGGCTTTTGTCTATAAAGCTCTTTGTATTTGTTTATTTGGATTTGGTTTTTGTACGGTACAATGATGAGTTAGCCTTGTGTGTTTCTTTATTGATTCTAGTCAAGCTAGTTTTAAATCTCCTCCTGCTTAAAAAAATATATCTCTGCTGAGAAATTGATGTGTGATTCAAAATCTGGTTGATGTTTAAGCTTTACGTTTCAAGAATTGATGTGTGATTGTTCTCAGTTTCATCTTTATTTATGCTTAAACTTGGATTTTGCAGGAATCATTAGATGCAACTTTTCTTGTTTAAACATGTTTTGTATTATTTGGTATTATTGATTAAGCACCAAGTTACTTAATTCAAGTATAATTATGACAGGGAAGATCACATGGTGGATAATGAAGAACTTCCTGGCGGTGATGGTGTCGGACTCTATTTTTTGGTGGATATAAATCAACACTTTGTACTCTAATGCTTACTTCTGAGTTCCTCAAATCGTCTTCTTCGATATGTAGAGTTATTTTTTTCCTTTGGTTGTTTCTTTATTCTATGGTTTCTTGGTGATTATGAAGAAAGATGATCTGTTTTTAGCCACTGATTTTGTGCAAGTTTTTTTCCAGAGCTCTATAGTGTCTCTTTCTTGTTGTGTGTTTCTGAAGTATAGTGTCTTTTCTTCCATAGAACTATATTTGTCACGATAGGTGCTAACAAGCTTGTACAAACTAGACTATTTCACAATTTATTTACAAGTTTATAAAACATTTGTAATTTGTAATTTGTTTTTGTAAAAACGTGGATTTGTAAAACATTTATAGTTTGTAATTTGTTTTTATAAAAACATGATTTCACAATTTATTTATAAATAAATTTGTTGAATTGTTGTGTTATTGAAATTAAATGGGTTGGATCAAAGTCAATCCAACTCATTTAAATTTGATGGATTTATGAGTTGATCCAATCCAATTACTAAATGGGTTGATCCATGAACCATTAACACTCAACCCATTAGGGTTATGGGTTGGGTTGGATTGAAATATCCATTTTGACATCCCTAGGTGTTATACAGAATTGTTAATGTATTATACGAAATTTTTCTTTCCCTCAATTTATTATTATATATAACATGGTTTTGTTAAGAACAAATTTAGTAAACTACACTTATTTGCTATCAAATTTCATTACTTAGCAGGTTATAAATTTCCCAAATTCACGTACAAGCTATCTAAAGATCCTATAATAATAAGATTTACCACTATATTATCAAATCCAATTCAAGTATTTCCATAAAGAATGTTGGGGAATTTGCTAAAATAGGTCACATTTAAGCATAAAATGTCCCAACACACCTTTCTTGTTGTTTTCCGATAATACCCCTAAGTGATAGAAAACAAATTAAATAATAATTTTTTTAATTTTTTAAAAATATATAAATTATAAACATATCATGAATAGAGTTTTTTGTGAAAACATTTTTTTTTAAAAGTAAAATGCATATTGTATAATGATTGTGATTTTTTGTTCTACTGATAGTAGAATGTAGTAGAATTTAGATTCTACCGATTTTACACAAATCTACCATGTGTAGAATATATGTTATACTACATAGTGAACATTCTAGTATTTCGTAGAATTCCGTAGAATTTCAATTCTATTAAATACGAAGTTTCTACCACTGGTAGAATTTTAAATCTACCATTTTCAATAAATTCTACCATGTGTAGAAGACCGTTTCTACCAACAGTTCTGTTGGGAATGTCCTGAAATCACACTTGTATTCACTCTAGTGATAGTTGTACTGTCGAGATTAGACATTCATATGATATTAGGTGGTCATGATGTTTTGCTAGAAGCCACTAATGATCTATGAGTTATGAACTCATTACTAGTATTATATGATCCTACAGGGTCACACACCTAAGCAAACTGGATAAACTTTATGTGGGAATAATCATTAATGTAATGATTCAAATGATGTGTATTTGATACACATAAGAATCGTGTTTTAAAGAGTGTGTCGATCGACACAAATGAGTCGTGTCGATCGACACGGGCCAATAATCGAAATAGGGATTTTGGTTTAATGACTTAATTTGTACCGGTTTAATTGCTGGACAATTAGGTTTTTCTCACGTGCCTATATATATGATATGAGGCACGAAATTTAGAATAGACTTAGTTGATAGCCACCTCTGAAAACGTAAGTTCCCTAAGAGATCCGATTCCAGGTACTAGCATCCCTGCGGATTCCAGTTTGTGTGCGTGTGGACTATCAGTAGAGGTGCAGCACTTGATGCGCTACAGATCTCGATAACCTGACAATCTTCCGCTGCTAATCTCCAGGTATATTCGAGATACCGTTCTTGTAGATTCGTTGTTTACAAACCCTAGATCCTAGGCTAAAGAATTGTCACTAGGTTGTTTTAATAGAGATTAAAACTGGTTAAAACGTGATGAAATTCCAACAGTGGTATCAGAGCCATAGGGTTTAACTTTGAATCACTAGAAGGTTATTGAATTAGAGAATTTAGATTGATACATATGATGTATAGGATGCTTGTTAGATCAATTTTCAGTCGAATCAAAATTGTTATTTTGTTGAAATTGCTCTTCTCGGGCACCAGAATCGTTCGTGTCGATCGACACGGCTTTGCAAAATTGTTTAATCAAAATTGTTCTTCACGGTATGAAAAACCTAACGGTGTTGATCGACGCAATGGTTGTGTCGATCGACACTGTCGTCTCTGCCTTGAGAAGTGATTAATCGGTTCAATTGGATTGAATCGGTTATCTCACTTGGTTAGAAATCAATTAAACCGGCTTATTGCGGTTTATTGCGAGTTGGTTAGTGTCGATCAATACAAATGTTATGTCGATCGACACCGACCGGTTATCGATCCGGTTCAATTGGATTGACCGGTTATCGCAAAATTGAATTGGATTGGTTAGCATCGATCGACACAAATGTTATGTCGAACGATAGAGGCCAATTATCAACCCAGTTCAATTGGATTGACCGGTTATCGATCCGGTTCAATTGGATTGACCGGTTATCGAAAATTGAATTTTGTTTAGTCAATGTCAATCGATACAAATGTTGTGTCGATCGACACTGGCCGGTTATCAAAATTTATTCTGTCGGTTATCGAAACCGGTTCAATTGGATTGATCGGTTGTCGAAGAACTGTTACAGAGAGGTGAGTGTCAATCGACACTAAGGTAGTGTCGATCGACATCCTACGAAAATTGTGGGTTAGTGAACCTACAATCAAATAACCAAACCAGATTTAATGAGATTCTAAACCTTTCTGAATGCATATTGGATATGTGTTAGGATTAAATGTTCATTTCCTCAACTAAAATATCAAGTGTTCTGGATGTCTTCCCGATCTTGTCAGCTGTCAAGACTCGTTTCATTCCGTGATAGGCTTGCAGTGCAAGGTGTCTGCAGTTACATGAGTCAGGCAGTAGGTAATTGAGTTGATGGGCTTTCAGTGCATGACATCAACTATTACATGACTGAAGAGATTGGTTTACTTGAGTGGGCTATCAGAAGTTCTGGGCCCATAGACATCAGGTGGATAAAACATAAGATGTCTTATCCACAACCAAAAGTCATATTGGATATGATTAGCAAAGTGTTGCTTACCTATATAGCTAAGATTTTAGTGACAGCCAGTGGCTCGCTCGGGTTTTGGTGAAATATGGATCTTGGATCATTATATTCATTTGAGGAAACATTGTTTTGAATATAATGCGAGTTTTCTTAATTGTTAAGATTTCTCATTTCCTGAATATCATAACTGAATTTTTCCTTTTCTTATTACAGTTATGTCTAATCAGAACTCTTTCTCGTTGAGATCCGTCCTTGAGAAGGACAAGTTAAATGGATCCAATTTCCTTGATTGGTATCGGAACTTGAGAATCGTTCTCAAGCAGGAGAGAAAGGACTACGTCCTTGAGAAAGTTCTCCCCGAGAAACTAAGGTCCAATGCTTCACATGCAGTATATGATGCTTGGAATAAGCATTACTATGATGTGGTCGATGTGCGTTGTCTGATGTTGGCTACCATGAACTCTGACTTGCAAAAGAAATGTGAGAACATTGCGTCGCCCATCGAGATGATCACTAGCCTGAAAGCAATGTTTCAGGAGCAGACTCGAACTGAGAGATACCAGATGGTTAAATCTCTAGTTGAGTGCAAACTACCAAAGGATGCTCCAGTGAGTCCTCATGTTATAAAGATGATGGGTTATATTGATAACCAGAGGAGACTGGATTGTCCCATTAGCCAAGAGTTGGCTACTGACATCATTCTGCAGTCACTGCCGTCGAGCTATGATAAGTTCATCAAGAACTACATCAAGAATGGCTTGACGAAGACGTTGACTGAGCTGCATGACATGCTCAAGACAGCTGAGCTTAACATCAAGAAGGGCAAAAGGTTTGAGAAACCTGGTAAAGACAAGGGTGAGAGAAAGGCCGTCCAGATTGTGAATCAGGATAAGCCTGAGTCTCCCTCTAAACCCAAGTCTGGCCCATCTGATGATGATACATGCAGCTACTGTGGGGAGCCAAGGCATTGGAGGAGAAAATGCAAGAAATACATGGAAGATACTTTGGAAATGATGAAGATGTATGAGACTTCTTCTTCAGGTATTTATGTTATTTCAAGTTCTATCTTATGGGTATTAGATACCGGTTGCGGTGCTCATATTTATTGAAATATGCAGGGTCTGAGCAACAGTAGAACGTTGAAGAAGGGACAAGTGGAGATACTCGACAGGAATGAAGCAAGAGTTGCTGCATTAGCTGTAGGAAGTTTCCATTTGTAGTCGCCTTCACGCTTGGTTTTAGAAACTAAATAATTGCTATTATGTACCTGCTATGAGCAGAAATGTCATTTCATTTTCTTGTATGATTTTGAATAATTTTATTTTGATAAAAGACAAATGTTGCTCTTTTGATCTTAATGATATATTCTATGGTAGCACCCCATTAGAGAATGGGTTTTATGTCTTAAACCAATCTATGTCTGTCTATAACATAAACACAAAACGGTTCTCTAGCATTGTCATTTTGGGCCACATCGGATTCTGAAGCTCCATAGTGATGGGCTTCTGGACTCACTTGATTGTGAATCATGTGAGAAATGAGAATCCTGCTGTTGGACAAAATGACTAAGTCCCATTTTATCAAACTAAATGAAAAAGCCAACGAATTATTGGGCCTTATACATACAGATGTGTGCGGCCCGATGGGCACCAGTGCTAGAGGAAATTTTTAGTAGTTCATTGATGACTTCAGTAGGCATGGCTATGTTTATCTAATGAGTCACAAGTCGGAATCCTTGAAAAGTTCAAGGAGTTCCAGAATGAAGTACATAATCAAATTGGCAAAAGTATTAGAGCTCTTCGATCAGATCGCGGAGGAGAATGATTCTTCGATCAGATCGCGGAGGAGAATACTTAAGTCAAGAGTTAAGTGATCATCTGAGAGAGTGTAGAATTGTTTCACAGCTCACTCCTCCTGGAACGCCCCAATGGAATGGAGTTTCCGAGAGGAGGAATCGGACCTTATTGGATATGGTTCGATCAATGATGAGTCACAAAGATCTTCCATTATCTCTTTTAGGGATACACTCTAGAAATGTTTGCGTTTACACTAAATAGGGTTCCATTAAAATTAGTTGCAAAGACACCACATGTGATGTGGATTGGAAATGTTCCAAGTTTGTCTTTTCTGAAAATTTGGGATTGTGAGGCTTATGTAAAATTTCATATCTGATAAGCTCGCACCCAAATCCGATAGGTGCTACTTCATTGGTTGTCCTAAGGAAACCAAGGCATACTACTTCTACAACCGTTCTGAAAACAAAGTGTTTGTTGCTAAGAACTATGTTTTCTTGAGAGAGATTGTCTTTCCAAGAAGAACAGTGGGAGTGAAGTACAACTCGAAGATGTTCGAGAGTCACACGAGATTGCTCAACCTGTTAAGGAAGAGCAGTAGCTGGATCTGCAAAGAGTTGTAGAACCTACACCTGTGGTGCCTGAAGTTCGCAGATCCGAAAGGATTCGTAACGATCACGAGAGATATGGATTTCTTGTGACCGATTGTCATGACTTGTTGATCATTGACAATGATGAGCCTACGAATTTTGAAAAAGCAGTGTTGGGCCCGGACTCCGAAAAGTGGCTTGGAGCCGCTAGATCCGAAATGGGATCCATGTCAGAAAACCAGGTATGGTACTTGGTAGATTTACCTGATGGTGTAAAAGCCATTGAGTGTAAATGGATCTTCAAGAAGAAGATTGACGTGGATGGATATATCCAGATATACAAAGCTAAGTGGGTGGCTAAAGGTTTCAAGCAAATTCATGGTATGACTATGAAGAGACCTATTCCCCAGTCGCTATGCTTAAATTCATTCGGATTATCCTAGCAACTGCCATCTATCATGGTGATGAGATTTGGCAGATGGATGTGAAAAACAGTTTTCCTTGATGGAATTCTGGAAGAGGATGTGTACGTGACACAACCTGAGGTTTCACAGATCCTAGTAATGCTAGGAAAGAATGCAAGCTTCATCGATCCATTTATGGATTGAAGCAAGCATCACGGAGTTGAAATCTTCGTTTTGACAAAGCTATCAAAAGGTTTGACTTCATCAGGAACGAAGAGGAACCGTGTGTTTACAAGAATACTAGTGGGAGTGTAGTTGCATTTCTCGTTATGTATGTAGATGACATACTTCTTCTCGGAAATGACGTTCCGTTGCTTTAGTCTTTAGAGACTTGGCTCGGAAGTTGTTTTTCAATGAAAGGCATGGGAGAAGCCGCGTGAATTCTTGGAATAAGAATCTATAGAGATAGATTGGGTAGGCTAATTGGATCGTGTCAAGATGCTTATGGTGATAAGGTCTAGGACAGGTTCAGTATGCATGATTCCAAGAAGGGCCTCATACCAATGTCTCATGGCATTAATCTTAGCAAGATGCAATGTCTCTAGACACTGGCTGAGCAAGAACGTTTGAGTAGGATTCCCAGGCGTATGCAGTGGAATCTATCATGAGTGCCATGACCTGCACTCGTCCAGATATTGCTTGTGTTTTAAGCATGACGAGTATATACCAATATGATCCATGTGAAAGTCACTGGACAGTTACCAAGAATATTCTCAAGTATTTGAGGATTACTAAGGATAGGAGCTTGGTGAACTGAGGAAGTAATGGTTTTTGTTGAGAGTGGTTAGACGGACAAAGACGATTTCCGGTCGGATTCTGGTTATGTCTTGTGTCTATATAGCGGTGCGGTTTGTTGGAAAGGGTTCCAAGCAGAGCACCGAAGCCTGCGGTTTATTGGAAAGGGTTCCAAGCAGAGCTCCGCAGCCTCTCCCACGACCTAAGCATGAGTTTCACCCTCTTGCAGTAGGTATTAGATATATTAAGATGTGATCTTGATTCTAGTGGGAGTTGTAATGGATTTAGTTATGTTATGATATTCATGTGGACATACTTTGGTTATGTCATAATGAAATTGTTTCATGTATTATTTGATTATTGGATAATTGAATAATAGTCCCAAAGTAATTTATGGCATTTTATAGGTCATCAAGTTGAGGACTTGATCATGAAACCCTATAAGTGATTAATGACATAGATTATATTTGTCCCTGGTCAAGGTTGTTAAAGTGGGACACTGATAACCGCGTGAGACTGGTG
This sequence comes from Draba incana, assembly GCA_963576765.1. NCBI lineage: Eukaryota > Viridiplantae > Streptophyta > Magnoliopsida > Brassicales > Brassicaceae > Draba > Draba incana. Next base: position 8,457,056 of record OY755202.1, on the reverse strand, counting down.
TGTGAGGTGACTGATGACTAAGTTTCATGGAGTCATTAATAAGAGTATTAAAGTCAATCACATGGATATATGTTAGAGAACATATGATCGGACATGACCCGCTAATGAGAACTCTACAGGATAGTTATATAAGTGTCATAAGAGGTTCTCATTACGACTAAAGAGTATAGTCCTTAGACCTGAGTTCATCATGATTTCTTGCATATGAATTGGTCCGCTTTGACTTTGTCAAACGTCATCCGTAACAGGTGACTATAAAGGCATTGATTGGGTGTATCATGAAGTGTGTGAAGTAACAGGGATGGAACAAGATGGAATTTGTCCCTCCTATATAACAGGAGATAAATATCTCAGGGCCCATCGAAGATTTGATACTGAGAAATGCGTGGCCGCGCTCAAACGAGGTGATTGTCATTTGTTTGTTTTTGATCAGTATAAATCGGAGTTCGATGAACGTGATATTGGCTGTAATAAGGATGACATGGTTCTTGCCTTATGCCATATCGAGATATAGAGACGAAGGGATTATGGGAATAGTTGATTCCAGTACAAGTGGGAGATTGTTGGGAATGTCCTGAAATCACACTTGTATTCACTCTAGTGATAGTTGTATTGTCGAGATTAGACATTCATATGATACTAGGTGGTCATGACGTTTTGCTAGAAGCCACTAATGATCTATGAGTTATGAACTCATTACTAGTATTATATGATCCTACAGGGTCACACACCTAAGCAAACTGGATAAACTTTATGTGGGAATAATCATTAATGTAATGATTCAAATGATGTGTATTTGATACACATAAGAAACGTGTTTTAAAGAGTGTGTCGATCGACACAAATGAGTCGTGTCGATCGACACAAATGAGTCGTGTCGATCGACACGGGCCAATAATCGAAATAGGGATTTCGGTTTAATGACTTAATTTGTACCGGTTTAATTGCTGGACAATTAGGTTTTTCTCACGTGCCTATATATATGATATGAGGCACGAAATTGAGAATAGACTTAGTTGATAGCCACCTCTGAAAACGTAAGTTCCCTAAGAGATCTGATTCCAGGTACTAGCATCCCTGCGGATTCCAGTTTGTGTGCGTGTGGACTATCAGTAGAGGCGCAGCACTTGATGCGCTACAGATCTCGATAACCTGACAATCTTCCGCTGCTAATCTCCAGGTATATTTGAGATACCGTTCTTGTAGATTCGTTGTTTACAAACCCTAGATCCTAGGCTAAAGAATTGTCACTATGTTGTTTTAATAGAGATTAAAACTGGTTAAAACCTGATGAAATTCCAACAAGTTCTACCAATTCGTCGTGTATCTACCAAATCGTAGAATCTTGTTTCTACGAAATTGGTTATAATTTCCTAAAATTTAGGAATAAATATTTAGTTGCCAAAAATGAAAAGATTTACTAATTTAAAAAGAATTATGACTAATTCCGAAATAAGATGAAATTAATTTCCTAATTTTAATATCTCACAAATATTTTTTATATTAGTTTTTTTAAAATATTTTTTGTACTATATATGTTTTTTAATTGATTTTTCGTTTTTCAAATATATATTATCTAAGTAAACTAATTTTTTTATAAAATTTGTATATTAGGTTTTTTAAAATATATATATTTTTAGTAGTAAATATGTTTTTTAATTGATTTTTCGTTTTCAAATATATATTATTTAAGTAAACATATGTTTTTATAAAATCTGTATATTAAGTTTTTAAAATATTTTTTGTATTATATATGTTTTTTAATTGATTTTTCGTTTTTAAAATAAATATTGTTTAAGGAAACTGATTTTTTTTCTTTTTCAGATTTATAATAATTCATTTTATTTCCTTTTTTATTTTTAAATTTTAATAAGAATTAATAAAAACCTTTAGTATATAAATCAAGGTTAAATTTGGAATTTGAAAATACAAAAGCCTAATGGGACATTTCTATGAAAAATAAATCCTAATGGGACATTTTGCCACTAAATGTGGCATAATTTAGCAATTTTCCCAAGAATGTTTGCGTTAAAAGAATCTAACAAATTTTGATGTTCCAATCCATTTGAAATCGACTTAAGAACAATAAGGTTGATTACTTTTTTGATGAGAAGGTTGAGGGAATCCTCTCAATTTATTTAAAAAAATTCAAAGACTACAAAAGAACACGTCGTGTTCGAGTCCGCCCTTGAGCATCCTCTTGCAACAACGGATCAACATCAACATGAACTAAAGACAAAGCATGAAAACCTAATTGTAAAGAGAAAGCATCGTTAGCTAATCCGTCGGCAAGATAATTAGCCTCTCTATGCACATGAACTACTCGGACTATCCAGTCCTTCGATAAGAAGTCATAGCACAAACGTACAAGGAATGACAGAGGATGCGAGTCGCATATCCCTGTTGTAAGAAAACCAACCACCACCTTAGAATCAACTTTAATGATCAACCGTCGAACCTGCTTCTCCCAAACTATGTAAAGTCCATAATACACTACCCAGAGCTCCGCTAAAGTCCATAATAATGTTGATTACTTGACATAAACTTATGTGTTATAATCAATTTGATTAAATAAAAATGTATAGTCATCATCACTAAAGGGTTTCTTGTTATTAAATGTTAGATGGTTTTATACAAATATAGTGGGGAGATGTTAAAGTTAGATTCAATATGATATTGGGGAAGCTATTAGATATTTACTTGAATAGCTCAAATAAAAAGAGTAATTTGTTTTCTAAAACTTATATATTTTTCAACATGACTATTGTTTGTAGAAAAGGGTCTAATTTTTCATCATGACTATATTTTTCCATCATGTTTCACGTATTTTATTAATTCTAAGATGTTTTTTATACAGAATTTTATATAACAACTGCCAATGCAATTTATGTAGGCGAATGTGATATTAACGTCAATATGATTGTAAAAAATTAGATAAATACTGGCCTATCCAATTTCTACAGGCCAATATGATAAATTGGTAATGTATTTGACTGCCATTCTCGAGATTCTCCAGATAATTGTATACTATTAAAATTATTCATTTCATTGGCCCTTTTGAGAAGCCAATTATAATCGAGGATAGCTTCATATGAATCTATAGTATTTTATAGTGAAGAAATCAAGATTGAACAAATTCATAAACTAAATTTCATATGCATTTCACATCTGACGGGCTTATAAAAAGAATTTCAGTTTGGGCATTGAAAACCTCTCTCCCGAAAAAAACAAAGCAAGTAACTGCATTAGCTTCATTTGTAAATAAACTTAAACGTAATGAATAGTGCATGAGCTTTGGTCAAACCATTATTCCAAGTTTCAACACCAATCTTAACGACTTAAGGTTCCCTTTCAGTTTTGATTGATCTTAGTTTCCCTTAATCTCTAAATTTTATGCTTTTTTCCGTTACATCCGATTTGACCCAAAAATAAATAAATCGATGATAGCTTCATATGAATCTATAGTATTTTATAGTGAGGAAATCAGGATTGGACCAATTCATAAACTAAATTTCATCTGCATTTCATATTTTACGGGCTTAATAAGGAATTTTAGTTTGGGCATTGAAAACCTCTCTCCAAAAAAAAAAAAGCAACTGCATTACTTTCATTTGTAAATAAACTTAAACGCAGTGAATGGTGCATGAGCTTTGGTCAAACCATTATTCCAAGTTCCAACACCAATCTTAACGACTTAAGGTTCCCTTTCAGTTTTGATCGATCATATATGACTTAAGGTTAACGACTTACAAATCTTAATTCATTTCCAAAAACCTTATAATCAAATTTAAAACCTTATCATATATTTTGAAAGGAAAAAAAAAAAATCAAACACCGTCGGAATTCCGTCTTAAGGTTCAGACGGTATTCCGACGGTTTACGTTTTAAATTATTTTTTTTTTGTTCCGAGAAATTAAAATTAAAAAATAAATTATAGCCGTCGGAATTCTGTCTGAACTTTAAGACGGAATTCCGACGGTTTTTGATTTTAAATTAATTTTTTCTTGTTCCGAGAAATTAAAATTAAAAAATAAATTATAGCCGTCGGAATTCCGTCTGAACTTTAAGACGGAATTCCGACGGTGTTTGATTTTAATTTATAGTAATAAGGTTTTAAATTTGATTATAAGGTTTTTGTAAAGGAATTATAAGAGTTTTTGTAAAGGAATTATAAGAGTTGTATAAAATATATGATAATGTTTGATTTTAAGACGGAATTCCGACGGTGTTTGATTTTAATGTTTGATTTTAAGACGGAATTCCGACGGTGTTTGATTTTAATTTATAGTAATAAGGTTTTAAATTTGATTATAAGGTTTTTGTAAAGGAATTATAAGAGTTTTTGTAAAGGAATTATAAGAGTTGTATAAAATATATGATAATGTTTACAAAATAACATCACCAATTCGAAAAATCAGACGTATTTATTCGGGGATTCAAAATTATAAGATTTTTTTACCAAATTTATTAAGTAAACATAGATAAAATGTCTCAATGTCTAAATAAATAAAATGCAATTGAACATAGAAAAAACTAAAGGGAACGGGAATATAGGATCGGGAATAGAATGGAACGAGATTTATTTTGACGGGAAAATATCTAAAAAAATGTAAAATTTTATATTTTAAAAGAATTTCCGTCGGAAGATCAACGAGTGGAAAGACTCGTGGTATAAATACGGGAAGGTGCCTAAAGTTTTCAAATATAAACAAGAGATGTGGGCTGGACTACTTCGACATTGGGAACTAGAGGCAATTCGGGCGGACTCCGAGAAACACTCCACTAACCGCAACAGCACCCGGAAGGGGAAGGGAAAGGCGACCCACAACCTCGGAGCAACGAGCAAGGCTTCAGCTGCTCAGAAAATTGTAAGTAGTTTAATAATTAAAAAAAATTTAAATTCGCTAACAAAATTGTATATGTTAACAGTTTCAGCAGACCGGTGTCTATCCTTCCAACCTTGATTTGGTCAAGGTTTCGCACACCAACAAGAAGACCGGTGAAATTCAAGACCCGCTTGCTCGTGAAATCGTGGAAGCCGTGCAGAGGCGGCAGGAGGAGTTCCTGCAATCGCAACCTATCGTGGAAGGAACTCTCGATTGCAGGAACTCCGGCGCCAACCGAAGTTCCAGTGGAGAAGATCAACGAGTTCACGTACAAGGTTAGTAACCGTTTAACTTTTAAAGAAATTTAAACATTACTTTTAATACAAGTAAGTTATAAAATATAATTTTTTTTTTTATCGTAGGTGACTCCCAAGTCCAGAGGCCGTGTTTACGGCCTCCCTGAAGATAGTAGCTCGTCTGTTTCGACGGTTCGATATGGCGGTGCTAGCAGGTTGGAGGCGGAAAACCGAGAGCTGGACGACCGGCTTAGGCAAATACAGGAAAAGAGAGACAGAGATAGGGCGGAGTCGGAAAAACGCTTTAAAGCGTTGGAAGATCAGATGACTGACTTCTTCCGTACCCGTAGGCCGGAATAGACATTTATTAGTTTTAAAATTTATTGTAAAACTTTAATGTACTTTTGAAACAATTTTAATTTAATTTGGGTTTTTTAAGATTTTAATTTTAATTTTTAATGATTTTTAATGATTTATTAATGATTTTAAATTATTTAAATAGTTTTAATTTTTTTTTAAAAACATACGCATTCCGTCGGTTTACCCTCGGTATATCATTCCGTCGGAACACCGTCGTGCCATTTATCCGTCGGATTTCCCTCGGTTACTTTACCCTCGGTATACCGTCGGAAATTCCTTACCGTCGGAAAGCCTTCGAAAACTACCGGATCTCCGAACCCGTCGGTATTCCGTCGTCTAATTAAGTTCCGACGGTATAACGACGGTTCTCAAACGGAAAACGGATATCCGTATGCCGTCGGAGTTCCGTTGCAACAAACAGACGGAATGCGTTGATTTCACATATTCATAAACTAATTCTTTTTTAAAGTGAAGAAATCAGGATTTTTTATAAACAAATTCTTTTTTAAAGTGAAGAAATCAGGATTGGACAAATTCATAAACTAAATTTCATTTCTATTTCACATATGACGGGCTTAAAAAAGAATTTCAGTTTGGGCATTGAAAACCTCTAAAAAAAAAAAAACTGCATTAGTTTCATTTGTAAATAAACTTGAACGCAGCGAATGGTGCATGAGCTTTGGTCAAACCATTATTCCAACTTCCAACACCAACCTTAACGACTTAAAGTTCCCTTTCAGTTTTGATCGATCTTAGTTTCCCTCAATCTCTAAATTTTAGTCATTTTTCCGTTACATCCGATTTGACCCAAAAAAAAAAAAATCAATGATAGCTTCATATGAATCTATAGTATTTTAAAGTGAAGAAATCAGGATTGGACAAATTCATAAACTAAATTTCATCTCCATTTCACATATGACGGGCTTAAAAAAGAATTTTAGTTTGGGCATTGAAAACCTCTCTCCAAAAAAAAAAGGAACTGCATTAGTTTCATTTGTAAATAAACTTAAATGCAGTGAATGGTGCATGAGCTTTGGTCAAACCATTATTCCAAGTTCCAACACCAATCTTAACGACTTAAGGTTCCCTTTCAGTTTTGATCGATCTTAGTTTCCCTCAATCTCTAAATTTTAGTCATTTTTCCGTTACATCCGATTTGACCCCAAAAAAAAAATCGATGATAGGTTCATATGAATCTATCGTATTTTGTAGTGAAGAAATCAGGATTGGACCAATTCATAAACTAAATTTCATCTGCATTTCACATTTGACAAACTTCAAAAAGAATTTTAGTTTGGGCATTGAAAACCTCTCTCCAAAAAAAAGAAAAAAAACTGCATTAGTTTCATTTGTAAATAAACTTAAATGTAGTGAATGGTGTATGAGCTTAGGTCAAACCATTATTCCAAGTTCCAACACCAATCTCAACGACTTAAGGTTCCCTTTCAGTTTTGATCGATCTTAGTTTCCCTCAATCTCTAAATTTTAGTCTTTTTCCCATTACATCCGATTGACGACACAAAATAATACTACAAAAAAATGGCCAAAAACAAATATTGCCGTATTTCTGTATATTGACGTTGTATCGATTTAAAATCAACAAAAATATAGTCGGAACAAAAAAGGTATTAAGTTATTTGAACCGAACCGTCCTAATCAAAATTTCGGTTTTTGGTTTCAAAATAATACCGAATTTCTTTTAAAGTCGATTTCTTTTATAGCATTTGACATTGAATCAAATAACAAAATTTATTTTCAAAATCAAACCGACTTCCAATCCAAACAAACCGGATAAACCAAACAAACTGGATAAAACCTATTAATAGTATAAAACGACCTAATTTTTCTTTACCACAGTGAATGGATTTCTCGTAATGGAGAATATGAACAAATAAAATAATCAATGTGGTGTTCAGGTTTACGCCAAAACTAGTAGGAGTATATATAAATTAGTTTAGTGGAAGGAGGGCACGTGGTTTGATGCGATTAGGTCTCAGATGTCTGATTGTTTTCTAGGGAATCATAAATCATTGGTACTATGTGCATGTGCCCCGCTTTTTATTTTTTCCTTTAGACCCACCAACTCCAATCTCACACAAATAATTTGGTTATTTTCTATGTTTTTATTCTGATTATTTATATCGCATTCGTAACCAACGACATATTAGAGATATTCACGTTTCGACTCAACCATGTATAGTACACACGCAGCGTGTATATATGTTGGGATATCAATCGAAGTCCCACATCTGAAGATTAGATAAAATTGGTCTAATATGAACAATTTTTGGGATCTCATTCACCCCTTTTTGATTAACCAATCAAATTTTAGTTGTTGGTCCACCAATCTTAATAAATTATTTTTATAAAAATTAAAATTGAAATAAATGTAGAATATTTAATAAAAATAAATTTAACATAAATAAATAATAATTATCTAATTAAACATAGATTTTAAACCTCAAATCCAAACCATAAACCCCAAAACTATACCCTAATTTGAGAATAGTTAACCCAAATTCAAACCCTAAATCCCAAAACTATATTCTAATTTGGGAATAGTTAACCCAAAATAAATCTTAAACCGAAACCGAAACCTAAACCCTAAACCCTAAAACTATACCCTAATTTAGGAATAGTTAACCCAAACTCAAACCCTAAACCTCAAAACTATACCCTAATTTGGAATAGTTAACCCAAAATAAATTCTAACTCAAACTCAAACCCTAAACCCCAAAGCTAAACCCTAATTTAGGAATAGTTGACCTAAAATAAATCCTAAATCTCAAACTCAAACTCTAAAACCTAAACTCTAAAGCTAAACCCTAATTTAGGAATAGTTGACCTAAAATAAATCTTAAATCCCAAACTCAAACCCTAAACCCTAAAACTATACCCTAATTTAGGAATAGTTAACCCAAACCCAAAAAATGTAACCACAAAAAGTAATTTTCAATGGATTTGTATTTAAAATTTTTAGATTTGGGTTAACTATTCCCAAATTAGGGTATAGTTTTGGGGTTGAGGGTTTGAGTTTGGGGTTTAGAATTTATTTTGGGTTAATTATTCTCAAATTAGGGTATAGTTTGGGGTTTAGGGTTTGAGTTTTGAGTTTTAGAATTAATTTCAATTTTTTCAAACGAATTAATGTTATTTTTTTAGTTAAATTATATTAGTTATTTTTTAGTTAAATTATGTGGCCCCCACATCTTTGTTTTGATTGGTTAGTAAAGTGGGGGTGAATGAGAAGGTTCACCCCTAAGGGGTGAACCCAAGAATTGTTCACCCCTAGGGGGTGAACCCAAGAATTGTTCGTCTAATATATAAGTAAAGTCCAACCAAATTAGTATGAAGCCTTTTGGGAAGGAAACCAAAAATAAATCCGTGCGGGCTTTAATGTCGGCCCAAAGCGGACAATATCATACTAATTTAGGAAGTTGAACATGGGTTTTAAAAAGCCATTCAACATGGTATCACAGCGGTTCGAGAAGTGGACCTGGAGAAGTGGGTATGGACTAATCTATGATGTGGGAGCAGACTCCTTATAAGATAACCTTGCAAACGAGATGGGTACAAGACGGTGCCTAAGGTTTCGCTAGAACCCTAGCAAACGAGATGGGTACAAGATGGTACTTAAGGTTTAGCTAGAGGGGAGGACACGAGTCATGTGGTCCTTGGTTTGAAGGGGAGAATGTTGGGATATCAATCCAAGTCTCACATCTGAAGATTAGACAAGATTGACCTAATATATAAGTAAAGTCCAACCAAATTAGTATGAGGCCTATTGGGAAGGAAACCAAAGATAAATCCGTGCGGGCTTTAATGTTCCGGTCCAAAGCGGACAATATCATACTAATTTAGGAAGTTGGACATGGACTTTAAAAAGCCATTCAACAATATATACATATACTATTTATAAACGAAAGATGCGATTTTGATAGCTTGTTTTTTTTTGGGTCAAATGCGATATTGATAACTTGGTATATTAAATTGATGATAATGGAGTAGTAAGTACTCTGGGGCTTTTCCAAACCCATATTCAACTCCTATGTTAGTATGATATTGTCCGCTTTGAACCGAATCACTCTTTCCTAGAAAACTTCATACTAATTAAAATTGAACACTTCTTCTATACTAGATCGTTCTTATCTAATTTTTCGATGTGAGATTTGGTTTGTTATCTCAACAAATACTATAAGTGAAAAGTACATTTTCTGTTGGAGAATCGTGATTCGATCGTGAACGCATGCTATATATGTGTAAGCATTAGGGTTGGACTCATAGTGGATAATAGATTTCGAGTTCTCAAAATTTTGTGATATTCTCGCTTTTTTTTTTTTACGAAACACCATATTTTCGATTATTTGATAAAAAAAACATTTAAAATATTTATAAAGCATGAAAAACGAGTTACAAAATTTATATATAAATTCGTTTTTACGCTTTTAAAATTATCTTTTCTATAATCAAATTGACAAATAAAGTTATTTAAATTCATACATATATAATAAATATATGGCGTATTTATCTATATACATATATATATATATATATATATACTCATATATGAGTGTATTTATATTTTCCAACCGGAAAAGATATCCGAAAGTTCTTTTACTTTTTTGTGGTTTGAATCAAACTTAGCCGAATTTCTAAGAAAAGAATATCCGTATAACTGTATAAGTGTTTGAAAAGGCATTTGTAAATTTTTTTTTTTACGTGGACAACGAAGTATAAATATGGTCGGAAATGAAAATATTTATTTGTGAACATTGTAGGGTCAACGATAAGAAGTGATGTTATGTCTAAACTACCTTTAATTCAGATAACTTACCAGGTGGTCCTGACATTTGGGATAGGATGCTCTGACAAACGGGGCAGCTGCTCGCGGCCAGGAAGATTCATTAGGTTGTCCAAGAGGATTTGGTAGTCGGCACCGATTGGGTTTGGAACAAGAACTTCATCTTCATCTTGGACAGGCAGATCATTCGGTGGATATTCAACTTGATCTTCAACTTCTTCGTCTTCAAATTGAGGCTGTAGAACCAGCGGAGGAAGAGGAGGAGGAGCTCGACGTACGAGCTGTTGTGGTAAGATCGGTTGTGTCAGTGAAGGAAACTGAGACGGCATTCTTTGTGCGAGCTGGAATAATCACACAATAGAATTTGTGAAGATTCGTTGTAATAGAGCTTCTTTAGGGTTTTCAAACACTTAGAGTAAGATAAAATTAGGGTTTTGTTTTTCAGTCAAGATCAGAGCTGTAAACAGTCTCTCTATATCAAATTTCGGATCCTTGCAAGTGAAGGGGTACATGTCTATATATAGGTAAATTTGGGCGGTATGAACAGTTCAAGTCGAGGCGACTTGAACAGTTCCGGTCGCTCTGTGCCGGGCCGGTTGAGAGGGATTGAACAGCGCTGGAATGAACAGTGATGGGCCTTTGACGGGCCTGCGTTTTCTGGGTTTGACCGCTGAGCCGGTTAAACACGTGTTAAGCCGTTTGGTTTATCGATTCTTCTAGGGGAGATTTGACCCCTACAGTTAGCCCCCCAGTTCAGCAGTTTAGTTAAAAAGTGTTGAAGTAAGGGTGTCTGAAAAATCGATTCCCGCTTAGGCCGTTTAGCGTGTTAGCGGCGATACTGTCGAGCCCAAGTACTCAATACTGCGAGCCGGTTGTTGTTATTGATGAGTCGATTTCTAGTCTCGCGAATCTGCGAATTGGTTTTACTTGTGATCCGCGAGTCGTGCGAGAGTGCGAGGTGTCAAGGTAGATTTGTTCCGATATCTGCGAGCTGACTGAAAGCCTTCAAAATTGCGAGTTGACTTGATTGAATGAAACTGCTCGAAGATGCGAGGTGACGAGATGAAGATGTACAGACGTGCAAACAAGCCTCGGTAAAACCCTTGTCTAGAAAACCCAGTGGGAAAAACCAGACAAGGGGAAAAGAGCGCGAGTCGCACATTTACTCAAGTCATCGTTGTCGCTGAATTCCTAAGTTTTATGAAGATAAAGTCGTGAGTTGATGAAAGTCGCGAGTTGACGAAATCACGAGTTGGTCAGATGAGGTCGCGAATTCGTTTGACGACGTTGCAAGTTCACTGGATGCGGTTGTCGAAGGCACGAGTTCATCGGACGAATTTGCGAGTTTGTTTCATCAAGTCACGAGCTGATCCATTGAGATGGAGTCGCGAGTTGATTTCTATGGAGAGAAAGTCGCGAGCTGATCCATTGAGATGGAGTCGCGAGTTGATTTCTATGGAGAGAAAGTCGCGAGCTGATCCATTGAGATGGAGTCGCGAGTTGATTTCTATGGAGAGAAAGTCGCGAGCTGATCATTGAAATGGAGTCGCGAGTTTATTTCTATGGAGAGAAAGTCGCGAGCTGATCCATTGAGATGGAGTCGCGAGTTGATTTCTATGGAGAGAAATCAACTCGCGACTCCATCTCAATGGATCAGCTCACGACTTTCTCTCCATAGAAATCAACTCGCGACTCCATCTCAATGGATCAGCTCGTGACTTGATGAAACAAACTCGCAAATTCATCCGATGAACTCGTGCCTTCGACAACCGCATCCAGTGAACTTTTAACGTCGTCAAACGAATTCGCGACCTCATCTGACCAACTCGTGATTTCGTCAACTCGCGACTTTCATCAACTCACGACTTTATCTTCATAAAACTTAGGAATTCGGCGACAACGATGACTTGAGTAAATGTGCGACTCGCGCTCTCTTCCCCTTGTCTGGTTTTTCCCACTGGGTTTTCTAGACAAGGGTTTTACCGAGGCTTGTTTGCACGTCTGTACATCTTCATCTCGTCACCTCGCATCTTCGAGTAGTTTCATTCAATCAAGTCAACTCGCAATTTTGAAGGCTTTCAGTCAGCTCGCAGATATCAGAACAAATCTACCTTGACACCTCGCACTCTCGCACGACTCGCGGATCACAAGTAAAACCAATTCGCAGATTCGCGAGACTAGAAATCGACTCGTCAATAACAACAACCGACTCGCAGTATTGAGTACTTGGGCTCGACAGTATCGCCGCTAACACACTAAACGGCCTAAGCGGGAATCGATTTTTCAGACACCCTTACTTCAGCACTTTTTAACTAAACTGCTGAACTGGGGGGCTAACTGTAGGGGTCAAATCTCCCCTAGAAGAATCGATAAACCAAACAGCTTAACACGTGTTTAACCGGCTCAGCGGTCAAACCCAGAAAACGCAGGCCCGTCAAAGGCCCATCACTGTTCATTCCAGCGCTGTTCAATCCCTCTCAACCGGCCAGGCACAGAGCGACCAGAACTGTTCAAGTCACCTCGACTAGAACTGTTCATACCGCCCAATTTTACCTATATATAGACATGTACCCCTTCACTTGCAAGGATCCGAAATTTGATATAGAGAGACTGTTTACAGCTCTGATCTTGACTGAAAAACAAAACCCTAATTCTATCTTACTCTAAGTGTTTGAAAACCCTAAAGAAGCTTTATTACAACGAATCTTCACAAATTCTATTGTGTGATTATTCCAGCTCGCACAATTTGGCGCTAGAAGGAGGGGTTGAAATCGCGAGTTGAGCTTGGCGAGGTGGTCGAGCTCGGCGAGGTTGTCAAAATGGAAATATGTCTTCTGGCGAGCCGGTCGAGCCGATGTTCATTGCTTCTCTCTGCAAACTCCGACGAGCTGCCTAGGTTGGTCTGGATCAATTTTCTCTGCGAGCTGATTGACTGCGAACATGCGACCTCGAGCTGACTGAGCAATTAACATCCTTACTGAATGCTGGTCAAGCCGATCAACTATAGTTTTCCTGCGAGCTGGTCGATAATGACTTGACGCACACAACCGACGAGCCGAAAGGTAACATTGTTGAAGATAACGACGAGCCGACAGAGTTATGCCTAAGATAACGAGGTTGACGACGAGGCTGACATCGAAGTACAGAGTGCCGAGGCGAGGAGCCAGTCGACGAGGCGAACTTCTAGACATCGAGGCGAGGAGCCAGTCGACTAGGTGAGAAATGCCAGCCGACGAGGCGAGAAGTGCCAGCCGACGAGGCGAGCTTCTAGACATCTTGCGAGTTCGTCTAAGTGTTTATTTCGTGTACGAAGCTAGTGTTGCGAGTAGATTAATCCCCTCCTTCTAGCGCCAAATTGTGCGAGCTGGAATAATCACACAATAGAATTTGTGAAGATTCGTTGTAATAGAGCTTCTTTAGGGTTTTCAAACACTTAGAGTAAGATAGAATTAGGGTTTTATTTTTCAGTCAAGATCAGAGCTGTAAACAGTCTCTCTATATCAAATTTCGGATCCTTGCAAGTGAAGGGGTACATATCTATATATAGGTAAAATTGGGCGGTATGAACAGTTCCAGTCGAGGCGACTTGAACAGTTCCGGTCGCTCTGTGCCGGGCCGGTTGAGAGGGATTGAACAGCGCTGGAATGAACAGTGATGGGCCTTTGACGGGCCTGTGTTTTCTGGGTTTGACCGCTGAGCTGATTAAACATGTGTTAAGCCGTTTGGTTTATCGATTCTTCTAGGGGAGATTTGACCCCTACATTCTTGTTCTAGAAACATTGCCTGAAACAGTGTTCTGTGAAGAGGTGTGGCTTGTGGATGAACCTCCACCATTCCCACTCGTCCCTCCGACTTGTGAGATTCCTCCTCCTGGAGTTGGTGGAGTACCGTGGCCATTGACTCGACCAGCGAGACCGCTTCTGGGAGTAGATGGTAGTACTTCGGAGGGACCAACATCGGCTGTGGATCGAGCCGCTTGTTTTCCCTTAGACCCAGGTGGAACAGGTACAGAGCGAAGACTATTCGATCCACCACCATGACCACCACGTGTAGCTGGTCCAGATCGGGCGTTAGTTCCATGGCCACGATCACGAGCTCCGATTGAGACGCCAAGTCTTGCAGCAGATCTAGTAGCATGATTTTGAGGAGGGTTTTCAATGATGCATTTGCCGTTCTTTTTAGCCATAGCGATGGAGATAAAACGGAACAGAGAGAGAAAATGAGAAATTCCGAATTAGGGTTTCAGATTTGGTTACTGAGAAATGGAATTTTTGAGAGATGAAAGAGAGATTCGGGGTTTACAGAGAGAAATCGAGAAGAAACAAGCGAGAATCAAAGAAAGCGGTTCACAAATTAGGGTTTGTGTTTATGAACCCTAAATCGCCGCAGAGAGATGAGGGAAGAAAGATAGGTTTGTGTTTTGTGGAAATGAAATTAGGGTTTCTGCGATAATTCGTTTTATTAAAACGACGTCGTCACAATTCTGTGACTAAAGAGTCACAAACAATACGGCCCAACAAGCCAAAAGCCCAGATATAGCTGATTCGGGCCCAAAACATTTGTGACACTTTAAATTTGTGACAAATTTGTTTCTGATTTATGACACTTTTGTGACACTAAACATTGAAACCCTAAATCCTAAATATTTTCTATTTATCATATGAGGCATACATGCTCCCTATAGTTTGAGCATCTATTGGTAAAGTGTATTTTTCATTTGTAAAGGTGAATGTTCAATTCCATAGAAAATAATTATCAACAAGTATAAGTTACAAAGATTAAAGATGAAATGTAATGTTCATTAGTAGAAGAGTTTGTTAGTTGGTTACTAAAATTTTGCAAACATGAAATTTGTATTTTTTTTTTGTAAACATAACATGAAAAGGGTATTTAAGAATAATAGGAAGCAAAAATAATATTTTGTAACAACTCTATGCCACAAATTTGTGTAAAAATTAAACATTGTAAACTGGGAGTTGCAGATCTGTTGCAAAATTGTGACGAATTGGTCAAAGTGTTACACATTAGTAATATATCTGTGATACGTGTGTATTCGTCACAAACGAAACCCCAAATTTGTAACTGTTTTGCCACAAATTTGTGACGCATGAGGGAAAAAGGAAAAAAATGGGGGTTTTGCAATCACGTAGAATCGAACCCGTGACCGGCGTGTATGATTGAAGAGGTTAAGGGCACTGGACTATGGTATTTGTTCGGTATTGTTGTCCAATAACATAAATATATACACAGTGTTTCAGGACAAGAAAAAAAAAAGTGGGAATTTTGCAATCACCCAGAATCAAACCCGAGACCCGGGGTTGGTTATAAGGACTTCAATCTCCAAACACACTCGACTTTAAACTCAAAATATATTACATATCGACTTTAATCTCCAAACACACTCGACTTTAAACTCAAAATATATTACATATCGACTTTAATCTCCAAACACACTCGACTTTAATTACAATTCAAATCCAAACTCTAAATTTCTTGTTGTCACGAAAGTGTCACTCTATATGTTGTGTCACAAATCTGTGACGGATACAGCCGTCGCAAAACCGTCACTTATTTGTGACGCGCAAAAGGGGTCACACCACAGTCACAAATGTGTGACAAGTTTGCGACGACATGATATTACTCACTAATATGTCGCAAGTCAGTCACTAATTTGTGACGTCTCTGTGACATTTCATATCAGTCGCAAATTTGTGACGGATTTGCTACTCTGAAAGGGGTAGTCACAAAAGTGTGGCAAAGCTGTCTCACTTCTGTCACAAAAATCTGTGACGCAAAAAACTGTCACAAACAAGAGTCACTAATTAACTGTTTTCTTGTAGTGTGAAATGGAGTCCGATGAAATGATGGCGTCGATACAAAAGAAGCACAAAATAGGAGTAGTAGTGGACCTCTATTCTTTCCGACTCATACCAACCACTGATAAATATATGTAACGGTTATTTTCGAACACGATATTTATTAGATAGTGAACGCATAAATAGCTCAAAAACTGTTAGGTCATCTTCAAAAATTCAATATAGAACCCAATTGTATTGTAAATTTTTAACCAAAATTTTGTGGATAAATTTTATCAAGACTCATGTTAAAATGTATATGCAAATATTTGCTCTTGTCCCCGGCCTGAGTGATGTACAAGCATGCATAGACTCAAAATCTCTTGGTATTTAAAAAAAAAAAAAGATCCGAGTAGCAAATATTCGCGTAAGTTATTATCCGATCCTCTTAAAGGAAAATTTTAAAGGAGGAATATCCTTTATAGGGAAATTTTTTTAAAAGGTATTATGAACAAATTAATATCTAAGTTTAGAAAAAAAAAAAACAAAACAAAACAAATTAATATCTGTCGAGGTCTTGACAAGAATAAATGGCTACAATCTTTTTGTGGGTACAGTCCAATTTCAGTCGACTTCTATGGATTTAAGTCGCGAGACAAAGAAACACTAGCAAAAGTTGGACACGTATATAGTTGGGGCACATGTAAAGATTCAGGGACATGGAGTAAGAGAGACTCTACTACAAGAAAATTACATTAAGCAACGCAATATTTGTGATAAAGCTTTAGCAAAGAAAAATTGTGACGAAATTACAATACAACATTATTTGAGAGTTCGAGTTTGCAGAAAATTCTTTTTATTGTTAGGATTAGTAAATGGTAGACTGAATTTAAAAACAAAGCAAAATATGGTGACATGCATGAGTCCGGCCTCAATTTCTATAGTATAAAGATGATCTCACATGTAATTATACTTCAAATGATAACAAGCAATTACTGGTCAATTTTGTCTTACATCATCTCTTATGGCGAAACAAGAGCCAAACAAATTACTATTTGTGTATATATAAAAAAGTCTTATAAAATGGGTCCAACCACTTGTCAATTATCTATATACTCTTCGAAGTAATGTTACATCTCTCCCAGATTTTAGCGTATGATGAGATAACGCTTGAAACCAACGGTTTATCCGCACTAGTAGTCGCATATATACAAAGATATATGTATAATATATTGGATATACCAAAAAGAAAAACATATATTCCAAGAAATATATAAAAAAATATAATAAAGAAAGCTAGATAACGAACCGTCAAAACTCACATGGCAATGAAATTAAACTTTGTGGACACGAGATTCCTATAACCAAAGTGAATACAAATCAAATGTGATGTTGTACACGAAGTAAATTGTTTAGATTTGAAATATATTGACATGCTCGGACACGACTCTAAAACCATAGTTCACTGATGAAAAAACTACTATTTAATACTAACGTTGTGCTTTCAAAATTACTAAACACCAGTAAACATATAATAGATTCAGCTTGTAATTTTATTTTGCAATTAACCATGAAATAAAAAGATAAATAAGTTGTTCTTAGTAGTTCAACAAATATATATAATGTTTAAGGTTATCAATGGCCAAAATAGGATCAACACATTTAATATTTTGATGAGTTTTGTATAAAAATATTAAATATTACAAAAAACTATTCCCCGAATACTCCCCAATTTATATCTGATTTTTGAAAAAATCGCTAGTCCTGGTCCGAGCATCCGACTCACGCTTGCGCGATGTCGAACATTGAAAATATATAAGATTTTTCATTCGACCAACAAAAAATAATAAGATAAGATGAAGTATATATATAAATGTATACTCAAAATCATGCTACACTTGGGAAGTTTTAACTGGTGCAGCTTCGTTAATGATAATATTTTGCATCCAATGCAAAGCCGTCACGAGTCACGAAAGTCCAAAAAGTTTAGTGCATTCACGTTCAAAGAGATTATTTCCCAACGTAACAGAAATAAAAAAATACTATTTCCCCAAAACAAGTAATTAATCGTTTAAATGATCTCACTTTGATATTTCGAGGGGTTAAAAGGTTGCAGCAGTGTTTTGCTTACTTCGGTTGCACTATGGTAAGCAACCCAAAGTTGTGTGAGAACAACAAAAGTTTGTGTACTTTATTTTACTGCTTATGAACGATCATGCAAACAAACACACGAAAAAGAACCTCTCTTTTCTTTTCAATTTTATTTTCTTACGGTCACTATTTCTTTTTCTTTGTTGGGCATCTTTCTAGATTATTTTTATTTTTAATCGCTCTCCATGATAATTTTTTTTAAATGGTTAGAAACGAAGACAAGCAAAAAAAAATAGGTTAAATTTTTGATGAGTTTGAACGATTTTTTTATTTTATCTAATTGTAACATGATGTGTAATTTTTTTGTAATATATTATTAGTTTTATAAGGATTCTATTTTAAAGCTACTATATATATCTCATTCATACTATGAAAAAATATACCAAAGTAATTGGAAGGGATGATAAGGGCATAATTACCACTGAATGACAATAAGGTTCTCTCATCATTTAGTTTTGCAATTGTATTTCATGTGGTGACTGTACTATTACTCAAGATTTTTTTCTATTGTTATATGTATATTTAGCATTTTTATGTCTTGTGATTGCATTTTTGTAGTTGAGAGTTTAGTCTTCGTGTTGTATCTAAATTGTACAGATTTATCCTATAAACACGAAGACTAAACTCTCAACTATTTTCAAAATGTTTAACATAATATTTTTACCCTTTAAAACGTTCACAATGGTCAACTAGCGTTATTAATATAACTGTGAAAAAGACTCATATTAATCTTAAGGTGGATCCACACGAACAATTTTAATTTGTTTGTATTTTTTCAAACAAAACTACACAAGTATTAGTATCTACATCGTATTCACCTCATGAGCTAAAATGTGTTTGGCCGACATATTTTTTGGTTGTTCAAAGTATATATGTGGTGATAAGACGCAGATAGAGGAAGAAAAGTTGGAGGAATCACTATCATAGACTCTCGTATATATGGAATTAATTAGAATAAGTTACTTACAGTTTGATATAGATAGTGAATTAGTGATTGCCCTTGGGGAAGATCAAGTTGTTAGAAAAATTGATATTGTTCATTTTAACATATTTTATTTATTACTACTAATCATAATGTTTTTTTTTCTTGATGTGGAGGAGGGATAAGCTGGAGAGGTTAAAATAACAATTGCAAGTACTTTTGACTAACAAAAAAATATATGTTAGTTTGAGATGCCAAAACCAACAAGTAACTCAAGAAAAAACAAAACTGTAAAGTGTATATGGATTAGTGAGTGATATGATTAAGAAGTTTTATTAGTTTTTTATAATTAAGAAGAATTTTATTAGTTGTTGATTTCATATAAGCAAAATGGACGGTTAAGACGAAGAAGTAGAGTCATAATCCAACAAACACTACGGTTTTTTGAGGAGTCATTACTGTATTACTAAATAAACGTGGATTACAAATCATCTAAGATAGTGTTAGGTACTAATGATAAATTTCTTAATATATTGAGATATGTCTTTTACCTATTAACTATTCATAAACCATTTAAGATTAAAAAGGTGGATATGCGGATATGCCATGTTTTCCAATAATATGGCAGAATCATTTTTTTCAAAAATTGTTTTCACGTGAAAATTAGTGGATGTTGTAAATTATAAAAAACAGTGAAACAAGTGATATGTTTTTTTTTTGTGCAACAAACAAATGATATGTTTATCCATCACAAATACAACTTCAACGAGTAAATATTTTAAACTTACAACAAATTTTTTTTTTTTTGCTAAGTGCAACATTTTTTTGTAATATGAGACCATATGATATTGATGACTGATGAGTGCTTTTAGATAACTAGCTATTCTTTTTTTTTTTTTGTTCGAAAAGATAACTAGCTATTCTATTTTAGAATTTGATAAGTAAAAATGATATGATTTTTTTATTTTATATAACGGGGCCAATAAAGCAGGCCCGTATTTACTGTTTGGCACATTGTTTCACTCCACTCTTCTTTCTAAACTTCCCCGCCAAATTTGCGCTAGTTTTTTTTTTTTTAATGACAAAAAATTTGCGCTAGTTGCTTTCCAGAGTTTCGTTTCTGCTATGAGTGTATATGAATCAATCCAAACTTAATATTTCGTGAATCTGTGATTTGAAATTTATTAGCATCAGCTTTGTTCTTCGTGATTCCGGTTTCTGCACGGTTAAAATTTTCATATTTCTACATTTTCTTCTCAAGATGCATGATGATATATGTTTATGAAACGTGTGCAGGAAGAGACATAAATTGCAAAACCAAAATTGACAAGTCTATTATCCAAATGTGACGAGTTTGAGGATTCTTGTGTCTTTATTATGGTTATTAAAATTTTGAGAAAGTAGTTTGGGTTGTTATCATAAAATCTTGTAGATATATTATTCATTTTCCATTTAATATGATTCTCAAGTGCAATAAAGACATTTCACTTGGATGAAGACATTTCATAGTTCACAGGTTATCATTTTTTTTTCTAATGTGACCTTTTGGCTTTTTCCTTTCATACATCATCACATGCACTGACTTACAAAAGTTTTTAAAAAAACATTCACTCTCTCATATCTGTCAGAGAAAATCAACCATTCATGTACCAAAAGATTAAAAATTCCTTTTTTTTTTTAATCTAATGATTCTTTGTTCTGTTACCACATTACATCATGTACCATAAAATTAAATATTCATGCTGTGTTAAATGTCATTTTTCAGTTTTATACAGAAGCAAGTAAATTCACAAAAATCTGAGAATTGTTTTCAGTGTTAAATATTTTTTCACCTCACAACTAATAAGTAATAAAACACAATCCTAAACAACTCAAACTCACAAAACAAAACACAACCATTACAAGCAACCATGAAACTAATCCAGTAAAAACAAATCCGAATTGCTTCAGTGTATATATGTTCTCTTTTTTTTTTACTTCGTGGGTTTCATTCTCTGGTAAATAACATTCTTTGTTCTTTTACCACATTACATCAAAATCTAAAGGTTTTTTTACATAGATATGTTTTCGTCGAGTGCGCGCAAAGATTAAGGAAAGAACCAGACCTTGATGAAGATAGAAAGAAACATTTGCAGACCAAATGCTGCAGCCATTACAACCGTCACGTCATTATTCGGCTCGAGGTAAGACCGTAAATTTAAAGCAACAAAGCACGACGACGCACTACCAGCTAAGATTATAATCACCCATCTCAGAAACTCTACTGGAATAAGCAACGGAAGCTGCAAAAAAAAAAAAGATCCTTAGTGTTCATACAGTAATATCGATTGAATATACAAATTTCAAGACGGTGCGATAGAATTTTAGGTCGATTTGATATGGTACATGGTCATTGGAAGTTACTGGAGATACTTACAGAGGTTGGAATGAAAATGAAGAGAGAGTAACCCCAGAGGCACCAGAATCTTAGAAGATCAGCTTTGGACCCCATATACCGGAGTGCAAAGTAAAATACCAGAGGCACAATTATTGCATAGCCATAGATGATAGATGCTGCCAAATTTATATAGTTTACATCAAATATCCAAGGAGCAGCACTGTCGGTTCGTTTCTTCACCAGATACGTGGCACAATTTCCGAAAGAAGCAAGCACAAACACAAGCGTAGTGCAGATCCAGACAAGTCCGTACCTAACAGAGCGACAAAATGCACACACAAGTCATTAATCTAGAAAAATTTGTTAAATGCCTGTCTTTTTGCCAGTCTTTCGTGAGTAAATGCATACAATGGAGTAACTATTTTTTAATGATTCGTGAGAATCCACGATAAAGTGACAATAGGCACACATTAGTCTTTACTCAACTGGATATATCCTGTTGTCAGACCTCAGATTTCCTAAGCAAGAAGATGACACTACATCAACCTTACCGTAATCTTATGGAAACTATGTTATATAGACTATAAAAATAGCTAGAGGCCTAAAATTTGATGTGACGAACTGTATTAGCAAGCAACACCTAACAAACAGCATATGGAAAACTGGCTTAAGTCTACAGTAAATCAGCTCCTGAAGAATATTCATACAGCAAAAGTATAGTTACACAAAAACCTAACCCAAAAGAGTAAATCAGGAAGATCTCTCACACTAACAATATTCCTGGTTTCGAAATTCGAAACTATGGGTTTAATCATCAAATACCATTAGCTTTATTTGCAATCTCTACTCCAGTAGAACTACTTATTTAACACTGGCAACAAGAAATAATTCCTTATATAACTATTGCAGAGCAATTACCAACAAGAGTCAAGGAGATAAAGGCATTGAAAGACTTACATATCAGGGTTTGCATCAATCTTGTTGAAAAAATCACCACTAGTAGGATATAACGAGCTCATCAATCTGTTCACTACAATGTCCGTGTCCACGTCAAAGTACTGAGTATACGAGTAAACGTTAAAAAAGCCCTTCCAGTTATTCGATGCCTGTTGTTCAGGTCCTTCTACTACAAACGTGGAATAAAAACACATTACCATCTAGAACCAAAATAAGGTTTAACCAAAGATAATATAGAATCTTGAAATACAAAAGAAAAACAAGCTCATTATATTATATATACCTGTTGGACTCTCAAGAGTTTGATAACCTTTTGAATGGTTGTTTCCTTGATGTGGTGGAAATATTTGCATATTTGCAGAAGGACCTGCAATAATGCCAGTACACAAGTCTTTCACTAACCGGAAAAATTAAGCTTAAGCAGAAACTAACGAAAGATCAAACCTTCATTTACGCTTGCTATATGTACATCTATGCTCTTCTTCTTGTCGTTGCTGATCACAGCCTTACCATAAACAGAAATACAGATTCTTGTATTAGACTTGACGTAATTACATAAATGCGAATTCATGGAAGGAGTAAGAATTTCCAAAATTCAGCATCTTAATGAAACAAATACCATTGAATGATTCTAAAATTGGATTATTGTAAACCCTAAAGAGTCCAAACACAAACACACAGGGGGAAAAAAAGACTAAATCGATTAAAGTTCAAATCAATGAACCCAGAAAACACAAGAAACAATGGATATACCGAGTGAAATCGCAGAATCAAAGGATGTAAAAAACTTACAGGAACTGAACCAAGTAAATGGCTTGATTGTAGATTCGCGAACGACTCATCCATCGAAACCACAATACCAAAATCGAAAACTTTTAGTGAATCGATCGGAGAAAAAACAAACAAAGATCGTCTCTTTCTCTGAGGTTTCTGGGTTTTCTTCTTCCTCCGTCGTCGTGGAAAGCAATTGGGAAAGGAGACGAAAATACCCGATACGGACAGATTCACGCGCTTTCTTAGCAAGTGAATCACACGCGTATGGGCCTTAGTATTACACGGCCCATATCGATTATTGACCCGACCCGTTTGAGGAGCGTCACAAGAATTCTGAGTGTTTTCTTCCTTGGCCGGAGAAAAGCTAAATGGAGCCCTAGACTGGTTTTTCACCAACCGAAAGCTCCATTTTTTCCGTTCGTTTCTTCGCCGGAGATGATGGATACGAGAGAAATCAATGGTTTCGTCTCCGCCGTTAGATCGATTTCTCTCCCTAAGCAGCCCGATTACAGTAGCAAGCCTGTTCAGGTCCGTCTTCCGTTACACACTTTTTGATTTTAGCGTCTTTCATCTTCATGATTGTTACTGGAATTTTGTTAAATTGAAAATGTAGTTGATTATTACAGGAGGCGTTGTTACATTTAGCATCAATCAACCTTAGGGAGTTATGTAACGAGGCGAAGATTGAGCGGTGTCGAGCAACCCGAGACTTGACGAGCTGTGGACGATTCGTTCACTATGTTTTAAACCCTTGTGGACATGCTTCCTTGTGCACAGAGTGTTGTCAAAGGTGTGATGTTTGTCCAATATGTAGAAGCACGTTATCGAAAAATGGAGATAGACTTCGGCTTCGACTTTACTCCGAGTGTGTTGAAGCTGGTTTGATTTCTCGAACATGTGAGGAGGTGTCGCGGGATTCGGATGAGGATGAACATCAGTTGGCGGCTGATGTTCATCGTCTTTATTCTCTGTTTGATGTTGCTATGAACAACAATTTGATATCTGTGGTTTGCCACTGTATCCTTTTGTCGTAGTTTTGCTCGTGGTCTGATATATGCATTTAGTCTTATATTGATAGGCTCATGTAATTGTAGGTAGTTCTTGATGGACATAATGTGCATATTGTTTTGTTATTCTGTATTTCGTGTTCGATGTATAATTGGCAAATCCTTGACAGAAAATCGAATAGATATTTCGAATGTGTGTATGGATGAGACAGCTGTATCGAGTGACCCGGTGATTGCTTTCTTGCTAGATGAAGTTGTTGTCAAAGATTGGGTCAAGCGTACTTTCCGGAGCATTTTGGCTGAGCTTCAAGAAATCTGTATCCGTTTTAGCTGTTATGATTTTTTTATGTTTTTAAGCCAGTATATGTGTGTACCTTGAGGTTTGTCTATCTTTAACATTGGTTCTCAGATAGGCTTGGAACAAACGAGATGCAAGCGTGGTTAGATAAGCTTCTAAAGTGTTCGAAACAGGTGGCTGGTATATGTAATGTGCTTGAAGTTATGGAATCAGCTTTTAAGGGTTCTGTTTCACCTCAGCTTCAAGATGTGCAGAATCTTAGGGAGAACATTGGGAAAACAAAGCAGGTCAGCTACGATTTTAACTCTCTATACTTCCCAAGTAACACCCGTGTATATTAAACTTTCCTGTTTGCATTATGTTTAGTTTGTCTCTGTCACTTGCTTGTTTTCGTATACGGCTTGCAAGAATGTTAGTACTGCAAAAGCTTTACATTTAGATGTATGAAAGACACGATAATGGTCTTACATCATTGACTTGGATTTGGTGATTAATTATATATCTACTTCTGTGACCTTGTCTTAATTTTTGCTCTTACGTCATTAGCATATTAGTGAATGTTTGTCCTGGTCATATGACTCTTGACCAGAGTGTTTTAGCTATATCGGCTCTTCAGTAATTGGTGAAGATTCCCGTTTTATGGTGTGCTTACCCTTGTTTTTTATTTCAGCACTTGGACATAATGGTCTGGTGCATAAGACACGGATTTCTGGAGGATGTGAGGTCTCAATATTCTAATTTCACATCATGGAAGGCTCTTGTACATGAAAGGAAGTCAAATGCAATTACACGTGCGTGGCCTGATCCTGTAGATCAGTCTTCTGATTGCAATGTACAGGGTGCTTCCCTCTTTATCGAGGATGCTTTAGAAAACCTTGAGAGAGAGCCAGAGTACAGTCAGGAAATAGGGGCAGACCTAGAAGTTGGATGTTTGCAGAACGATAAGAGATCATTTCTTAGGCCCAAAATAGAGGGAACTTCAGGATCTTACCCATTTGAGAATCTTAGAACTGCTGCTGACATACTCTTTTTACATGGCAGTTCAGATTTGGTTGTTGCTAAGCTAGCAATTGTATCCTTTTTGCATTGCATATGCTTTACATTACATTGCACTTCACTTTTCATATATACTCAAAAGCAGGAAACCTTCCCATGTTATTTTCTTCGCTGGTTTCCTTAACCAGGAAATAGTTTCTTTACTACCTGTTTGATCGGCATTGGTCTACCCCTGATAAACATTGGAAGCACATTATAGACGATTTCGCTGCTACGTTTGGCATAACCAGGCACTCACTGCTGGAGTCTCTTGTATTTTACCTTCTCGATGATCACTCAAAGGAGGCACTCGAGGTATTTGCATTCCCAAGGAAAAGACGTGGAAATATTTATTCTTGTGCATGTTTTAACGTTCTTGCTGAAATGGTATAGCTTACAAACTTCCAAATTATATTTCAGGAGGCTTGTAGGATTCTTCCTGAAATATCTGGTCCAGAAACCTACCCCAAGGTTGCGCAAGTCCTGCTAGAAAGGGAAAACCCTGAAACAGCTCTTATGGTTTTGCGTTGGTCTGGTCGTGATGGTGTATCAGAATTGGTTTCAATTGGTGAAGCTGTCACAGCTGTTCGTGTGAGAGTGGAATGTGGTCTTCTGAGTGAAGCATTCACATACCAAAGGGCACTTTGCTTGAAAGTGAAGGAAAATAAATTGAAAAATGGAGCTGTGCAACATGCGTCTGATGAAGACAACTGGAGTTGGATGGAATGGATGGAGATTCTTGTCAACGAATTCTGCTGTCTCTCTATTAGGAGAAACTTGGTTGATCGAATCATTGAGTTACCGTGGAACCCAGATGAAGAAAAATATCTGCATAGATGCCTATTAGATTCTGCAACTGATGACCCCTCATCAGCTGTGGGTAGTCTTTTGGTTGTCTTTTATCTTCAGGTAAGTAATTATATTTTAACGCTTAAATCAACTTCACTTGAGCAACATGGGATGAGAACAATGCGAGAGTAGCTTTAGAAACAATCAAATAGATAGTAAGACAACAGCTTAAACCTCCAGAGCTTTAAGCTACATATCTCCTTTGGAATAGAGGATATTTTCTGTCTAGAGAAACTGGTATATTTTCTCGTATTTGCTGTCTAGGTTTCAACAATCTTTCATTTAGTCGAGTTTGATGTTATCTGGTTGAGAGTAATGAACAAATATGAACATAAGTGAACAACCAGACTACTGCACCACTATACACTCTGCTTATAGGAGTATTTTGCTCTGTCTTTGACTGGAAACTATTGGTTGTTCGCTTTGCTGCAGCGCTACCGTTACATCCAGGCATACCAAGTCGATCTTAGGCTCCAGAGAATTGAAGAGGATTTCATGTCCGAAAATCGTGTTGGGGAAGAAGTTTTGTCTAGAATGCAATCACAGAGTCATTGGAGAAAAGAGTTAGTTGTAAGTACTTTTCACCTTGCGTTTTTAGTGCTTCTGTTTCTCCTCCCTGCATTGGAATATTTTTTGGTAGCCTCTTGATACCTGCAGGATAGTATGATATGTCTGAAAAATTGAACGTTTTATATTACTTGATATTTCAACTTGGAATTTAAATCGTCTGGTGTTTTTATTGCGTTGAAACAGGATAAAGCCATGGATATACTTCCAGCTATTCAACTGCAGCAAGTTAGATCAGGACAATATCCTGAGATGGAAGATACTGCTTCTGAAGCAGCAAGAAGCTCTGATCTTCCTGATGGGCCTGAGATGATAATTTCTTCAGTTCCTTTTTCTACCAATTCCGTATTTCTCCAACAAGTTAACGACGCCAGCGTTAGAGAGCCAGTGGCTAATAACGGCAGTCCTTTTCAACCCAGTCATATGATAGGAAGCCCTTCTCTTAATAGTTCCCATGGAAGGTTATTTACGAACACAAATAGAGGACAAAACAGTGAAGTTAGAAGCATAACCAAGACTCTGAAATTCGGTGAAGTGTCAACTCCGTTCAAAGATCTTAACAAAGCTCGTGGGAACAGCCAGCTCAAAGGAAAAAGGACTGAAGAAATCTCTCCAGAGACAAATGTTGATAGATTCATGGAGGATAATATGAGCTCTCCTTATCTCCGCCGTGTCACAGCTAACAATCCTGTAACGTTGAAACCTATCAGCAATGGATCTGCACAGAAACCGAAATCCACTTTCTTTGGCACTAAGATGCAACCAGAAAAAGAACTTACGTCCCATAACTTTGTCGATTTGGATGATCCAATGGACATGTCTTCAAGGTATACATTTCCCTCTTCTTCATACACTATTGTGTTATTATTTGGTTTGCGTAAAAAGTTCGGTTTGTATTGGATCGGATATGTATTAACTGTGAGTACTGGTGCAATGCAGCTTGAAGGACTATAAAAACGTCTTGGCCACCGAAAGCAGAAACAACAGTGGCGGATTAAGGTGGCGGTCAGATGAAGCAAGCGATGAAGAAGATGAACCGAAGTGGAACATTGAACCGGCTAGTTCTGGTTTTGTACCCATTAAGGAAAGGAGGAGACGTAAGTTCGCAGCAAGATGAAACTAAACAAACACTCGAAAAGGCATCATCAATTATGAGTTTGATGGTAGAGTGAGCTTTGTTCTCCTGATTTTTTTGTGTGCTTGGGAAAAAAAAAAGATTTTGAGTTTTTTTTTCTTTGGCATCTATTTCTTTTCATTGCAAAAGATTAGAATATCCAAATAGAAACCATGATCAGAGATCATAAACCAACACCCTTGCCTACTACACAGGACAAAAACATACAAAAATTGCTCAACACAGAACAAAAAGAAGGCCTAGACAAAGAAAAGGCTTTTCACATTCAAAAACAAAACATTAAGCCTCGACGGATGACCCGAAGCAACATAAGATTGAGATCGATGATCCATCGTCACGCTTTGTGCAATGAAAAAGCTCTTCTATTGGCTCGTCTTTGGGAGTTGACCAAACTCCATTTCGCGAAAAAATTCAAATGGTTAAGGATATCATTTGATTCATACCCAAAAGATGGCCAAGCCCTTGGTCTAGTTGAAGCTCCAACCAGAACCGTATTCTCCACTTCAAACACCACTTCGTTGAACCCATGTTGGTGGATACTTTCCAGAGCCCATTGGATGCAAATGAGATCAGCTTCCATTGCATTGTCAACCTTACCAAAAACTCTGAGGCTATGTAGAATGACATTGGCTTCCTCATCTCTCAGCACCCAACCACCTCCAACCTCTTTTCCCATGACACACCTACATTACATTGCACCTACTTCTTGGGAGGCCTTTTCCATCCACTAACTACTTTTTCCACTTGTTCTTGTTGACTGGATTCGCAATCTTTCTTCTTACTTTTGGCAGCAAACCATAAGAACACAATTTCCTTAATTTTCTCACAAGTTTCATCAGCATTGTATAGTTTTCCTTTAAATATAAACTTGTTTCTATTTTTCCACAAATACCACAAAATCCAAGGGAAAGATCTCCTGATGTCCAGAGAAATCTCATTTCTTTTCCGGCTCATAAGGAGGAATTGGAAATTGACAAAAGCAGAAGATTGATGGAACCCTTCTGCTGGTTGAGGGAAGTTTGTCATGGCCATACTTGTCTAGCCAGAGTACATGAGAATATAACGTGATTAATCGTTTCCCCTTCCATACCACATGCTTGGCATCTAGAATCAACATTCATGCCTCTGGATATAATCCTCTCAGCACGTCCAACCCAGAGGACAAACCAGTGAAGTCACCGCTTAGGGCCCTAAATTTAGAAGACCTATTTTAGTTAAATTTTTGTTATAAACTTTTTCTACAATAATAATATTCGTATGATTTTGTTTTTCAAATGTTTTTTTAATGCTTATGGTCTTCTCTAAGCAAACATGTTAATTACTCATTTCAAAAAAACTAATTTGAAATTATTAGTATAAATTCGAAGTTGAAGCTGATAACAAAATTATTTGTGATCTACCATGTGACAAGAGAGATTGAATGAGTTAGATTTGTCATCTATTGAAATATAGATGGTTGAAAATCTCGACAACGTGAGTTTAATTAATGATTTTGTAGGCAAAAATACAAGGAGAGCAATATGTCAAAAATAAATTCTATTTTGTTGTTTTTCTTTTATTTGTTACTAACTATTTAGAATTATAAATGGTTTAATGGAGTTTTGATATGTTTTTATATTATTTAGATTACTATTTTTACGATATTGGAAAACGTACGAAAATGACACTTTTTTACATATATGTATATGACATCCAAAATGATTAGACTGCTGGTAGTGGCTTCATGGATGAGGTTCGGAGCTTGAGTTTCATGGTTGAGGTTCAGAGCTTCAGTTTCACGGTTGAGCGCCGTAGGACCTCCATCACGGATAGCTATGAGCCGATTGACTCGGCGAAGACGAACAACATATTTGTTGATCGTTTCTCAGAGTTGAGCACGGGTCCGGTTCACATCCGCAACATTGACGGGGCGGATTGCTCGCAACTCTCTTACCAATTGTTCGGATTTGAAGCGGCGCAATACCGCATTTCTATTTTGGCGTTTAGCGAAAAATAGGAGCGTTCGGATACGGATTACGAAGAAAGGATCCATACCGAAAAACTCAGATCACAAGATCACGACAAACCTTAGGAAGAAGCTTGCCGCAAAAAATGAGACGAGAAATAAGATCGAGAAACGCGGAAACCCGATGTACACTTCGGATATGATTCCACCGACCCGAAACCTAATGATACAAAATCCATCGTAATTTTAAATCTCCAGTGACGCGGCGGCGTATAGAGGTCGGCCACGTGAATCACATCGTACACTGCAACACCACCTCCAAATAGCTTAAGCGATATATCGTCGGAGAACGTTAAATTTTTAATCGGCGGCGGAGAGCTGGCTGTTCCGTTTGAGGCTAAATGTGTCTCTTTTGCCTTCATATCTTCCTTCTTAATATCGTAGAGGATTGGAAAGAACACACACATTAGCAGCATTGCGCAGAAAGTGGCATCAATCTGGGTATTTGAGTACTAATCACATTCTTCTTCAAGCAAATCGATCACCGGAGTGTAGTCGTTCAATGGAGCTGGTTGTTCCGACTAGTTCCGGTTCCATACAGGTTAAGGAAAGGAGGAGACGTAAGTTCGCTGCTAGATACTCGAAAAGGTATCATCAATTGTGGTTAAGCATAGAGAGAGAGAGAGAGAGCAAGTGGTGTAAAGAGGGAGTTTGATGGTAGAGTGAGCTTTGTTCTCCTGATTTTTTTTTTGTGCTTGGGAAAAAAAAAGATTTTGAGTTTTATGTTTTTGTTTTTTAGGTTCACATTTGGAGATAATTTCGTTTTTGGATATATTATTTTGATGAGCATGATTATGTTTAATGTTTTACCCTGGTGCAATTACACATGAAATATCTTTCGATATATATTGAAATTAAATTAATTCAAAAATTCTTCTTAATTCATCGTACATAAGTTACTTTTCATACATACAATACAATGTGATAATAAATAATTTGCAGCTAACAAAAAGGAAAGATTAGCCTTATTTTTATTTTATTTTATTTTCTGATAGCCCCAAGTTTCTTCTAAAATTAAAGTTTAAGACATGCATGCTTCAAAGATTCCAAATAATACAAGTAGGGTTTCGGAAGACTATAAGGAAAAACAAAAAACTTCAATCATTGCCTCCTCTTTCGACAAGGTATTGTGCAGCTAAACCCTAACAGATTATTTTCTCTTCCCCTCAATCTTCTTTATGTAGGAACCGCGAAAACCGAATAGAAAAAACCGAATGAAATTTGAATACGAATTAAGAAGAAGAAAAAAGTTCTCGATAATAAAACGTATACGGAGTTGAGATTGCTATATTTCCTTAATTCAAAAAATCGCCGTAGTGAAACGGTTTAATACGATTACGAATCCCAGGATAAAACCTTAAGGAAGAACGATTTCGCAACACTCAAAATCGTAATTTGATGAACAGATATCTATGAATACTCTCGAGACTTACTTTGTGGAGGATCGAAGTTTTTCTGAAGAAGAAAAAATTCGGAGAGAAAAAAGGTTAAAGAAGACGATGATGCGCGCCAGATTATAAAGAATCGACCGGGTGCAATTAGGAGTCGCGATTATTCGGTTAACATGAACCGACCGGTTGCGATTTTGAGTCGCGATTGTTCGGCTACCATGAACCGAATGGGTGCGATTGTTCGGTTAAATTTTTTATAAAAATTTTCCCCAAAAAGAATTGTCCTTAATGGACCTACGGTCCAATTGACCAAACCCGAACCCAAACCCGAACCCGAACCCGAACCCGAACCCGAACCGGTCCGGTTCGGTGGTGGTGGTGGTGTGCGCGTGGTATCCACGTGTCTCTCCATGTGTGGGTGTTATGTTTTATTCATATACCACTTGAAAACGTTTTCCCTAAAGGATGTGAGACTTTTTACATACACACTTCATTCCACACCATTTGAGGCTTTTCCAATAATGCCCAAATCAATTTCTCATTCAAACTTTAACTCAATTTTTTTCATAAACCAAATACCCAAATTAATGGCCCATTTGTTTATTAACATTTAGTTCCAACAATCCCCTACATGAATAGAAATGACCTCTAAACATATGACGACTTGATAAACTCTAAGACTCGACTGATTAGACTAACATTGTAACGCTCCGACCGCCCCTCCCATGGGCCCCCGTCTACTCACAGGCCCATGGGCCCCCGTCTACTCACAGGCCCATGGGCCCACCATGTCCGACGGTCGATGCGTTAGTCCGGGAGGGTCGGAGGTCATGTTTACTAACCCTACAAATCACCACGCGATCTTTCCCCGTGTTTTGACCTCACTCACACGGTACTGGAAATGACTTCCTAGTAGGTCACCTACTTGAAACTAATCCAGCTCATGCACGCTTAACTTTGGAGTTCTCTCAATACCTGTGACCGAAAAGATAAGTGCACTTTGGTGATATAGGTAGCCAAATCAATTCTTTTAAGCCTCTCCGCATATACCATATATGCCCTGAAACCGGGGTGTCACAAACATATATGACTAGACAGACAGACAGACTTTCAAAATTATAACAAAAAATTACTGTATCTGAGTTGGTAGCAATTTTTCAGCTTTGAACCACTCGTAGTTAGTAGCTGTCGGATTTACTTGGCCAGGAGGTGAACATGATGTCTTGAACCACCCAGATTTCGATGTAAACCTAGGCAACAACTATAACACAACTCATTTTCTCATAGAACCTTGTTCTCTATTGTGTTTATTTTGGTCGTGAACTTGCCTGGTTTTCATGAGTGAACTTGGAGAATATAGCATTTCCTTCATTCTCCTGGAAATGACCCCATTTCACACTCACTAGGTGATCTTCATTACCTTAGCGTTAGAAGTATTCTGTAATACTATCTATTATAAGGCTAAAGAATCATTAAAAGCCAAGAGCTTATCCTTATTCTATACCGATGTAACACTGTATGTCATCCTAGGAACTGGGTAGAGACATTAATCTCACAGTGTTCTTTCATATTAAGTTTGAATTTGTTGTCCCTTTGAACCTATTTCTTGGGATCTCCAGTCATGTAGGTGGGGTGTCCATCAAACTTCAACTTTATTCATAGGCTTGTAAACCCATTCCTCTTGATGATTTGACTACTTGATCTCTTGCCAAACTTTTAGTGAACGGATCAGCTAGGTTATCGGCAGATTTGATATAATCTATCGTGAGTACTCCGGTGGTGGTCAAGTTTCTAATGGTTTTATGTCTTTATCGTATGTGACGAGACTTGCCATTATAATGATTATTCAGTGCCCGAGAGATAGCCAATTGGCTATCACAGTGTACACGTAAAGCTGGCACTGGTTTCTTCCACATAGGGATATCTTCCAAAAAGTTCTGAAGCCACTCTGCTTCTTGAGCAGTTTTGTCTAAAACGACAAACTCAGATTCCATGGTCGATGTGGCTATCACGGTTTGTTTGGTAGACTTCCAGGACACTGCTGCACCTATAAGTGTAAAGACATATCCACTTGTGGATTTTAAGTTTTTGGAGTCCGCAATCTAGTTCGCGTCACCGTATCCTTCCAAAATTGCAGGTTCTTTACCGTAGTGTAGTTCATAATTTGCAGTATAATGTAGGTAATTCAAAACTCTAGTTATCGCTTTCCAATGTTTATGTCCTGGATTACTAGTATAACGACTGAGTATGTTTACTGCATATGCTAGGTCGGGTATAATACAATTTGTCAAGTACATCAGACTTCTGATTACTCGTGCATACTCCACCTGATAAACTGCATCACCTGAGTTTTTAATCAGGTGAATATGAGGGTCAACTGGAGTTTTTGCAGTCCCACTTGAATAGTTTTTGAATCTATCAAGTTTCTTTTGAGCATAATGTGATTGTGATTAGATAATTCCTCCACTATGTCGGTGAATCTTAATACCGAGAATGACATCTGCCAATCCCATGTCTTTCATTTCAAAGTTACTATGAAGTAAGTTCTTTGTTTGATTAATCATGTCATTAGTGTTGCCAATAATGAGCATGTCATCAACATATAAAAACAACAAAACATATCCGTGTGGGGTACATTTGATGTATATGCATTTATCACATTCGTTAATGCTGAAACTATTTGACATCATCACATTATCAAATTTTTCATGCTATTATTTTGGAGCTTGTTTCAGTCCGTACAATGACTTGACAAGTCTACAAACTTTGTGTTCTTGTTCGGGGACAACAAATCCTTCAGGTTGTTTCATATAGATCTCTTCTTCTAAATTTCCATGTAGAAAAGCGGTTTTGACATCCATCTGATGTATTTCTAGGCCTCTTAATGCTGCGATACCAACCAAAAGTCTGATGGAGGTTATTTGCGTCACTGGAGAATATGTGTCAAAGTGATCCAGGCCTTCTTTTTGTCGGAATCCTTGAGCCACAAGTCTGGCCTTATACTTATCCACAGAAGCATCGATTTTCATTTTTGTTGTGAAAACCCATTTACTCCCTAGTGCTTTAGACCCTTCGGGTAGATCGGTAATCTCATATGTATGATGTTGCAATACAGAATCGATCTCACTATTAACAGCTTCCTTCCAATAGGATGCTTCTTGTGTAGACATGGCTTCTGAGTAAGTTATTGGTGCATTCTCTGTGAGAAACACCATCATGAAATCATCACCAAAAGATTTTTCCTTACGAGCTCTTTTGCTGCGTCGAGGTTCATCTTCAACGTCTTCCACATCATGTGTTGATGTTTTGGAAGTGCTTGCCTTATTTGTTGAGAAGATTGTTTCCCGTTGTTCAAATGCCCTCTTCTGACGTTGTTTTTCTTTACAAGGGAAAATGTGTTCAAAGAAAGACGCATTTCGTGATTTCATTACTGTATTCACATGAATATCGGTATGTCTGATTTGTGAACCAGAAACCGATAAGCACTACTGTTGTGTGCATATCCTATGAAAATACAGTCCACTATTTTAGGTCCAATTGTGACCTTTTTCAGAGGTGGTATTGCGACTTTAGTAAGGCACCCCCACACTTTGAGGTATTTGTATGAAAGTAAAACACCTTTTCAAAGTTCATATGGCGTTTTGCCAGTAATTTTGTGTGGTATCTTGTTGAGAATATAGTTTGTAGTAAGCAAAGCGTCCCCCCACATTGACTGGGGTAATCTAGATTCCTGCAACATTGCATTCATCATCTCTTTAAGAGTTCAGTTTTTCCGTTCCATAACTCCGTTAGACTCAGGAGAATAAGGAGCTGTTGTTTGATGTATGATGCCATGTTATTGACAAAAGTCATTAAACGGACAATCATACTCGCCTCCCCTATCACTTCGAGCTACTTTAATAGTTTTACCTAGTTGGTTTTCAACTTCAAGCTTATACTCTTTGAATTTTGATAAGGCTTCAGCTTTACTACGTAACAAGTATACATAACAATATTTTGTATTATCATCGATAAATGTCACAAAATATTTTTACCGCCTCTAGTTTGTATAAATTTCAGATTGCATAAATATGTGTGTATTAAACTAAGAGGTTATGTGGTTCTTTGAACTTGGGGAGAATGAGTTTTGTGAGTTTGGTATGTACGCACACTTCACATTCGTCTTTGTTTACTTTGCATTTCGGAATTAAGTTCAAATTCATCAATCTTTGCATAGATTTATAGTTGACATGTCCTAGATGTTCATGCCAAATATTAAAAGACTCAACCAAATAAGCAACAGAATTATTATTAGATGAATTGTCAGCAATTACAACATTAGCGTTATTAATCTTATCAGTACGAAGGACTGTCGAAACATACAACTTGACAAGTCCTCCTTTCTCATAACCCTTTACCAAATACATCCCATTCTTCCTAAGTATCAATTTATCAGCTTCGAAGGTGACCCCGAATCATGCCTTGCTCAAGAGAGTTCCCGATACCAAATTCTTCCTCATGTCCGACACATGTTTCACATTGGTGAGTATGAGTTCACGTCCTGAAGTCAGCTTCAGAACCACTTTGTCGTGACCTTCAATCTTCGATGAAGTCGTGTTTCCCATGAACACCTGCTCCTCCGATTTGATCTTGTGATAAGTGGTGAACATCGACTTATCAGTGCATATGTGGGTGGTTGCACCTGTGTCATACCACCATTCCATTGGGTTGTCTTCGACCATATTCACTTCATTGACGACATCACACATATCCTCTTCAGTGAGGTTAGCTTCAACCTTTTTGTTACCCTTGGGTTGGCTCCTGCATACATCAGATTTATGTCCAATCTTACAACACTTGTGGCACTTTCCTTTGAACTTATGTCCTGGTTTTGTAACCCTCTTGAAGTTTGTTGAGGATGTCGGTTTTAGGGACTTTTGCGGAGATATCCGTTTCCCTTTACCCTTGCTCTTATGCTCAGCCACATTGACATTGTGTTCCTTTGGAGGAGAGAAATTAGCACGGTTCCTGTCTTCTACTTGGAGCCTTGTGATGACATCAGAGAGTGAGATATGCTTCTTCTTATGCTTGAGATAGTTATTGAAGCTTAGCCAACTCGGGGGAAGTTTCTCAATAAAACAATTAACAGTGAAGATCTTACAGATTTGCATTCCCTCGCCCGCTATCTCAAGGCACAGCAAACTCAATGCATCGACTTGTTCCATGATGGGCTTGGAGTCCACCATGTTGAAGTCTATAAACTTCGCAACAACAAATTTCTGACAACCAGCATCGTCAGACTTGTACTTCTTCTCCAAGGCCATCCAGAGTTCCTTCAAGGTTCGTGCTTCCTGACTGTATACTTGATACAGTGCATCAATAAGGCGGCCTAAGATCCAACCTCTACACACAAAGTCTGCATGTTTCCATGCATCAACAACAACAAGAAGGTGAGCATCTTTGTTTCCGAATGGAACTATCGGTGGATCCTCCTTCAGAAACTTCTCACAGTTTAAGTTACTCATGTAGAAGAGCATCTTGTTTTGCCATGTTTTAAATCCTTTGCCGTCAAATTTTTTTGGCATTAACCCGTGCGCCATGGCTGCGGGTAATTGAGACATCATCTGATAGTTGTCTTGGGGAACACTCGCCTGGAGACGAACTCCGAACCTCGGGCTACCGAGTCCACAGGCGTTTCAGTTTGTCCATCAGATGGACTTTCCCCAGTCATATAGACATCACCATCATTCGCCATCTATTAACAGAAAAACAGAATGATATCAGAACGTGATAATTGTTTTGCAAACTCGCTTAAAGAAAGCGTTCGCGGAAACATAACGAAGTAAGTGATAACTTAAAAACGTTCGTATAAGAAAAAATGATTCGCGGAAAAATTTAAAAATTAATCGTATATCCTTGAAAACTTCAGAAACGTTTTGCGGAAATGTAAGAACAAATCGCAAACTTCGTTACTGATTTTGAAAGAAAAAAACTTTGTAGAAAACGATTCCGCGGAAACATTAAACAAATCGCGAAAAGAATTCGGCAAATTCTCAATCCGACTAGGCGATAAGCGAAGAACGGATTTTTTGAATTAAGATTGTAGGAACCGCAAAAACCGAATTAAGAAAACCGAATGAAATTTGAATATGAATTAAGAAGAAGAAGAAATTCTTGATAATAAAACGTATACGGAGTCGAGATTGCTCTCTTTCCTTAATTCGAAAAATCGCCCATAGTGAGACGGTTTGATACAATTATGAATCCCAGGATAAAACCGTAAGGAAGAACGATTTCGCAACACTCAAATTCGTAATCTGACGAACAAATATCTATGAATACTCTCGAGACTTACTTTGTGGAAGATCGAAGTTTTTTTGAAGAAAAAAAAAATTCGGAGAAAAAAAAGGTTAAAGAAGACGATGATTCAAATTCGGAGACCGGGTGCAATTTGGAGTCGCGATTGTTCGGTTAACATGAACTGACCGGTTACGATTTTGAGTCGCTATTGTTTCGGCTATCATGAACTGAATGAGTGCGATTATTCGGTTAAATTTTTAATAAAATTTTCCCCAAAAAGAATAGTCTTTAATGGATCCCCGGTCCAATTGACCGAACCCGAACCGGTTTGGTCCGGTGGTGGTGCGTGCTTGGTATCCTTGTGTCTCTCCATGTGTGGGTGTTATGTTTTAATCATAAGTTTATCTTAAACTCTTTATATACCACTTGAAAAAGTTTCCCCTAAGGCATGTGAGACTTTTTACTTTCACACTTCATTCCACACCATTTGGGGCTTTTCCAATAAGGTCCAAATCAATTTCTCATTCAAACTTTAACTCAATTTTTTTTCATAAACCAAATACCCAAATTAATGGCCCATTTGTTTATTAAAATTTAGTTCCAACACTTTAATATATATAACCCTAAACCCAAAACCTCCTTTAATTCTCTGTTTTAGCCTTGTGTTTCATAAATCTTAATCTCATATTAGGTTTTGGTGTGCTTAATTTCGCAGATATTCTTGGATCCTACCATGGCGACTCGTGAGTTTTCTTTTTGCATCTAGCTTTATTTTGCCATATGCTTTTTTTCTTCCTTGTGGATCAAAACGATTTGTTAATATTTTTGTTTGTTTTTGTTTTTTGGCAGGTCTTCAATATGATAATAACAATTGCGACATTGGTGTATTTTCCAAACTCACAAATACTTATTGCCTCGTTGCCTCAAAATCCTCCAAAAATTTCTTGACGTATATATTACACTCTCTTAACATTGTCTAATTAATTTTACAACACTATATATGATTTTATGTCACTTTTAATTTTCTTTGTAGTGGTTTTGCATCGAAGTTAAAAGGTGCTATTCCCATTGTTACAACCTCTATAGGAGGAACTCAAACTATTGGTAGTCTATGTGTTGGTAACAAAAACGGACTTCTTTTGTCTCACACCACTACAGACCAAGGTTATTAATTTTTCCACAATTACTCACAAGTTATATAGTTTTGGTGAATTAAGTAATGATTTTTTTGTTTTTTTTAATGTGAATAGAGCTTCAACATTTAAGAGATAGTTTGCCTGATGAAGTTATAGTCCAACGAATCGAGGAACCTCTATGTGCACTTAGAAACTCCATAGCTTGTAATGACTATGTCGCGCTTTCGCATCCGAAGCTCGAGAAAGAAACGGTAGAGATATTAAGTGATGTTCTTGGTGTTGAAGTTTTCCCGCAAACCATTGCGAATAACGAACTTGTGGGAAGTTATTGTGCCTTATCGAACAAAGGCGGAATGGTAAATCCACTAGTACTAGTACCCTTGTTTGTTCATTGAGATGCTAATAATATTAAATATTTCTTTTTATTTTGTGGCATTGGTCTTACAAGAAATTAATCTGACTATATTGATGTTTCTTATTTAGGTTCATCCGGACACAAAATTGGAAGAAATAACCGAAGTGGCGAATCTTCTTCAAGTGCCTTTGGGTGCAGGAACCGTGAACCGTGGGAGCCAAGTGATAGCTGCGGGTTTAATTGTGAACGATTGGACTGCTTTTTGTGGATCAGAAACAACTGCAATAGAGCTCTCTGTTGTTAACAGCATCTTCAAGCCAATCGAATCTCAACCCGATTTTGTCATTAGTGAAATGAGGAAGTCTTTGATCGATACATATGTCTAAATTTTGCTTCGTTTTTTTGGGTTTTACCGAGAGTTTTATGCCAAAATGTCTTTCAAGAATTTGCTGCTCTTTAGACTCAAGTGTTTAGTAGCAATTTCTTGATGTTTTTGAGATTTTGGAAATAAATTTGACTTTTTTTTTATTAGGATTGAAGAGTCAGCCATCTTTTGTGTAATAATTGTGAGATTATGTTCTTCCATCTCTGAACGAATTTGAGTGGAGAGGCTCGTATCTTTTGTATACTACTATATTAGTGTTGATGCAAGACTTATCAATTTTTTTGGGTGTTATCCTTTCCTTTGGATCTCTGTATTCAGTTTCAGAATTTGGAAATAAAGTATATTTTTTTATTATTAGTATTCAATAATTTTTCTAATAAAACCTCTAAACAACAAATCTCCCCCTTCAAAATCCAAGGAGAGACAAAGTCAGTCTTGAGATTCTATTCAAAGTTATAAAACAAATTTTTGTGTGATCCATCCAACCCAAATCATGATCATAGCAAGATTATAAAACCGAACATTACATTTTGTAATAGTGTCATTGATAAGGTCACAAAGGAAAAGTCCCGGTGAAGCGGATATGATCGAGTGTGCGACGCAAACCGTACTTACAAACCGCTGCATTTGCTGCTCTAAAACCTCCTCCATAAGCTGGAGACGCGTCGTGAGCTATCTGATGCTTAAAGAACTCTCCAAGCTTCTTCTCCATGCTTGATTTCCCTCCTTTCTTGTTAGAAGACGACGATGATGTTGATGTTGAAGG
The DNA here is from genome assembly GCA_963576765.1 of Draba incana. Taxonomy (NCBI): domain Eukaryota; kingdom Viridiplantae; phylum Streptophyta; class Magnoliopsida; order Brassicales; family Brassicaceae; genus Draba; species Draba incana. Next base: position 8,416,589 of record OY755202.1, on the reverse strand, counting down.
CAAGTTTCTTGAAGAAGGGTCTGAGAGAACTTCAGATTCAAGCCACATGTAAGAGAGGACTTGGCATATTCCTTCCTCTACCTCAGGGTTAAGGTTCCTATACCCTAAACATTCAAAAATACAGGAAATTAAGATGATTTTCTTTTGCTAAGTACTAATTATTGAACATGAAATACAAGAAACGTTCCAAAATGCTTAAATTAGAACATAACATTGGGAGATAACTTGGAAAAAGTAGACATGAAGGTGCTTTTCTTTTTGGTTACCAACTAATGAACAAGAAATTTAAGAAACGTTCCAAAATACTTAAATTAGAACAGAACATTGGAGATAATTTGAGAAACAAGATGTGTATCTAATACCAAACTGAAATTATGTCTTAAACTTTACTTTTTTCCGTATTAAGAAAAGACACCGAAAAGTGTACCTTTGAGCCTTAGCCATCCGTGCATAAGCTCGTGGGCAAGAATTGCACCTGTTAGTAATCTTTAGCCACCAAAGTATCATTAGGTTAGTAATCATTCACTTCAATCTCATTTTTTGGTAATCTCAAAAAAGAAAATTTTGAGAATCAAGCAAGTAGTATATACCTTGGGAGGCCGTAAAGGACGAGAATCGCAGTGACTTCACATTTGCGAGTAAGCTTTTGAGGCTGAGTTCTCATACCAACAAGACGGTGAGCACCAAGTCTAGGTCTTTTAAGAACCTGTGAGTACCAATAATTTTTTTTTTAAAAACATAGAGCAAAAGTATTTACTGTTTAGAATAATAAATTAAGCAAGTTCTTCTAACCAAAAATTTAATAAGACTTACACTTGTAACTGTCTGTTCTTCAGATAAACATAAACCCCTTGTTTCAGGCATGTGATGGTATCCCTGAGAAAACACAAGAGAATTAATATCTTAATTGTAATTTGAAATAAACTCACAAAAAGGTTATATATAAGGTAAAAAGATCTAAGATTACGTTTTTCTCTCCTACAATAGCATCATTGAGAGCTTCTCTTTGAACAAGAAGCATAGGAATTTGTTGATCAAGTTTCATGTACATTCCTTCGTAATAGTCTCTTATCGCGTGATATAGCGGTTGGCAATCTCCTGTATCGGTTATCGCAGTTTCCATACATTCTAGGCATAAACTTCTCCCATCTTCTAACGTGTAATATCTCACATCCCATGACTTCATATCACAACATAGAGAGATTAAGTAAACAAAATAATTTGTTAGAAAAGACTTATTCATTTATATTTGGTTACCTCCAAACGTTCGCAGCTACAACAACGAGCGGTTTTATCGTATTCATGAGACGGACAATACTTTTGGTTCCAAAATGGATGGCATCGATACTCGATCAAGCCAGCATCATTAGTTGGAATCTAAGAAGAGGATAATATGAAATTAGACAAAATTTATAACATTTTAATGTGCAAGAATCTAGTAAGGTGATTGTATATACTATATCGTTGCTTACAAATTGATGACAAACTTCACATTTCGGATGAGTAAGCTCTTTGAAACAAAGTTTATGATAGGGTTTTGTTCCTGATAGAGAGAACTTGAATGAAGAGAGAAGACAAAACACAATACTTTAATTAGTCACTTCAAAACACAAATGTATTTATAAAAGTCATATGTATTATGTATATACATGTATGTATATATAGTATATATACATACATCTATAATATATACTAATCATATGTATTATATGTATATAGATGTATGTATATATACCTCATGCTCAGTGATAGGGTAACTACAAGAATGGCAACGGAAGCATTCAGGATGAAAGAATGTGCCCATGCATCCTAGATAGTTCCCCATTCCAATATCGCGATTGCAACCGCCGCATATTCTGCTAAAAATCGAGAAAATAATGTTACACCAAACGTTACTGAAAACATTACTTGTATTCTCTAAAACAAAGTGAAAATAATTTTTCATTCAATCAATTTTCTTAGAAATGTTTTTATTTTTTTCCACTTTACCTTTCTCTACAATAAAAGTTCGAACCAACTTTATTTTATTGAAATTCTCGACGTGACGTTTCAATCGTTTGAGCTAATGTCAACTGAGAATTTCACTTTTTATATTCTAAAACACTTTTTTTTTTTTTTATATATAGCAAAAAGGAATTTGATTACGGATTTACGGTTACAACTTAAAGTTTGAAATTGGAGAATAAATCAATTCCAATCAATTATACACTAAATCTTGGTTTGAAACTGAATAAGAGAACGTGTTTTTGTTGTACCTTTGTCTTCGTCTGCATTGATAAGAAGGTGGAATGTAAGATGATGGATTCAAGCCACCGTGAAAAGGCCTTGGATTGTTATCCGTAGACCAACCATATCCTGCAAAATTTATTTAATAAAAAAATTCAGTCTCTTTTTTTTTTCCCTTACTTATAAAGAAATAACTTTGATTTTTGTTCTAATTTAGTTTAAATTCATGAAAAGGTAAGATAGAAATACCATGGGGGAGCTTCGTATCGTCAGCTAAAGATAGTGAAATTGCACGGTCGAGTTCTTCTTTGTCCCGTGGAGCCCTTGACCGGTCGTCCTGAGTCATTAACATGACCAATCGAAAAATGTAATCATCAACCATGTTACAACAAGTTATAGTTTTATGGTTGTAACTTGTACGTATTTGGACAATAGCTGTAAAATAATTCTTCCATAATGACGTCAGGAAAAAATTGATGACATCATTTAACACTTATTATTTTAAAAAAATTACACTACAAATATATATATATATTTTTTTTTTGTCGTCAATTAAAGATTCTAATGAAGATAATACATATATAAATATACGATCATAACTAAATATCAATGGTAAGTGCTTAAGGGTATCAAAATCCAATCCAACTCTTTCGTCATGCATTACGTGCTTTGTGTTTAGCTATTTATATCATAGGTTAAAGCTCTTTTCCTAATAACCCAATGAGCTGATACTAACTTTAGAAGAAGAAAAAAAGTTCTCATTATTGATTTTCTTTTGTCAATTCATTATTCTATATAAAAATAATAATAGATTAGAGAAAAGAAATTTAAAAATCAGAAAAAAAATATTACATAAAAAAATCAATTAAAGCTCACAAAATATTGAAATTTAATCCACTTAATTAAATCATGTAATAAGTCAAAAATACCACTACTCTCAGCCTACTAAATTTCTATTTTTGTCATCCTTAATAGTGCTCAAGACCACATTGTCACATCATTTCTACATGAGCATTAAAATCCCATGAACTCATGACAAACAATAAATTATTAACGGTCCAAATAATTTTTAGTTCTCATGGATGTGAAAATTTTACAGAATGTACTAGACCCGTGATACTTCAAAAAACACAAGGAAAAAAGAAAACAGTAGTAATATTCACACGTCTTTTGTATATTGATTTAATATCAATAATCACATGCCTACAGTAATATATGTGTAGATTAAAGTAGGAAAAAATGAAAGAAAAGTGACTAAAATCAAATAGAATAACAATTACCAAAGAGGAAGGAGGTAGAGGAAAGACCATATTCTCGTCCTCTTGAAACTGAGGAGGATGATGATTAGTGCGAGCACCACCAGCACCACCACCATTAGAGCCACTCTTAAAAAGCTTACTCACCCATTTCATCAACTTCCATTTCTTTTCTCTATATGTTGATGAAGATGACGACCCAACTTCCCCTATAATTATCAATAAAAGTTACCTAAATATTTCAATATAAAGTCTGAATATAGAATTTGCTTAGAAATATTGTGCGTGGGCTACTTGGTCGTCTAGAATTTGTTATGCTTACGTAAAACCCATTACCAAAATGAGGATTAGTCGGACGCTTTAGCCAAAGCCGGATATTCGGTACTTAATCTTTTTTAACAAGATAAATTTTGGAAAGAAAAGAAAACGTACCAAAGATACAAGGATTGGAGATATGGTTAACACGAGCTACACCGAAGGACGAAGATGAAGATGAGGGAGAGGACGAGGAAGAAGAATCCATGAGGATGGAGAAATGGCCCACACGTGTGTTATATATCCTTGAAAACGTGTAAGTGAAGCGAAAACGACTACCGGAGAGAGAAGCAATAAGAGGAGAAGGAAGAAGAAAGGAAGAGGAGAGAAGAAGAGGAAGAAGTTATAAGTCATTAATATGTTATTAGAGAATAATAAAAACATATATGAAAAGAGAACAAAGAAAGAGAGAATCTTTGCAGAAGAGATCGGGCTAAAAAAATATGTTAAAGGAAAAAGAAAAGGAAGAGATGCTTAGCTTCTGAAAGGAAAGGAACAGAGAGAAAGAGATGTTTTTTTTGTAAGAGAATATTTCTATTTTGTGTGTTTGCTGAGGCGGAGAATCCCTCTAACAACGGTGTATGAAGGAGGAGGATAGTTGAAACCTTTTAAAGCTTCTCTCTTTTACACTTTTTATTTGAAAATTTTATCTTTTTTCTTTATGTTTGAGATAAAAAACCAAAAAGTGAGAATTGTAAACCAAAGCAAAAATAATTCTTCTTTTTGGGTTTTGATGGAGACGCTCGTCCCGTCTTGCTCCTACTATTTTATTTACGTTTTCTGGTTCAGCTTTAGTTTGGTATGTTTGATTTTTGTTTGAGGAATATTTTGATATTGTTTGAGTCAGTCCGGTCGTTGTGGCTAGAGTCTTATTAAAATGTGGTTCAATCTGAATAATGACGACATTAGTATTATCTTGTTCATAATACTTGATAATATTATGTGCTAAATTAATTAATTGTTTTTTCCTTTTCTTAATGTGGCGTGACTTTAGGCTATACGCGATAAAGATGCGCTTTTGCAACGTTACACTACAAACAACTTTATAATGGCAATTACACTTTTATGAAACATAGAAGACAGACCAATTATAATAACATAATTTGGGGTATCAATCTATAGGAAGGTCGTGACTCGTGATGACGCCACAAAGGTAAAAGAAGCTTCAAAATGGAATCAAACACCCAATTTTTATAGAACAAAAGCTTAACCTATAATTATTTTAAACTTATTTTTTTCTCAATTAAATTACTTTTTTTGATAAATCAAAATTAATATTTTGGGTTAAAGACAGCATCAGATCAAATCCAACTTTTTCAGGAGCAGTTGCCACCTTGAGATCTGACCATTTTCTTTATCAACTTGCTAAAGTCGATGTATGGACGATCCCATACCTTATTTTAATTAAGGCTGCTTATTTTGAAACTTCTCATTTAAATAACTCTCTCTCCATTTTTAATAAGTATTTAAGCTAATTTTTGTTGTTTTACAAAAATTGTCGTTCTACAAATTTAATATAAATTTCATATGTGGCGACAAAAATAATAATAATAAATTTCATATGTAAAAAGTCCAACTTCCCCATATTTGAAATTAATAAAATATATAAAATAGAATAGAAGTTAAAACTCAATTCTTTTTTTGTAGAGATATAGTAGAGCATTTGCTTTGCATGCAAAATGTTGAATATTTATAATGAACCAGAGAGTATATTTATCTTAATTATCCATCCCCATGATAATTTCACTACAAGAAAACAAGATGATTTTTGACCACGAAATTAATCAATAATTGGTAAAAAATAGATGTTTTTAACCAAATATCGGTCGTCAAAAACGCTAGTTGGAAATGAACATTTTATCAAAAAATGATCGAAATATTTTGATTACACGTAATTGGTTTAAACATGGGCAAACTTTTTTGATCAAATAAACGGTCAATTATTTCTGACTAGAAATAATGGTCAAAATACTTTTGACCCAACAATTGGTCAAAAAGTTATGAAATTTTCAACTAAAATTTGTGTAGACTTTTATCTATATAATGAGATGTCAAAGTTGTGGCATAACTTATGAGTTAGAGTTTAAGAGATTGAGAACTTTAGGTTTTGAGTGATTTTCCTAAAGCTATTAATAAAGAGAGTTATTCTTTGTTAATCCACTACAAAAAATCTGAGTCATTGTGACGAAAATTAAAAACTAATAATTTTCGTTACAAATTTACGACGTTTTAGATACTGTATTGTGACAAAAAATTTATGTATCAAATTTATCGTTATTTCATCACAATTATGTGACGGACAAAATAGTAACCACTATATGTAGTAATTTGTGATTAAATTGTAATAAAAAAATTTGTGACAACTATGACGATATTATTATCATATGTGTTGTCATGATATATATTTAACGAATTTATGACAAAATTGTTTGTGTAGATACTATTGTTTAAAATCAGTCATTATAGTATACTGATCATTGACAAAAAAAATTATCATCACAATTTATAACAAAAAAGTATAATAAATTTGTCGCAACTTATGATTATTGTACTAACGTTTTATCTCTTCATATTTTTCAATGGAGTGGCTACTAAAATTACGTTAAAATGTTCGTGCTACAAATATTATACCATGTGGCCTTTGTTATATAATTTAAGTAATAAAAAGGAGAAAAATGGATCAAAATAAAATAAACTACGAAACTTCCTTTAAATTCTTTAACCAAACAAAACGAATCTCCTATATATTTCACCGATTAATTTTGGATCCCCTATTTCATCCAGTAATTTTGAATCCTCTTTAAAAGGCTAGAAATTATTAAGAAGCAATTTTATGTCAAAATTTAACCTTTTTATTTTTTCCTATTAAAAAGTGTAATTTGTTTTATAGATTTCCCTCTTTTATTGGATAGAAAACAAAAAGATTTCCTTGTTTTAATTACCACAACTCCACGATCTCCTCCTCCCATAATCTTAACCTCTTTTAAAAATAACCTCCCTAATATCGAACTTAAAAGAATTCCAAAATCACTTCCCATCAAATTTCTTCAAGAAATTACTTAGTTTATGCTCAGTAAAACAAAACAAAAATAATAATAATAATAATAATTTCATCCCTATTTCTTTGTCTTCATCAAAATGTTCTAGTTTATAGGCATTTGTTCTCCGATGTCCAACACTCTCTACAACTCGAAGTCTCTAACCAAATCACCAAAAAACATTCTTAAGAAAACAAGGCTCTTAAGAAATACAAGGTCAGTTGTAGTTTTCAATTCATTTTATAACTAAGAAATTTACAATAATTTATGCTTTAAAATCACAAATTGCTAATTTCAATCTCCATTTTCATGACTCTTTGTTTTTCAAATCTCTTTCTCTTTTTTTCTTTCTTAAGTCATTCAATTCAGCTACAACGATGAGACATAAAAAGCAACAATGATGGAGGAAGTATGATGCTAGTAACGTCGCAAACATTCTCATAAAGAGGAGAAACTCATGCAGCAAAATTTCCCTCAAAGTTGTGCTATAATATTAATGATTTTATTTGGTTAAAGTACAATAATTAGAGAAGCAAAAGTTGTTATTGTGTTTATATCAGTTTATTGTACGCACAACAAATTAAATTAATAATACCATTTATTTGAATGTTATTGATTCATAAGTTTTTTTTAAATATGTAATTGTAGGTTTTAAAATATATTATTTTAAACTGTAAAAAACTCAAAATTATTGTTATAATATATGACGAAGACATTATAACTGTCCCTAAATGTGACGATTATAAAACTTTTTTTTATTAAGCAATTGTAATGAATTTACAACAATTTTTTTTGTCACTTTTTGAGACGTTTAGAAACTAAATTTCTCTAGAAATTGGTGATGGAATGGAGACATTGAAAAAGTTACAAATTACAACAATTTTTGAAACAATACATTTAGTTAATAATTATGACAATTTTGTCACTAGTATTTCTTGTCGTCGTTTGTGAGATAATACTTACAAAAAAATTTCATCACAAAAGTTGTAACGATTTGGTTACATCTAGACATTTGCAACGAAATTATTGTAACATTTTATAAATTATCACAAATTTGTTATAATAATTTTATTGTTACGGATTTTTTTTTATTGTCACGAAATATTTTGTCACAATATGACTTTTTTCTTGTAGTGATCTTTGAGTTTCTTAATCATTGTGATTCTATATTTGGTATCAGAGCCTGAGTTATAGGTTCGGGACATCTTTAGTATCTCCGAGTTATGGAGGATACTATAACCACGAAAGCAAAGGACCATGTACCCTTTGGAAGGCGACCGTATTACGTGATACTCTTTGATGAAGTGGAGAAAGCCTATGTTGATGTTTTCAACACATTGCTCCAAGTGTTGGATAATGTTAGATTGACAGACGGCCAAGGAAGTACGGTTGATTTCAGGAACTCGGTGATCATCATGATATCAAACCTTGGTGCAGAGCATCTTCTTTCTGGACTAACCGGGAAAGTGTCAATGCAAGTGGGTCGGGAGTGTGTGATTCAGGAGTTGTTGAAAGTAGCCCGGCTCCAGATGAAAGACGTTGTTCGGCTTGCTGAGAGAGGTGTTGCTTTGGCAGTCACCGATGTTGTTTTGGACTATATTCTGGCAGAAAGTTATGACCCGGTGTACGGTGCTAGACCGTTAAGGAGATGGATGGAGAAGAAGATGGTTGTGCGGGAAGAAGTCGATGAGAACTCCACTGTTTACATAGATGCAAGCAATGGTGGATCTGATCTTATGTACCGGGTCGAGAAGAATGGAGGGCTAGTGAACGCTACGACAAGGCATCAGTCGGAGGTGTTGATTCATATTGTGAATGGACCAAAGAAAACTGGTGCAGCTCAAGCCGTGAAGATGATGAGGATCGAAGAAATTGAAGATGATGATGAAGTACTCGAAAATTCTCAAGTTAGGGATTTGTTGAACGAAGTCGGTGTTGCAACGGCGAGGATCAAGTCTGAAGTTGAGAAGCTTTGTGGTAAAGTCTTGTAGAAAGTGGAGAGTGCTTCAGGTGATACTAATTTGAAAGCTTTGAAGATTTATGGGAAAGATTTGGTCGAAAAAACAGGGAAGCTAGATCCTGTGATCGGTAGAGACGAGGAGATTCGAAGAGTAGTAAGGATTCTTTCGAGAAGAACGAAGAACAATCCAGTGTTAATCGAAGAACCAAGAGTTGGGAAAACTGCGGTTAGAGTGGCTACCAAGAAGCTTCAACCGAAAAAATCGATGAAGTATACGGGCGGTTCTGCAAATGTGGTCGTTAAGAGCTCGGGTTTGAGCAAGCCCGAGGCGATGGGGGTGATTAATAAGTTGCAAAAAGAGATTTTGACGTTAGAGACCGAGAAGGAGATCTTATGATAGTGATAGTGAATCTCAAGGAAGTAAGAGTGACTCTGAAGAAGAAGATATGAGACGAAGAAAGAAGAGATACAATGATTCAGAAGAGAGTAGGGGTGAAGATGAGGAATCTGAGATTAGTGATTCGTATTCTGGGGACGAAGAGAGCAAGTCAAAGAGCAAGAGAAAGAAATCTTTGATATCTATTTCCAAACGAAGCAAGGCAAAGAAATCGAAGTCCGAAATCGAAAGCGATGGTTCCGATTTTGATTCGAAGGCGAAAATTGAAGAAATTATGATGGATCTTGAGCTTGATGAAGAGGAATTGAAGAAATTCAAAGAGATGATTGAATCAAAGAAAAAATCTTTAGCTCGTGACGATGAAGAGGAAGCTGATGTTGGTCCAATGCCATTACTTAAAGCTGAAGGTCATATTAGATATGGTGGTGCTTTAAGACTTGGCGATGGAGACGCCATTGCACATTATGTAAGAGAATGCGTTGAAAGTGGAAGAATTGAAGTAGAGCATGATCCAGTATTTGAACAAAAGGCGGACATCCTCACTAAAACTTTCGGAAGAATCAAGTTTAGAGAAATGAGAGAGATCATGGGAGTTCAAGACTTGGAGAAGATGGAGTTCAAGCTTAAGGGGGAGCATGTTGGAATAAGCTTGAAGCACAAGTTATCCTAAAGAGATTAGTAATAGAAAACGTATTTAGGAGTTATCTAAATATGTTAAGAGAGTTAAGAAAAAAGAAATTATACTATTGAGATAATAGAAAATTTGTGTAGACTTTTATCTATATAAAGAGATGTCAAAGTTGTGGCATAACTTATGAGTTAGAGTTTGAGAGATTGAGAACTTTAGGTTTTGAGTGATTTTCCTAAAGCTATTAATAAAGAGAGATATTCTTTGTTAATCTTTAAGTTTCTTAATCCTTGTGATTCTATAAAATTAATGGTCAATAATTTCTAATTAAAAGTAATAATCGGAATATTTTTATCAAGGTTCTAAAAATTAAGCTACTCGCCTAGTAATTGGAAGATGGTCAAACCGACTTAATTTTTACACAATCGACTTAATTCTGGTATCAACACTAAATTATTAGCCAATTGTGATTTAAATGGGCTTATATTGTTTAATTAAATACATAGAATCCTAATCTAGGGACAATTATTTATATAGAGAAAATTTCTCCTTGTCATTTATGGAAGTCGATGTGGGACTTTGCATGTTTTACTTTTCTTTCTTTTAATTTTTTGTTTTGCTGTTCTTTTTCCTTTTTTTTTGGGATAGAACGTCTTCTATATATCAAGGATTAAAATTTTGCAACTAAATCTTTTTAATATAGAAAAATATGAATTGTTGACCGTTTGTATATTTTATATTAGTGATTATGTTTAACCTTAAGTTCTTGGTAAAATAAATACTAAACATTAGTATTAAATAAATAATAATTCAGAAGAATTAATAAATTTTTACAAATGTTTTAATTTTATTAACAATAGATTTAAGAGAAAATTAGTCAAAAGTTGGTTGAAACATTTTGACTCTGTTTCGACCATTCTAAACGAACTATTAATATAGTTGATATTTGGTCAATAATGTTATGACAAATTTATGTTAAGTATTGTTTGTCAAAAATTATTGATTAGTTTTCTACCAACATTTGTTTTAGTTGATAATTGGTCAACATGTTTTGATAATTTACCAACCATTTGAAATTGTCGAAAAAGTTTGATGATATTTCGACCAATTCAAACTTTCATTAAATATTGGTTAAAAGTATGTCAAAAATATTGACTTTTTTTTTGTGGTTAAAAATCAACATGTTTTCTTGTAGTGTTTCATTGTAGTTTGGGAACTTAACTAGTTCCTTCGTCATTATCATCAATATTCATTATTCACGATCAGAGTTATAAAACTCATTCACTTCTTAGCTCTACTTATATTTTGAACCTAATATCTATCAACCAAGCTAAATGTTATATTATGTAATACTTTAGAATTTACTGTAACAAAACAAAGTTTATATATCACAGGCCAATGCAAAACCCAAGATCCACATCATTTGTCTTTAATCACCTAAAAGGCTAAAACCCAACAATTTTTTTTACTTTCTTTATCTTATCCAACTTATTAAAAATCTTTCAACTTTATATCTGTAAAGAATTTTGGTAGAAAAAAGTCTTGAGATGAGAAACGTGGACGTGAGTTGGAAAGAATAAATCAACCCTGTACGATACAGTAAACCTTTTATCAAAAAAAAACCCTGTACGATATATCATATTTCACCCAAAAAAGAACTTTAGGATCGAGAAAGAAAAAAAAGAGACATAAAAATTGTTTTGTTATAGATCCTTTTATGTGGATGACCATTAGAAGGTTTTATTCTCTTAGAATCTTCTAGTATATTCTAAATGCTCTAGGATATGCTTTAATATATTTGGTCTTATCCTAACTACGTGTACACTATATATATAGTCTCATACTTATGGAATAAAGTCAACACAATTCTCATTCTCTCTTCTCATTCTTAACACGTTATCAGCACGATAGTCTTTAGCTTTTGAGTTTTTTAGCAGTTTCGATTCTTCCATAATTCCGAGTCACTTACATCATAGTTCTGATCTAATATGAATACTCTTCAAATTCGATTGGCAATGAATGGTGAAGAACTATGCTTAGCAGACAGTGCAACTACTTATACCATTTTGAAAAACAAGAGATATTTCTCTCATTTAATAATGAAAAGAGCTAGTGTGAGTACTATATTGGGTAGCTCAAAGATAATCGAAGGCTCTGGAAGAGCATATATATTATTGCCTATGGGAACGCGGTTAGAAATTAAAAACGCGTTATATTCACCTCAGTCTCAAAGAAACTTATTGAGTTTCAAAGATATTCGCCAGAATGGATATCATATCGAGACTATGAATGAAGGACATGACGAATGCCTTCAAATCACAAGTACTACCCAAGGTTCTAAATGTATTTTGGAGAAATTGCCTGCATTCTCCACCGGAATGTACTACACTAAGTTGAGTACAATTGAGGCAAATGCTATAGTAAACCAGAAGTTTACTGAAAATTTAACAGTTTGGCATGACCGGTTAGGCCATCCCGGTTCATCTATGATGCGCAAGATAATCAATAATTCACGTGGACATTCATTAAAGAATCAGAGGATTCTCCCTAATGATTTCTCATGTGCTGCTTGCTCACAAGGCAAATTGATCATACGGCCTTCACCAGTTAAAGTAACTTCTGAATCTATCGGTTTTCTGGAACGTGTACAAGGAGATATTTGTGGGCCGATTTACCCACCGTGTGGAACCTTTAGGTATTTTATGGTTCTGATTGACGCATCGACTAGATGGTCACATGTATCCTTGTTATCAACCCGCAACGTGACTTTTGCGAGGTTACTTGCTCAAGTGATAAGATTACGAGCACATTTTCCAGATTTTCCTTTAAAGACAATTCGTCTTGATAATGCTGGTGAATTCACGTCTCAGACGTTTGATGAATATTGCATGTCTATTGGAATAAGTGTTGAACATCTTGTAGCTCATGTTCACACACAAAATGGCTTAGCTGAATCATTAATCAAACAGTTACAGTTGATTGCTAGACCATTACTAATGAAATCCAAACTTCCAATATCTGCTCGGGGACATGCTATATTACATGCAGCAGAATTGATTCGCATTAGGCCAACGAGTAACCATCAGATCTCCCAATCACAAATGGTTCTGGGTCAGGAACCAAATATTTCCCATCTGAAAACTTTTGGATGTGTAGTATATGTTCCAATTGCTCCACCACAGCGATCTAAGATGGGTCCTCAAAGAAGGATAGGGATATATGTTGGATATGAATCTGCCTCGATAATTAAGTATCTTGAGCCAACCACAGGAGATTTATTTAAGGCTCGTTTTGCAGACTGTCATTTTAATGAGTCTGTTTTTCCAACATTAGGGGGAGAAAATAAAAAGCTGGAAAAAGATATTAGATGGAATGAATTATCATTATCTTATCTTGATCCTCGTACCAAAGAATGTGAATTAGAGGTACAAAAGATAATCCATCTACAAAGATTAGCAAATCAATTACCAGACGCATTCGCTGACCCTAAGAGAGTGACAAAGTCACACATACCAGCTGTAAATGCTCCAGTTCGAATAAATGTCCTAGAAGGACAACATCAGACTGCTAGTGAGTCTATGGCACGCATGAAGCGTGGTAGACCAATTGGTTCCAAAGATAAGAATCCTCGGAAAAGAAAAGGAGCAAAAGTTGATAATGGCGAATCCGAGGAATCTAACTCTTTCGAAGGATCTCCAGAAGAGACTCTAGGCATGACTGATAAAGAAATTCAGGTACCTGACAATGAAGAGATCTCAATAAATTTTGTCATGTCTGGAATAAAATGGAACCGAAAGCAAATCGACGTCGATGATATTTTTGCATGCAATGTAGCAGTTGATTTAATGGAAGAAAATGAGGATCATGAACCAACTTCTGTTGAAGAGTGTACACTAAGAAATGATTGGCTAAAATGGAAAGAAGCTATAGCTGCAGAATTAAAATCTCTTGAAAAGAGAGAAGTTTTTGGACCAGTAGTCCGTACACCTAAAGGTGTAAAACCAGTGGGACATAGATGGGTTTTTGTGCGAAAGAGAAATGAAAATGGTGAAATTATGAGATACAAATCATGTCTGGTTGCACAAGGATTCTCACAAAGACCCGGAATTGATTATGAGGAGACATATTCTCCCGTGGTGGATGCAACTACTTTCAGGTTCCTTATTAGTCTGGCAATAAAAGAAGGACTTGATTTACGCCTCATGGATGTAGTCACGGCGTACCTATATGGGCCACTGGATACTGATATTTATATGAAAGTCCCAGAAGGATTTAAACTGCCAGAAGCAGCAAAATCTAGTTCTCGAGAAGATTACAGTATCAAGTTAAATCGATCTCTTTATGGATTGAAACAATCAGGACGTATGTGGTATAATCGCCTTAGTGAGTACTTGGTTAAAGAAGGCTATAAGAATGATATTATCAGTCCATGTATCTTTATAAAGAGATTTGAACAAGGATTTGTTATCATTGCAGTGTATGTTGATGATTTAAACATCATCGGGACTCCTGCAGAGATTTCACATACAGTTGAATATTTGAAAAAGGAATTTGAGATGAAAGATCTTGGAAAGACAAAATTTTGCTTAGGATTGCAAATTGAGCATCTCGAAGGTGGAATCTTAGTGCATCAAAAGACATACACAGAAAAAGTGCTTAAAAAGTTTAATATGGATCAAGCACATCCCTTAAGTAGTCCTATGGTTGTAAGATCACTTGATGTGGCAAAGGATCCATTTCGCCCAAGGGAAAGCAATGAAGAAATTCTTGGTCCTGAAGTACCATACTTAAGTGCAGTCGGAGCATTGATGTATCTCGCTAGTCATACAAGACCCGACATAGCCTTTGCAGTAAATTTGTTGGCAAGGTTTAGCTCATGTCCAACTCAAAGACATTGGAATGGGATTAAACATTTACTGCGGTATCTTCAGGGTACGAAAGATATGGGTCTATTCTTTTCTAATACATCAAAAGAAGACTTAATTGGTTTTGCAGATGCGGGATTTTTATCAGATCCACACAATGCTCGATCACAAACAGGATATGTGTTCACATGTGGTGGAACAGCCATTTCTTGGCGCTCGATGAAGCAGACTATTACAGCTACTTCTTCCAACCACTTAGAGATTTTGGCCATACATGAAGCTAGCCGTGAATGTGTATGGTTACGTTCGGTAATCCAACACATACGAGGAGATTGCGGTATACCTACGGGAAAAGAAGTTCCAACAGTTTTGTATGAAGATAATGCAGCTTGCATAACACAACTCAAGGAAGGATACATCAAAGGCGACAGAATAAAGCACATTCTACCAAAGTTCTTCTTCACCCATGATCTACAGAAGAATGGCGATGTTAATGTTTTGCAGATCCGTTCAAGTGAGAATCTAGCAGATCTTTTTACAAAGGCGCTTCCAACTGCTACATTCAAAAAGCTAGTTTATGGTATCGGACTACGTCGTCTCAAAGATTTCAAGTCATCTGGTCATCAGGGGGAGTAAATACGCGCTGCACTCTTTTTCCCTTAACCATGGTTTTTCCCACTGGGTTTTCCTGGTAAGGTTTTTAATGAGGCAGCAACTTATGCGTATTAGGAGCATTTCAAGACAATGGACATCCAAGGGGGAGTGTTATAGATCCTTTTATGTGGATGACCATTAGAAGATTTTATTCTCTTAGGATCTTCTAGTATATTCTAAATGCTCTAGGATATGCTTTAATATATTTGGTCTTATCCTAACTACTTGTACACTATATATATCTAGTCTCATACTTATGGAATAAAGTCAACACAATTTTCATTCTCTCTTCTCATTCTTAACATGTTTGTCATTGTTTCGAAGGGCTATTTTAGGCCCCGATGTACGAATAACTCCAATCTAACCCGACCCGATCCGATCCATTCATAACAGTTTTGTAGAGTTTTTTTTAGAATGTAGCATGATGTAAAACAATCGTAATAACTCAAGTGTGCTTGGCTTAACCAAATTAGAGGGGTCCTATTTCACCGTTACTAGACTTGGTCTGAGTTCGAAGTGTTATATTTGAAAAGATTTACGCTTGTGGGTCAACCACAAATATTAAAATGGCTAGTCTCCGGATCAAAAGAATTCGTTGAATAGTAAGTAGATAACTATAACAATTTATTTTATCATTTAAAAAAACTCTAAACATTGTTTGGGGAATCCCTTTACTATTGAAAGGGAAGTATTATTATTGAAAGAGATTAGATGTTTTAATTTGATTAGCTTTTCAAACAAAAACTATGACATGAAATGATTACATGTCTTAACAAGAAGATGACATGTCTAAAATTTGGAAGAAATAATTATTTTGTTTAGTTCATGTTTTCTTCCTTAAAGTATTACATTCTAAGATCATACTAGGTTATGGTGAAGCAATATATATAGTTTTAGTTTGGAGTTTATACTATCATAGATTAATGAAAAAGGCAGAGAGAGGACCCTACTACACGATATTGAAGCTCTAAATCGGAAACTACGTTTACTTGGATTTTAATTTAAAAAAAATTGAATTTAAGAGCACATAATCGGCCAATGTCTGAATGTCCAAATATTTATATAACTTGATCCTTCGTTTCGCTACAACAACATTAATCCCTTAGACAAGATCAAAAAAGAAGAGAGATGAGAGAAAGAATTCGAAAGTCAAATTCAATATCGTGTAGTAGGGTCCCCTCTCTGTCTTTTTCATTAATCTATGATAGTGAGAATTATAATTATTTTGTGACGTGAGAAAGGGAGTTCAATCCACAAATCAATTTCTCTAAATCCACAATCCTTAATTATATCATCTTCACGTCACATATATATCAAAGATGTCAAATTCACAATAATACTTCACACAACATAAAATAACTTAAATAAAAAATAAAAATAAAAAAAAATAAAAAAAACTTTTATAATGATAATTTTCTATTTTTCCAATTTTGGTTTTGTACAATATTTCATTTGCTATAATGAAAATTTATTATATTTTTTTATAAAATGTTATCTCTATATAATCTTTGAATATGTAATACAAAAACCTTATTGATTTCATTTTGATGGTTTTTTCAATGCTTTTGTTCGATGATGAAAAAATATGTTGGCCTAAAAAATAAATTATACCAAGATTAATGGATAAGAAAAGTCATTTAAATCCATGTAATTCCATTTGATTGATTCATAACAATCTATTTATTAGATATTGAAATCCACTTAGTCCTTTTAATTGGATTTTAAAATCAATGGATTCATAAAAGATTTTCAAATCCACCGAAATTTTCAAATCCATTAAATTTCAAGAACCAATTATATTTTTAAAAACATTTCATACCCCGCAAGCTCATATTTACAGACTTATCACATGACTAGACTAATCAACGGCCCATTTATCCATTAAGCAAAAGCCGTTTTGAGGACTCTTATAAACGACGTCGTTCCTTTTTTTTTTTTTTTCTTCTTCTTATCACTATCCCTCAGTTCTTCAATTTCAAAGTTTTTTAAAGGTATAATCCAATATATTATTTGAGAAGTATTTTGGGAGCATTTTGTTTAGGTGTCATCACTACAATTTTTTGCCTTTTTATTTTTATTTATTTATTTCATTCTCTTATACTCATTACCAAACACATCTATTTTCAAACATACTTATTTTGATTACTATAACTATAATTGTCAAACACATTTGAATCTTTCTAAACTTGCCAAAATTAAAATATTTTGAATTTTTGACTTGCCAAAATTAAAATATTTCGAAATTATCGATTTAAATCATAGAATTAAATGTGAAAAAAATTTAATATATATACCAAAATAATTGATTTAAAATAAAATAAAACTATTTATTATCTTTTGAAAATATATGAGCATGCAAAAGTATGTTTTTACATGTATTGTTTTTTTTTTTTTGATAAGTAGATGTTTATAATTTATAAATGCACTTTCCTACGAGTAAAAAATAATTATTAATGAAAACTTTTTGTTTAATTATTTCACGGGTTGGACACATTTGTATGCAAAATAATCGCAAAATTCAAATATATAATGGGTCTTGGATTATATATAACTATTCATCATAATTTTTTGTTAATTAAAACTATTGATTTTATTCGATAATTATTTTATCCGCGTATGACGTTGATAATTTTCTAATTAGTAATTAGTCTTCATTCTCCATCTCCATTTTCCGATACTTTACTTTCATTTTTTTCTTCTCTCCTTATAATAATGTAATTTCATTATCATCATCAGAAAATAAATTCGAAAGTCTTTGCGCGTAATTTTCTTTTTCTTATTTTTCTCACTGATTGTTTGTTGCAATTTTCGCATAAAATCCTTTTGTTGGGGTCGGGAAAAAAAAATTAGGGTTTTTGTGAGCTCTCTGTGTTAATGGCGACGACGACGACGACGCAGGGTCAGCAAGCGGCGATTGACTCGGCGGTTCTGGATGATATAATCCGGCGACTCACGGAGGTCCGGTTAGCTAGACCGGGGAAACAAGTCCAGCTCTCGGAGGTTGAGATCAAACAGCTTTGTACTACAGCTAGAGATATTTTTCTTCAACAACCCAATTTGCTTGAGCTTGAAGCACCCATCAAAATTTGTGGTATGTTCATCGAATTGAATTTGATTTAAGGTTCTCCGAATTGATTTTAGGGTTTTCTATTGTTCGATTTTTGGGTTCGAAACTGGGAATTTGTGTTTATCACTAGTCTTTTCTAGCTTAGACGCTCGTAGTGAGATAATGTTGTTGAACATTGTGAAATTTCCGTTTTGTTTTGAGGTATCAAGCTTTAGAGAGTAGGTAACAGTGTATTTTAACATGCCTTAGTGTGTTGGGTTTTCATAGATAATCTTTGTGTAGTGAGGCTTCTTAGTACATGAGTTTGTATCTTGTTGCTAAGCTCTAGTACATCTCCATGGAATATGTGTAGTGGTTTTGGATGCTAGACACAGGTATAAAGGTAGGATTTTGAATTATGGTTCACATTTTGAGTATAGAAATTAGTTTTGTTGTCTTCTTGGAAGTTTGGTAGATTAGAATAGATGAGAGAACATTGAGATTTCCGGCTAACATCTCTTTGTTTTGCGTTACTATTTCCTCGGAACTGTTGAAAACATCACTTTGAGCCTTTGACTATGAGTTTAGTAACTGTTGACATTATAAATCCAATGCCATTATATGATTTCCTCATGATTTGTTGTGTAAATGTCTTAAACCAGGTGACATACATGGGCAGTATAGTGATTTGCTGAGGCTTTTTGAGTACGGTGGCTTCCCTCCTAGTGCAAACTATCTATTTCTTGGGGACTATGTGGACCGAGGCAAACAGAGTCTTGAAACGATATGTCTCTTGCTAGCTTACAAGATCAAATACCCAGGGAACTTTTTTCTACTTAGGGGAAACCACGAATGCGCTTCTATCAACCGGATATACGGATTTTACGATGAATGTAAAAGGAGGTTCAACGTGAGGGTATGGAAGGTTTTTACAGACTGTTTTAATTGTCTTCCTGTTGCGGCGCTTATAGATGACAAGATACTGTGCATGCACGGTGGACTTTCGCCGGATATGAACCATTTGGATGAGATTAGAAACTTGCCTCGTCCGACTATGATTCCCGACACTGGACTGCTCTGTGATTTACTCTGGTCTGATCCTGGGAAAGATATTAAAGGATGGGGAATGAATGATAGAGGTGTTTCATACACCTTTGGTCCTGATAAAGTCTCTGAGTTTCTAACAAAGCATGATCTTGACCTTGTGTGTCGTGCCCATCAGGTAAATATTTCGATCATGTCTCGATTTGATTCTATTGCTTTCGTGATGTTAATATAACGAATCTTTTATGGCAGGTCGTGGAGGATGGTTACGAGTTCTTTGCTGATAGACAACTAGTGACGGTGTTTTCTGCTCCTAACTACTGTGGTGAATTTGATAATGCTGGTGCGATGATGAGCGTGGACGAGAACCTTATGTGCTCGTTTCAGATTCTGAAGCCCGCAGAGAAGAAAACGAAATTCATGATGTCCACAAAGATTTGATCCTTTCATTTAGAGGTTAGTCAATCGTCTTTACTTGGGGAAACCGAACAAAACAAGTGAAAGAAAGGGATTGTTCATGTTCTTCCTTACAAGTCAAATACACAACTCTGTTAAGCATTATAATCGTAATGCATATTCCTTCTTCCGCAGATGGATTTCGTCTTCTTGCTCGAGAAATTGATGCAAACACATTGAAGATTGGGCTATAAAGTGTGTACTGATGGTAGTGAGAACTCTTGGAGAGAAGCAAAACCTTTTTAGTCTTCTAATATCTTTCTTCCTCAAATTCACTTTTTTGCATATTTTTTGTTCTATCTTCTTTTAAAAGTGTTACATGATTTTCATTCTACCTGTTGAAAAGCACATAGTTGGTGTGTACATTGCATATGATCGTTTCTTGGATTTTAGGACACCAAATTTAATGATGATTATATAAAAAACGGCTTTGTCTCGGAAGAGCATATAACACATTTGGGTCATTTTCAATTAACTACCATCAAAGTCGAATAAGCAACTAAATTAATTTGGCGCGAGAAAACAGTGGGAGGCATGGAGAACCTTCAAGAATATTGATTTATCATCAATTCAAGAGATGGGAGACACAAGATACGAAGGAGCAATGGTGACTTCGTTCGGGGCTCGTTGGATGGTTTTATCTAAGAAAACGTAAGGTAAACATTGGCTTTTTCGAACTATAGTCGCACTTGTTGTAAAAACGATTTTTTTTTTTGTTTGAATTAATTTTACATTCATTTAAAAAAAAATTTGTCAACATTGGGTTTTGCTTGGGCTCCTTCTCTCTCGTCTCTCTCTAACCTCCTAGTGCTCCTCTCACTTCTCCTATGTTCATTACCTCTCTCAGCGTTCTCTCTAATCCGAGAATATCACCGTTCACACATTTCTACTTAGCTCCTCTCAACAACCCTATGGTGTCACTTTTCTTCAGAATCCTTGGAAGAGGAAAATGTATTCGTCAACCGCAATTTTTTCAACTGCTGAGCTTCCACAGTATTGTCAACATTGTGTGAGCTTCTCATAGAATAGACATTCGTAGCACCACTTAAATCTGGGAGCATGAGATAGCACTCTCGATATAATGCTATGATCACGATGTGCCACAAGAACATTGATCCCTCTAGTCATAAAAGAGTCGAGGACATGTCTTGTGGAATCTTAGACAATTCTTGTGATCAGCAGCACATTTGCTGGTCAAAGAGCTTTAGTCTTTGACATTCTTTCTACGGGGTAGAAAATTTTTTCGTTTGATTATAGGTGAGTCTGATTTTTTACAGCCGTCAATTTTTGAATATGGCTTATGGCTAATCAAATGATTTTCCATTAAACTTTTAAACAGGAAGGAGAAAAAAAAAGCACAAGTTTTGTTGCTTGGCTGATTCTTGAGATTTATCAATAGAAAACAAACTTGTGAAGGTGATTAAACGCAATTTCTAATAGCTTCAGAAAGTTGATGGTTTTGTAATTGATGGTTTTGGTTCTGGTTATACGCTGCGTGGGATTTGTTATTATAATATGTTTTAGTATTTTTATTTCTGTGGGTTCTTTTAGACGATAGTGTACGATATGTTGAGTATTTTTTCTTTCTTTTTTGAGAAAACATACCATATGTATTGTTGTTGCTATGTTATGTGTTTTTACTTTCTTCCTTTGCCAACCCATCGTTTCATTAACATAAATTTTGTTCATTGGTTGCCCAATTTTGATGTATATTACAAATCATGTAACATTTGTTATTACTTTTATCGCCTCTTCTTTATTGTCATATATTAATAATAGCAACTTAGTACCAGGGCCGTCTCAAACTTTATAGAGACCATGTTCAAATATCAAAATTAGACCTTAAATATAATTTTTTTTAAACGTTTATTATAAAAAAAAATATACCTATAGCTTATCGTAATGAATAATTTATAATCATAAATGTTATTTTTCTAATTTTTTTACAACAAATAAAATTTTATTACTCAAAATTGTTTTTTTTTTTTTTTTGAACGTCTAATTTATTGATCTATAAACTGTTACATACTCAAAAGAGCAAGTGTTGTATACAATTCGGAGGATTATTATAAACACAATAAGAATCAAATTGTGAAAGACCAATGTGAGCTAGCTTATCGGCTATGGCATTTGAACGACGTCCGATATGGACTATATGAACACCTGCAAATCAAGAAATCCAAAAATGAATATCATTGATGAGATTGTCAATAGCTATGTTCTTTGTTCGGCCATGTATGAGATCAATAAGTTGTTGAGAATCTCCTTCGAAAATGATGTTTTGATAACCACGGAACCACAATATTTGCATTGCTTGGAGTAAACTAAATCCTTCTGCTTCCGTCGAGGACTTAGCTTGTGGGAGGAAAGAGGAGGCTGCCGTCATAAATTGCGAATGATGATCTCGAACAATCCACCCTGAGCCAATTTTGCGATCCGACATATTGAAACACGCATCAAAATTACATTTGACCCATCCGTGAGGAGGTGGTGACCACATTGGAGATGGAGTTATTTGGTTCTGTGGAGCATGAGTCGGTGGTTTTGATGTTGCATCAGTCCATTCTTGTGCCTCAGAATGAGCTCGATTAACGATATCTTGGGGCTCCCATTTCCGACCTTTAAAGATCATGTCGTTTCGAGCTTTCCAAAGGCTCCAAAGTAGCCAAAAGCGTGAGGTAAGTTGACAGGATTTTGTGTCGATGGTAAGTGGTCTGTGTATAGGATTTTGATGTTTGAATCAATATTATCACATGGACCGGTTTGGGAAAAGGGATATCCAGGGAAGAGATTCCATGTATTCAAGGCATGGGGGCAAGTGAAAAGGATGTGATTTGGGGTTTCAATATCCTGCAAACATCGTTGGCAAAGAGGGTCTACATGAATACCTTTATCGCAAAGGCGAGATGCTGTTGCTAGAGCTTGAGATAATGCACGCCAAACAAACATTTTGATTTTAGGGACTAAAGGTAAAGACCAAACCTTGGTTTTTATGTCTGGGCAACCCTGAGGTGGTGTGATTGGTTCAACCCATCCTTGAGAGGCAAGCCAATAACCTGATTTTACTGTGTAAATGCCATCTTTAGTATAGTGCCACACTAATTTGTCTCGACGAGGATGCTTCGGTATATAGACTTGACAAATTTCGCGTCGATTGTTGGCCTGAACATTTCACATTTTATCTAGATCCCATTGCTTATGTGACCAAAAATCTTTAACCATAGTAGTTGCATTTGGTGCCAATGAAGATGCCGGTCGTGGAGGGTGAGATGGGATCCAGTTGTCGTTAAATGCGTCAATGTTACCTTGACCAAGTTGCCATATCATCCTTTTTGCCAATAAATCTCGACCATGTAAGAGAGAAGTCCAACCATATGATGGTTTAGTTCCCGGTCGTGCATTCAATAGATTACCATCAGGGAAATATCTACTTTGGAGAACACGGTAAAGTAGAGATGTTGGGGATTGCATTATGCGCCATGCTTGCTTCCCAAGAAGTGCTAAATTGAAATCAGTGAGGTCTCGAAAACCAAGACCCCCTTGTTTCTTTGGTATTGATAAACGCTGCCAACTCACCCAAGAGATTTTCTGTTTTCCATTATTTGTGCCCCACCAGAAGTTTGAAAGAAGGCTATTGATCTCGTCACAGATTGTCCTTGGTATCTTGAAACAGTTCATTATGTACACCGACATTGATAACGCAATAGATTTGAGGAGGATTTCCTTACCAGCAGCGAAAAGGAAGTGGTTGTTCCAACCTTTTGTTCGGTCCCGGACCTTATCGGTGATGTATTTGAACATTTCTGTTTTTTTGCGTCCAAATTGCTCCGGAAGCCCCAAATATTTCCCACATCCTCCAATGTCCATAATTTGCAAAATTTGATGAACACTTGTTTTGTTTCGTTGAAAAACTTTTGACCCAAAAGAGATTGAAGATTTTTGATGGTTGACAAGTTGGCCAGAAATAGCACCATATTCACGTAATATAGATGCTAGAGCACTACTATCTTTAGCGTTTGCCTTACAAAAGAAAAGCGAGTCATCCGCAAAGAATAAATGGTTGATTCTCGGACCACCATTACTTATAGATATTCCTTGTATCTTGTTATGTTGTTGTGCAATATCGAGTTTTTGGGAGAGCATTTCAGCACATATGAGGAACAGATACGGGGACAGGGGATCACCTTGGCGGAGACCGCGATGTGGTGTAATATGGCCATAAGGTGACCCATTTATCAAAACCGAGTAAGAGACTGACCGTATGCAAGACATGATCCATTCAACCCATTTGTCACAAAAACCCAATGATTGCATAGATGCTTGTAGAAAGTTCCACTCGACTCTATCATAAGCTTTACTAATGTCCGTTTTCACAGCCATATAAGTTTTAGCTTGGCGAGAGCGGACTTGGAGGGAGTGTATGAGCTCATGGGCAATGAGTATGTTGTCGCTGATATTTCTACCGGGGACAAAAGCAGATTGATTAGCAGATATTACTTCCGGGAGGATAGGTTGCATCCGATGGACAAGAACTTTAGAGATAATTTTATACGATACGTTGCATAGGCTTATCGGCCGGAAATCTTTCATTGTTTCTTGTCGCCCATCTACCTTTTTAGGTATTAGAACGATATTTGTGTGATTCATTGGGTGCTTCATAACTCCAGTAGAAAAGAATTCTTTTACTTCTCGAATGATTGATTCGCCAATGATATGCCAATAATGTTGAACAAAAGCACCATTTATCCCGTCCGGACCCGGGGCACGATCCGGGCCAATGGAAAATGCTGCATTTTTTATCTCATCATTTGTGATCTCGTTGGTTAGAACATGATTCATCTCTGGAGTTACTCGTTGACTAATGTTCTCAAAATACGAAAGATGTGTTGGTTGTTGATCGCGTGTGAATGTAGAGGAAAAATAATCTGTTGCTGTTTGAGCAATTTCTTCCTCTGTATGGAGCTCCATACCGAGATCATTTTTAATTGAAATGATTCGATTATGAGCTTTCCGTGTTTTGGCGCACCCATGAAAATATTTCGTATTACGATCTCCTTCCTTTAGCCAAAAAATTCGACTTTTTTGTTTCCAAAATTTTTCTTCTTCCAAGTACGCTTTGATGAGCTTCTTTTTGATGGTAGATAAACGAGTAATATCAGGCGGAACTCGTTATATTTAAACAAAGTAATTCTTCTTATCGATCAAAGAAGAATCACGTCGGGTCTTTTTTAGTTTGAGTTTGTAACTTAAAGAATAAATTTACGTAGAAATATAATAAAAAGATTGTTTAGTATATTAGATATCATAAACAATAAATCACTAAGTAAATAAATAAAAACATGAAAGTATTTTAAGATGTTGTCTTGAATGATTAAAGACGGCAGATTGTAAAACATGAATAATTTTTATTTATAGCTTTGTTATGAAAGTGTTTGCAAAAACTCTTTTTTTAGAGAATTGGCGAATAATTTATTTGATTTTTTAAATATATATACCAAATCTAATTAATAAAAAATATCTAAATGTAGTCAAGTAAAAAACTTTTACCTAATTATTATTCAAAAGCCTTTTTCCTTTTTTTTTTGGTTGAGAACAGGGAGACAAACATCTCCCTTTTTATTCAAAAGTAACTAAATAAACGTTTACAACCGGACCATACGCGGAGCCGTGACTCCCCCGATATCTTCTAACAAAATCGACTCAACAATGTCTGGTGGAACATCAAACAAATGAAAACCCAAAGGTAAATTAAACGCATAGTTCGCTAATCCATCCGCAAGGCGATTAGCTTCCCTATACACATGCGAAACACGGACTATCCAGTCCCTCGAAAGAAAGCCATGGCACAAACGTACCAGGAACGACAGCGGATGCGACTCCGAAATCCCTGCCGTAAGAAATCCAACCACTAATTTCGAATCCACCTCAATCTCTACTCGTACTAACCGACGCTCCCAAGCCATACATAACCCATAATACACCCCCAGAGTTCCGTTAAAGGTGCCGAGCAAATACCAATGTTTAAAGCAAATCCTCCACACCACTCACTAATACAATTTCTTAACACTCCTCCTGCAGTTGCCAAGCCCGGATTCCCTCTCGAAGCTCCATCCGTATTAATCTTGATCCAATCCTTTTCCGGCTTCGTCCAAGCAATATGTCTCTCAATACTGCCCATACACAGTCTAGTATTCTCCTCTGTTTTCAAATGCGCCAAAGAAACTTCCTCTGCAAGATCTTTTAAAAACTTAACCCGGTCTCTGCATTTCCCAACAGCGCCAAAAACATTACCGCATCTCCATTTCCAACCCCACCAAATCGATAAAGCAAATAAAGTAGCCCAAGTGCTAATCCCCATCTTCGATTGTTCACCTAAGTTGTTGTACACCCATTCAAGTAACGATTGTGAAAAGAAACCTCCCCTCTTCCTTGGTGGTACCAATCTTCTCCAAATACCCTCAAAAGCCCTTTTCCTTTATTATTAACAATTGATACTAATTCCTACATTATTTTCTAATTATATATATCAAAGATAAATAATCCTTAATTTAGTTCTTTTTTATTTGGTTGTCTAAATAGAATTAATTTTTTAAAAATCTTTAATGGTTACCAAACTCAAATCTTTTTAATAACATATACTTATATAAAAGAAATATTTTTGGGCCCTTCTAAATTATGGGCCATGTTCGACCGCACTACTTGCACACGTAAATAGACGCCCCTGCTTAGTACGGCGGTGTATTCAAATCATATAAAATTTGATAGTTGATCCTTTCATAGTCATGACAGTGCAATAACTATAACTTTTAAGGTGTATTTTGTATCTCATCATTTTTTTTTGGCTCAATTTGTATCTCATCATAAAAATTTAAAATATGCTGGTTAGATTGGAAGAATTGTTTTTCTTTGTAATGATTTGATGTTTTATCTACCGTGTTTAATGATTTTTCAAATAAAAATAAATAATAGGCATTACCATTTTATTTATTTTCTTGGATTTTAGGACACCAAATGAAATGAATGATTATATATATAAAAAAAAAGCTTTGTCCCGTAAACGTCATATGTGATAGTGGAAGAGCATATAACGCATATGGGTCATTTTTCAATTAACTTCCATCAAAATCGAATGAGCATCTAAATTGTACATGGACAAGTCTATTTCATGTTCTTGTGAGGTACACATTAACAAGTGCGCTAATGAAATTAAGCAAGAAATGTCAAGTCGGCTTTGTATGATAGTATTCGTGCGTGAAGTGATATATGATCCGAATGGTGGGCTCTAGAAATAGAACAAGAATACAGTAATTAGAGCGAGTGAAATTGATATGTTGTTATATATTGTGGATGAGAAATAAACACGAAGCGATGAGCTTGTAAAAAGTTACTTTTGTTTTTTTTTTTGAAACTTTTCGCAGTGAGTGCAAGCTAGAACCAAAACAACATGTATCCAATTCCTTAGAGAACATAACATATTTATGTCATTGTCATATCAAAGTCATATGTTCATATTCTTAGTCGATTTCCTCACTAGAAATTAGACAACGTACGTATAATGAAACATAGCATCCTCCAAAATTTCCCCAACGTAGTTATGTCATATTCGCCTAAATTTCCTAATTCCATTGTATCATTTGGTTGGAGAAGTTAGCAATGCAGGTTAATATAATTGTTGTATTTCCTATTCCTATACATAAATTGTTTTAAACAAAAAAAATTGCGTTTACGTTTACAAGAGAATTAAGCTACATTTTCAATTTTCAATTTTTTTTTTTTTTAGTAATTTGAAAACGCAAATATCAAGCGTAAATGGAAGGCTCTTTACACTTGCGTTTGACATTTACATCTACAATTAAAAAAAAAAATTTGTGGAATCATTTGGAAAATATACAGTGAATGCAAACACAAACAAAACAACCGAAGCATGATTTGTATTTGTCTAACTTAAGGCGTGTTAATTAAGTGTCATTATTTAATCAGATTGTGCCCAAGTTGGACCTTAAAAGTTTCATCGAACCAAGCATTTATAATTCATTTTTTTCTAAATGGTATATATTTCATTGAAAATGAAAACGGTATTGGTTTTCAATCGAAAAACGATTCACCTAAGGATATGAGTTCAAGGAAAAAAAGATAAAAACATGAACGCATAAAACTAAACACGATTTTCAGTCCATCCACTCGACATAAGCACGAAGCAAATGGAGTCGGATGAAATGATGACGATGTTGTTTGTTCAACCGAAATCTGCTAAAGGATTGAAGTTGCAGCAACCTTGCCACACAGTCACACCCACAAACATTTGAAGCAGAAGAAGCATTTCAAAGGAGACCATCATAAGTCGTCAACGGCTCAATTCTTCAAGACATCGATCACAAGTTCCTCTCGCACAAGTGAGACCGAAATGAATCGTCAATCCATGAGCTAACGTTATAACGAATCCACACAAGCCACTTAAAAGCAAAAAGATGTCGGCTCCCCCTCCCAAGTTACCCCTGAAGTCGGCAGTACATAGCCAAATAGACACCAAAACACCACACCGATCGCTAATGGCCTTACTACTCCTCTAAAGCAAAGAAATCAAGCAGCTGCAACCAAGGAAAACACACAGACGACCAGAGCACATCAACATTAGAAGGAGACACAAACAAACCAAGCCTAGAACCAAGCAAAACATCTCAATGTACAACAGTGTTTCAAGAGACACAATCAAGCGCCTCCACCGAAAGCAAGACCATGTCAACAGAAGCCACCACCGCAAGGATCTGAGACAGAACCTGGGACTGTTTCAAGAGACACAATCAAGCGCCTCCACCGAAAGCAAGACCATGTCAACAGAAGCCACCACCGCAAGGATCTGAGACAGAACCTGGGACCAACTAACAGCAATTAACACTCCCGAGACACCACCAAGACCACACAACTGCAGAATCGTAAGTTGCCTACTAGCCGAAACCAAACAGAACCTGTCATAACGTTCTAAAATATTTTTGCGAACCTGTCATAATGTTCTAAAATATAAAAAACCTATACTCAATATTTTTTATAACTATATAATAAATCGTAAAACAACTAAAATATTTTAGAATTAAATCAGAAATTAGTAAATTTTATGTTAGTAACCTCATAGAAAACATATAAAAAATATTATCAAACATCCATATAGACATCTTATTATATATCATGAGAAATTTCAAGAAATGCCACTTTTGACATGCCACTTTTCAAATATGCCACTATCACTTTTCCAAATTTTAAAATCATTTATTGTTGGGTTAACTATGTTATATTAGGGTTTAGTTTATTGGCTTTAGGGTTGATTAGGAATCAAAACATTTTTTTAAATTGAAAATTGTGAGATATAAGGTTTTTAAACGGATTTATAAGTGACATGTTGGTAAGAAAATAATCAAACAGTGGCATATTTCTAAAGTGACATGTCAAAAGTGGCATTTTTGTAATTTTCCCTTATATCTTCTCTACATCCCATATATTATTACTTATATTTATTTAGACTATTAGAATTTTTCCATTTATATTATCAAACATTACATATATACATCTTTTTTTTTTTGAACATCTTTAGAACTTTATTAAGAAGAAAAATACGGGGTATGATCCTCATGGAGGATTTGTACAATAGAACAAGGAACATAATGGAATGACTTGAAAGTTTTGGAACCTACGAATTGTTCTTTGACTAACTTATCTCCTTCCTTGTTGTTCCTTCGTGGTGTCCATTGAAATTTGACTCCATCAAATTTTAAACTTCTTGTCTTGATGTCTCTTATCCAGTTATGTACTTTAATATTTAGTTGATTGCCTTGAAGTAGTTCAGAAACTCTTTTATTATCACCTTCGAAAATAACCTTTCAATAACCACGTAGCCATACTTGTTGAATTGTGATTAACAAAGCTTGCAACTCTGCTTCTAAAGGTGATTGAACCAAATTTCCTTTGCTTTTCCCAGCACCAATATAGAAACCATCTTCGTCCTGTAAAATCCACGCAGCTGTGCTTTCAGTAGATGAGTTAAAGCCGCAATCATAGTTACATTTGATGTATCCAGAAGTTGGTTTGGTCCACGACGATTGATCTCGATGTTCTGAATCTAACTGCGAATTGACCGGTGAATGTAGATTTATCCATTCATGAGAATCATCCATTGTTGCCTTTAAAGTATGCTGCCAAGATATGCTCTTATGTTGGTAGAGAAGCATGTTTCTCGTTTTCCATATTCGCCATGGAATCCATAGACCTTGTTGTTGTTGAAGTTTCAAGAGATTGGGGTCTGTAGTTGCTTCAAGAATAAGACGAATGCGTGTATTGAAATCCAAAGAAGTCGATTGATGTGGACGAGTCCAAAAACCTGCTTTACGCCATATCGCTTCTGCGAAATTACATCTTATTATATCCTCTTTACATCCCATATATTATTATTTTTATTAGTTTAGACTATTAGAAATTTTTCATTTAACTATTTGAATAATTACTTGAAAACTCTTTTTGTTAATTTTTCATTTTTAATTTTATTTTTACTTAACTAAATTTAAGTTTTAACACATGTCATCATCTCAATCAATATTAAACATATGTCATGATCTCGCGAATTACAATTTTGCTTATGTGTCACGCTCTCGTCGACCGGCTTTTCTTTTATATAATAAGATTAGAAAACCCTAATTTTTTGTTTACAAAAAAAACCGGAAACCCTAGAACGGCTTTTAAAAAAAATATTTACATATAAATAAATATGAATTATTTTAAATTTTATGCTAAACTCATGAGTAACTCATAACCCTAATGAGTTTTACCCATTAAACTCATGAACCCATTTGGGTAACCCAACATAACACATTTATTTATATGGGTAAAAAAATATAACCCTAACCCGCTAAAATCGTAGGCGGATTTGGGTAACCCATGAGTAATGACCCATTTTGACACCCCTACATCAACTACGTCCTACATCCTAAAGTTTACTTGATTTTTGTTACTCGTACAAATACCGTATTCATGATTTATGGTAAATATAGAATTTCTTTTAACAGAAACCACGAACAAAGATAGTTTTGTGATATGATTTTCTGTTTGCTCTTTAAACCAAATCGGTATCACAAGTGTTTATTTATAAATGCATAAACAAATTTGAGCCAGATCAAAATCACAAATTAAACTAAGCCGGACTAAACCTATGTACCGATATATGTGTATATACATGTTGATATTTTTACTTTGATCTTCCTCAAGAATCACTAAAAAAGCATGCAAGTTCATAATTGGAGAATAAGATTCTTTTTAATTGACTGATAAACTTTTGCACGATATATTTCGAATTTTAATCTTCTCGTTCAATTTTCTTCTTCCTAAGCCCATTCCTCTTCCAATCTACTTCATCAACTCTTACTATAAAGAGGCCTCAAGCATAAACGTGCATTGCAACAAACTCATATAAACCTTAAGAAAAAAAATTGCTTTAGTGAGTGAGTGATGGCTATAGCTTTACACACCTTCCTACTTCAACTGATACTTTTTTTATTTACTTGTCTTGCGGAAGCAAACAACCCGCGAAAGGTGAGAAAAATGGATCTTTCGTTCTATTCACAATCCACACAAAATCCAAACACTTTCTAATGAAAATATATTATTTAGATTGCATATGTCTCGCTTAATTGACACTAACTAGAGATACTTTTCCATTGTTGAGGTTATCTTTTGTTTTCTTTGGTGAATCTTGACCGTATTTCATGTGGATAGCATGTGTACTAACATACACACATTACTCGTTTTACTATCCAATGCTTTCATTTTACGTTAAATTTTGCATAACGAATAATGTTTGGATGTTAAAATATAATTCTTGCTTTGTGTATGGTATAGATATACCTTGTGCAGATGAAAGTTGGAGGACATCGATATGAGTCAAGCTCCGGTCACCAGGAACTACTCGGCCAAGTTCTTGACGATGATAGGTTTTAATTATTCTTGGTCTTTATAAGAAAGACTGATACACTTTATAAGGGTTATGGTCAAATTTCCCTAGGAACTAATTAAGCGGGTTATAATGTTCACACATGCAGCACCGTACCGAATGCACTCATCTACAGCTATAGGGAGAGCTTCACCGGTTTCTCGGCAAGACTCACAGATAGTGAACGGCAAAAGCTGAAGAGTAAGACGACCACAATTGTTTGTTTACAAATTATTATTATTATTATTATTATAAACGCAAATGCAGATTTCGTTTGTTGTGGCCTATATATATGAGTACTATAAATATTAATAAATATTGTAACTTCAATGCATAGTAAGAACATGGTAATTATAACATGGAAATGATAGGTTAACGTTGGACGCAGGGAGGAGAGAAGTATTACAAGTGTCACGTAGTAGAAACCTAAAGCTTCACACGACAAGATCATGGGACTTAATGAATCTAACATTAGCAGCTGAGCGAAATCCCAAGAACGAGAGTAATTTGGTGGTAGCTGTCATCGATTCGGGCATTTGGCCTTACTCTGAGCTCTTCAGTAGCGACGGTCCTCCTCCTCTTGCTTGGCAAAAAAAATGCCAAAACATAACTTGCAACAAGTACTACATTCATTATTAACCTTTCTCCTTATCGTTATTTTTTTTAATTTGGTATCTAAAACGTTGTCCGCATACCCAAATATCTGTGTGGGTTTGGTTTGGGGTCGAACTCCATTATTCACACTCTGATTTTTTTTTTTTTTGACGAGACTCATAGATTAAATCAGTTGAAACCGGTATGATGATTCCCCATGGAACTAGCCATTCCAGCCATTCCGGACCTGTCTAACTTACATGGAGAAAATGATATTCAGACTTTTGATATAAAACCTTTACTTATCATAAAAAAAAAAATATATGATTGACATGGTTAAGATTATTGGACTTGTGAGAATTAATCTTACTTTATTGAAACTAAAATTGCAGCAAGATCGTTGGGGCTCGATCATACTACCTAGATAAGCAAGATTATAATGTGACTGAAGAGAATTCGGTGATTGACGTAATGGGACACGGCACGCACGTAGCATCCATTGTTGCTGGCAAACAAATAGAGAAGGCGAGCTACTTCGGACTGGCAGAAGGCACCATGAGAGGCGGTGTTCCCAACGCAAAGATTGCGGTCTACAAAACATGTTGGAAAATAAGAAAAAATGAAAAAGAGATTCCAATTTGTCCACAACATACAGCCTTAGCGGCAATAGAGGATGCGATAAAGGACAAGGTCGACATAATCTCGTTTTCTCAGGGGTTGGATTATCCGGTTCCGATGGAAGAAGATCATGTCTCATGGGCGTTCTTAAGAGCACTTGGGAAAGGGATTTTGACTTCAGTTGTGGCCGGGAACTCAGGCAAGGATGGTTATTACGCTCTCATCAACGGTGCCCCTTGGGTCATGACCGTTGCAGCGAGCATGAAAGATAGACTTTTCGAGACTAAGTTGGAACTTGAAGGACATGAACCAATTAATTTAAGTGAATATAAATAGGTTTCTTGAATTACAAATAATCTCCAAATAGGCTTGACTTACAAGTAATCTCTCATTGATTTTCGGGTTTGTTATGAAACCAGGTTTACAACACGATCAACACCTTTAAGACACAAGACTCTTTCTACCCACTTTTGGATGAAACAAGATCTGCTGAATCGACTAGAAAACGTGAACTCTTCGCTGAGTAAGTTATCACGCAAGGCTTGATTGATACGATATTTGCAAAGGACTTTTAAATAGTTTTAATCCGCGATGTTTGATAAATGGAAATGTTTGTTACTCAATTTTATAGGATCAAAGATGGCCGAATCTCGTATAATCATAAGAATGAGAAGGGAAAAGATGTGTTCTTCAACTACTCACAAATAACAATCTTGGACGAAGCGATTAAAGAGGGAGCAAAAGGTGCAATCGTATGGGGTAATTTTACGGACACAATAGCGTCAACAAAGTACCAGTATCCTATCGCTTCTATATTTCTGGCCAAAAAATATGGAGTTGAACTACGGAAGTACTTTGCAAAAGATACAAGGTAATAAAGTGTCCATTTATATATGGTCACATAGGAACAAGACTAATCATTTTCTCCACACACTTAACAAGATTTTTGTTTTGTATCGACTCGTATTGTAGCACACATTCAGTCAGGATCCACAAAACGGTGGAAATTCCTGACGAATACTATATGGTTCCAGATGTTGCTGAAATGTCTTCGAGGGGACCTAATTGCGACAACTTACTAGCAAACATTCTCAAGGTATCAAACGTAACTTTTTTTCTTATATAACTTCGAAATTCAGGCCTATCAATCCTGTTATACGTGACCTTGAAATCAGCATTTAGTGTATTTCTTTAAGGTACAATAGAACCAACTCCATGTGCTTACCACTAGCGTATCACACATTTGGTTCTATACGTAAAATTCATCACTAGAAAACATTTATCACTTTTTGGTTTGGTTCTCAAATAGAATTTTGTTTGCAGCCTGATATAGCTGCTCCGGGGTTAGACATCATAGCGGGTTGGCCCGAGAATGCGAAACTTTTGCCGATAGCTGCCAACGACTACCGCCATCTCAGATTCAACATAATGTCAGGAACTTCCATGGCTTGCCCTCATGCCACTGGACTTGCCTTGTACATTAAGTCGTTCAAACCTTGGTCACCATCTGCTATTAAATCTGCCCTAATGACCACTTGTAAGTCCCAACACTGATTAGATAGATCGATCGATCTATCTATCGTATGATTCATAATTAAAATTTTCATGCTTTTGGTTTTTCAAAATATCAAACCGTTCTTAAATTTTGTATGGTTTCTTAAAACCTTTCAACAACAGATTTAGAAAAGTTTTCGGGAAGCTTTTCTGAAAAAATTGTAGTTTTTTTTGGAAAAACAAAACTAAAACGAATGCCAACATTTATATTTTCTTATGTTTTGATATTGGTTTAGAACATATACCATTTTGTCTTACTTTCACCTTTTTTAAAAAAAATGAATGTTAAATTAAAAAAAAAAACGTTTTTACAGTGATAATTTTTTGTTGCTTTTTGCTAAGAGAAATAAATAATTAAAAACATAAAAAACGCTTGGTCATTTCGGAAATTTTCCAAGTACAATGGATAACTTTACTAATTTTTCTTCTCTTTGCTCAGCCACGAAAATGATAGGTATGGGAGGTGGCTTTGCATACGGGTCAGGACAGTTAAACGCTACAAAAGTCCTAGACCCGGGTTTAATTTACGAGACACAACACCAAGACTACATAGATTACATGTGTAAACAAGGCTACAACACTGAGAAGCTAAGATCACACGTAGGAAGCCACGAGATAAATTGCTCCGGGACCAAGATAGACAAGAACGCCGACCTCAACTATCCAAGCATGTCGGCTCAAGTCAAACTCAACAACAACTTCTCTAAAATTTTCTATAGAACGGTCACCAATGTTGGCAACCCGAAATCCACTTACCTCGGAAAATTTATATTCCGAGGTAAGAAAAATTTTAAGGCTAAGATCATTGTGAAGCCTAGATGGCTAAATTTTAGGAAGTTGGGACAGACCAAGACTTTCACGGTGAACGTCACCGGTTTTGCAGAACCAAATTCGAAACTCTCGAAGGAGACGTTTATGCTAGGGAATACGTGGCTCACGTGGGTGGAGGTCGGCGGTTCTCGCCAAGTCAGGAGTCCCATTGTCATATACTCTATTGCTAAGGGAACCAACGCTTGTAGTGAATTCTAGAAGAACTACTGAAAGCCGCCACTCTTTGTTAAAATAATTGTCTATCGAGTTATAATAAGACTGGACTTTTGAATCCTCAATAAAGATTAATAGTTTGTGTTTTTCGGTTTTTGAATCGTTGTAACCAAATTTAACTTACTGTATTATGGTATGGATTATTTATGTACTTTTTGATTTTGGTGAAGAATTATGTTTTTCCATCAAATATGGCATTAGTTTATACAAAGAAGTCGAATTTTAAAGGGGCCTTTTATCTATATTTGTTTGGTTTTTCGGTTAAAAAGAAAGAACGAGCCCCTTAATTGAAGATTAATACTAGGCCGGCACCCGTGCATTCGCGCGGGTTTTTATTGCATATATTTTTTTAAATGTGTGTATATTCATATTTACAATTAAATTATTAAGTAGTTGTTTATAAAAAAGGTAATTTGCTAAATCATTTCTAGCTTTTTTATAGTTTTATCAAAAGAATAGTCTTTTGATTTTTCTTTTCACTTAAATAACTTATAAACTAATTTCAATATTTTTTGTTCTTGTTTGGACAAAACTATGACCTATAATTCTAGTTTTCACCTAGGTTTTTATTTGTTATCCACAAAATATGTGATTGGTATTTGTTTGCAATAATATATTCTATAATGTATCAACAAAAATAACACAAAATATGAAAAGTTTGATTTTATTTTTGCAATTAAATATAAAAAATTATCAACTTGAAATTAAGTTTGATATTACTCATGGGAAGTTTGAAAGTGAAAGTTTCTTCGGCTTGGGTTAAATGTTGGAATAATTATCAACTTGAAATTAAGTTACTCATATTAAATACAAATTTTTTTTATAAATACAAATTTTTTTTATTGATTTTAAATAAATAAAATGAAAAAAACACTTGTTAATTTTGGGTGTGCTGACGTGACACAAGGATGGAGAGGGACCATCCTACTTTCATATGTATAATTAAGATTAGTTTTTCAGGTGTAATTATTTTTGTTAATTATTGGGTCAGATCAGATCGATTTATCTGAACACAGTGTTACACTGTATCTACAACAGTGTTAAAGGCTTGGCCTTCCTATTATCATCTGAAGGAGATGGTAAGTAGGATTCAGTTACTACAACAATGGAAAGTGATTTTGGAACCCAGAGCATCGAATAAAGGAGTTTCAAACACTCTTGGCTATTATTCTCTTGCACCTTATTAATGTCGATTATGAGTTTTTATTTTTTTTTCATTCGTTATCAAACGCAATGTTAAAAGTGGAAAAACAACGGCCGAAATAAGAGTAATAAATATTCGCTAAATGTAAAAGAGGTTACTCGCTTGTAAATTATTCTCTCCGTTTTACGAAGATAGATTTTTTGAGTTTTTCACACATATTAAGAAAAGCAATTATTATCTTTAAAAAGTGCATTGATTTCTACAATAAACAGTTTTCAAGACATCTCAACCAATAGTATTTGAAATTTTTTCTTAAAAACTACAATCTTTTATGGAAATCTATTTTCATGAAACAAACTAAAAAAACTCAACGAATCTATCTTCGTGAAACGGAGGGAGTATGGCCTAATGTTTCATTGTTCATAAACACTATTTATACAGATATTCACAATATTAGTTCATCCTATCCACATGAAAAGTTAAAATTCTATAATCCCTCAATATTTTTCTTAGCTTTTATTATTGAAATGTTTTCCCGAATATTGTTGATTTTCTTCGCATTTTCCATATCCGTTGTATATGTTCAAGTAGAAAATTAGGGCCATCCCCGGACAATCAGCCGATGAAGGTAACTTTAAACTATTTTTAATCATATATATACTTTTTCGAAAACTAACTCAAAGCATGCATATATATACATATATACAGATTTATGTGGTCAATGTTGATCTTGAAGTGTATCATGATGACTGTGATCAATACATACAACTTCTCCAGAAGGTGGTTCATGGAAGGTGATTATTAGTTTCCATATATAGTGTAGAGCAATAAGCAAAAACATAAACCAAAACAGATAATAAAATAATGAAATAAGACCAATCCAAGATGGTATATTAAAAATAATAAAGATAGAGTTGGTTTAAAAGACTCAAAAATGGTTAAACAAAATTCAAAAATTTTTTTTTTGTCATCTGTTTTTTCATCAGGTCACCAAAAGATGCCCTAGTATATTGCTACAAGGAACTCGAAAGCGGATTTGCAGCAGAACTCACAGATGAAGAGGCTGAGAAATTGAGAGGTATATGTTTGTTCAAAGAAGATTCAATAATTGTGATAAAGAAGAAACCTAATAACCAAAATAATATTTGTAATTTTTGTTAATATTTCTGTAGGTGAGAAAGGGATTTTTAATGTAGCGAAAGAGGAAATATACTCCGTCGAAGTCGAACCCAATAGCTATACGTTTCCCAACCATATTAATAACTAGTTACTTACAATTGTAAAGTCCACTCGAAAACGTGTTGTATTCGAATGGTGACATAATAACGATATCAATACAAACCATTACTATATATGTCTTGGTTAAGAGACTAATTATTTTTTGCATAAATCAAATGGAATTAATTCAGATATCCTCCTCATTCGCCACTTCCAATTATACAATACTTGGTGTAGATCCAGCTTTGTTCAGTTCTGAAACTTATTTGATTAGGTTTCAAATAGCTTTTAGACACAACATTTTGCAAAATGCACTTGAGAGTCTTTACACGCCAAAAGTAAATGTAATTGTACTGAAACTGATGCAGCGCATCTTCGAGATCATGGGCTTCTTGTCGAGGCCGTTGTTGGGCTTTCTTCCTCGACAAGTTAGGGAGTTTTCTTTGCTTCTTTTTATTGTTTTTCTCTAGAATATTATCGAATATCTTGCTTTAGGATTTACATTTATCATTTTAGGATTTACATTTATCGTTAGTTTAGGATTTGAGTTTATCGTTTAAATCTCTATCTTTATAAGGGCATTTCATCGTTCATTGTAAAACACCATTGTTTTTAAGATTGAATTTATTAAGAGCTTTTTAAGCACTGCGAAGAGTATTTGCGCCCTCTTGTTCTAGATCTCTTGAATATCCAGTGCTTGTCACTTACTTGTTCGTGTCTCTTATCGAGGCTTGTAAACAAGTTCAATTTCGCTTCCGCTTCTCTATCAGTTGGTATCAGATTCATTCCGTTCCTGGTGGTGTTTGCGTTTGTCAATGGCAAAGAAGAACACAAACGCTGGTGGTGACAATCACGGACAACGTGACGGAGCCGTAACTGATTGGTCTGAATTGCGTGCTATACTGCTGGCGATGCAGGAGAATATCCAAACCACAATTCATGCATCTATCCAAGAGATGGGTGAAACGTTGTTGATTCGTTTGGGTGCTCGCAATCTACCCCATGGTAACAATCGGGTTGAGGATGATAACCCCTTTGGCGATCGAAACTGCGAGACAGAGTATGAAGAAGATGAACACCACCGATGAGTCCGACGAGATGATCACAGAGAAGGTCATGATAACAAGTGGGAGAATAGCTTTCGAGTTGATGTTCCAGAGTTTCATGGCGGAGTTCGTGAAGATGATCTTCTCGATTGGTTAGTGTCCGTGGAAGAGGTACTCGATTTTAAGCACGTCCCGGATGATCGTCGTTTTCCGTTAGTGGCTATGCATTTTCGAGGTCATGTTGTGTCCCGGTGGAAACAACTCAAGTCCACACGTACGCGCACCGGGAAAGAACCAATTCAATCTTGGGAGAAATTGAAGAAGCATCTCCGCAAGACATTCTTACCACATAACTACGATCGCACCATCTACAATCGTTTGCAAAATCTGAAACAAGGGAATCGTAGTGTTGATGACTATGCGGAGGAGTTCTCGTTGATGCTGACACGCAATGAGTTGTATGATAGCCAAATTCAGCTCGTCTCTTTTTTCATTGGGGGCTTGAGACCTCAACTAAAAACAGCTTTTGCGCAATTTGATCCTTCGTCCATAAGTGAAGCTCATAGACGCGCTAGCTCCTTTGATCAACAACTTTGTTCCACCAATTGGAGCTCTGTTTCAACAAGAAACAAAACACAAGAGCTTCATGTGGGATCGCCAATAGCGGCAACTAAAGATACGGGTGAAGGATTGGGTTCTTCGACTCGCATTATCATACCGGAAGAACAACAATTGCGCCAATCAACACGTCTGAATGCACTTCGTTGTTTTTCTTGTGGCGAGCCCGGTCATCGCCAAACAGCATGTCCAAATCAGTCTCGGCGAGGTCTCTTGACGGAAGATGTTCACAATGATAACACCGCATATGATTCTTTTGGTGAAGAAGAACATCTCGACAATGATACGATCCATCATACTCAAGGAGATACTGGCCATATGCTCGTTGTTCGACATTCTTGTATTGCTCCTCCTCGACGACAAGATGAGCAGTGGTTACGAACCAATATCTTTCGTTCCACTTGCACAATTAAAGGACGTATTTGCAGCTTTGTCATTAATTCCGGGAGCTGTCGCAATGTCATCGCAGAAGATGCATTGAACAAATTGGGAATTCAACGAGAAAATCACCCCGCTCCGTACACTCTTGGTTGGATTCATGAAGGTGTTAGTGTGCGTATTACACAACGAGCTTTGGTCGCTTTCTCCATTGGACCTTATTACCGTGATCGTACATATTGCAACATTGCACCTATGGACGTGAGTCACTTGCTATTAGGCAAACCTTGGGAATTTGATAGGAAGATCACTCATGATGGAGCCCAAAATACTTATCGCTTTATTTGGGAAACGCATAAGATCCTTCTTGTTCTGTCCAAAGACGCAGCGTTACCAGCACCACCGGAGCCGGTGACTCCACCACCACCACTTTCATCACGTAAGACGACTCTTCTTTGTTCTTACACCACATTTGCCACCGAATTGCAAGCTGAGGGTTTTGCTTTCGCATTGGTTCCAACATCGTCGTCGCATCATCTTTTATCATCAATTGTCGACAAAGACATTTGTGTTGTGTTAGATGAATTTGTGGATATTTTTCCCGCCGAGTTACCTGCCAGCTTACCTCCTCTTAGGGACATTCAACACCAAATTGATCTTGTCCCTGGTGCGACTCTACCAAACAGGCCACATTACCGTATGAGTCATCTTGAACATGAGGTGTTTCGTCGCCAAGTGGAGGATCTTCTCCGAAAAGGCCATATTCGAGAAAGTTTATCGCCATGTGCGGTTCCAGTACTTCTCATTCCTAAGAAAGATGGCTCGTGGCGTATGTGTGTGGACAGTCGTGCGATCAACAAGATAACGGTTTGTTACCGTTTTCTGATTCCTCGCCTCGACGACCTGTTAGACCAAATTGGTAAGGCCTCCATCTTTTCAAAAATTGATTTAAAAAGTGGCTATCATCAAATTCGGATTTGTCCTGGTGATGAGTGGAAAACAGCGTTTAAAACCCGGGAAGGCTTATTTGAGTGGCTTGTTATGCTGTTTGGGCTGTTAAATGCGCCAAGTACGTTTATGAGAATGATGAATCAAGTACGTTTATGAAATACATGGTGAACATTTTAGTAACTCCTTCCTCAACAGGTCCATTTCTATGCGGGCTTTCCCGAAGCAAAGTAGAGAGTCCCAACATCATCGAAAACCATTAACGATAGGATAAATTAATCTTCGAGAAGAGAAACAAGTACTTCTGAGTTTTGATGGTCCAGATTCAGCTACAAAGAGAGATTTTGAATTAGAGAAAACAAAAAATCGTTGGGGAAACTGAAGAGAGTAGTTTAGGAGAAAATAGTAGTGGTGTAGCGAAGTCAACCCTTCAAGATTGACAACGAGCTCAATAGTTTAGGGAAAAATAGTAGTGGTGTAGCGAAGTCAACCCTTTAAGATTAACAAAAAATCATCGCAAAATCATGGGAGAAATTGTTTTTTGTTAATCTTAAAAGGTTAAGCTACACTACTACTATTTTCCCCTAAACTATTGAGCTCGTTGTTAAACCCTCTGCTGCTAATTAAATTTAATCAGTAATCTACCAAAATTATTTAATTCTAATTAATTCCACATTTGTAATAAACTTGATTAATAACTACAGCGAGACAATGGTTTATTAATAGAGAATGGTTTGTTTTAAAATAACAGCGAGACAGCATATAAGTTTATATTCATGATGATATTAAAAATAATATTAATGGATATATAGGCATCACCGATCTAACATACCCGAATATCCTTAATTTAAGGCGATTTAATCCCATCCCAAGCCTAGTGTTGACCATTTGTCAACTAGAAGAAATGAACTCCAATTTTTATAAATGCAATGTTTTAAAATGTTTGAATTCGAACTGATCCACTGGGTTATAGGATATATTCTTTTTATAGATAAAAAGAAAGGAGCAAGTGCTTTCTTGTTGAACTTTAGGGAAACACAAGGACTACTAAAGTTTATTCAGACTGTCTTTTTCTTTTGTTTTTTACTGTTTGGGTAATGTTATATATTGGTTTTGTGCCGTCTTAATTCTGTATATCCCAAATATACACATTCATTGGAAAATATCTTAACCTTTATGTTTAAATTTTTTAATCATTCTTAGTTAACCTTTTAAGGCAAAAGACAACTAATTTTGGACTTTGAAATAAGAAACAGGTTTGTAACTTGAAAATTGGAGAGAATAACAATTTACTATATTGAACCCAAAAAAATATAACAACTTACTAGAAACTATATTTCATCACAAGTCACAACCAAGTGGTAGTGGCCTAGTGATAAAAAAGTTGAGGAGAAGGAGATTAAGCCCTTCCAACCTGAGTTTGATTTCTCCTGGAAACACTTTCACCATTAATTGAGAAAGTTACAAATGGATGATGATGATGGAAATGGTGTACATGTCATGAGTTCCTTAAGTCCCATGAAGGACACGTATCAATAAACTTATTCCCATTCAATCTCTCTTTTACATGTTTCTTTTTGCAGTCGAATTATTCCTTGCGTGAGAAGTCTATACCATTGGTTTTTACTTTGATTTAATTTGCATTATTGTACAGATAATTCTAAGTGTTTGTTAGATACAGTTACAACCAGTCATGTGTTGCGGAGAATGTCTTAAAACGCATAGTCAAACAAATAACTGATAAAAAGAATATGAAGACAAATACCCATCACACGTAATGACATTATGTTCTATCGGTTAAATTCCGTTTAAAAGATTCACAAAATGTTTATTCTTTGTATGGCTAAATTGTTCTTGTCTCTGTGGAATGCTATGACTTTTTTGTACCTTTTAAAATATATACTTGGCTTTTGGATTCATTACCAAACTGATCAGCTAACTAGAAAATATATGCATTGTAAAAAAAATCTTTTGTCAAGAACATATGATGCAAATAATAGGATGTCCCATACGTTGACCAAACGTCTTGATTGTTTATAGCACACCCAAACACTATACACGTTTTGTTCGCTTGGCAATCGTTGGCAATTACGACCAATGACCGCGACCAAAGATGTCACAACCATTAGAGATTAAAATTTTGAGTTGTTAGAACTTTTAGCGATTACGATAAGGACCATTCACAATGACAGATACATCGATCGGCTCTAGAAAAAAAGATAACACAATGGGCACTTGTCGTTGTCGGCTTGTCGCGAAAAAACGAATGAGGGTACAATCACTACAAGAAAACACTGATTTAGCGTCGGAATTTAGCGTCGAATTTAATCCGACGCTAAATTAGCGTCGATTTTGCGTCGTAATGGCGTCGATAAGATAAATCGACGCTAATTCGTCACTAATTCGTCACTAAGCGTCCATCGGTAGTCTAGGTTCGACGCTAAATCGAAGCAAATTTAGCGTCGATTTAGCGTCGACCAAATAGCGTCGAATATAGCGTCTAATTAGGGACAAAACATTTCGACGCTAATTAGACGCTTTATAGCGTCGATTTAGCTTCGAACTTCAATCAAATTTAGCGTCGAATAATGCGTCGAATAATGCGTCAAAACATTGTAATGTTTTATCGGAGTTGCATAATCAATATATCTCGTTAATTAGTAACCGGAAATGATTATATACTATTAAATGTCCATATTGCGGTTTTAAAATCTTTAAATTGTTAAAATTGTTATCGTATATGTTATTGTTCATACCCTAAACCCTAAACATAAAATTTCTTTCATTTACCATCGAATTAGCGTCAAATCACATGATTTTTTTATTTATGGTAATTTTATTTTATATATTAGTAATGAAATATCAATATGTACATTTTTTTATAAATTTGTAAGGAAATGGATTTAAGAAATATGTAGGAAATAGATTTTAGGAAATTTGATATGAAAAAATTCATGTGATTGTTATCGTTTTATGTTGCGGTTTTAAAATCTTTAAATTGTTAAGATTGTTATCGTATATGTTATTGTTTATACCCTAAACCCTAAACATAAAATTTCTTTCATTTAGCGTCGAATTAGCATCGAATCACATGAATTCGACGCTAATATTGTTTAATAGCGTCGAATTAGCGTCGAATTCATGTGATTCGATGCTAATTCGATGCTAAATGATTTTTTTTATTTATGGTAATTTTATTTTATATATTAGTAATGAAATATCAATATGTACATTTTTTTATAAATTTGTAAGGAAATGGATTTAAGAAATATGTAGGAAATAGATTTTAGGAAATTTGATATGAAAAAATTCATGTGATTGTTATCGTTTTATGTTGCGGTTTTAAAATCTTTAAATTGTTAAGATTGTTATCGTATATGTTATTGTTTATACCCTAAACCCTAAACATAAAATTTCTTTCATTTAGCGTCGAATTAGCATCGAATCACATGAATTCGACGCTAATATTGTTTAATAGCGTCGAATTAGCGTCGAATTCATGTGATTCGATGCTAATTCGATGCTAAATGATTTTTTTTATTTATGGTAATTTTATTTTATATATTAGTAATGAAATATCAATATGTACATTTTTTTATAAATTTGTAAGGA
The DNA here is from genome assembly GCA_963576765.1 of Draba incana. NCBI lineage: Eukaryota > Viridiplantae > Streptophyta > Magnoliopsida > Brassicales > Brassicaceae > Draba > Draba incana. The sequence goes on along the minus strand of OY755202.1, from coordinate 8,371,959 downwards.
AATGGATTTAAGAAATATGTAGGAAATAGATTTTAGGAAATTTGATATGAAAAAATTCATGTGATTGTTATCGTTTTATGTTGCGGTTTTAAAATCTTTAAATTGTTAAGATTGTTATCGTATATGTTATTGTTTATACCCTACACCCTAAACATAAAATTTCTTTCATTTAGCGTCGAATTAGAATCGAATCACATGAATTCGACGCTAATATTGTTTAATAGCGTCGAATTAGCGTCGAATTCATGTGATTTGATGCTAATTCGATGCTAAATGATTTTTTTTTATTTATGGTAATTTTATTTTATATATTAGTAATGAAATATAAATATGTACATTTTTTTTATAAATTTGTAAGGAAATGGATTTAAGAAATATGTAGGAAATAGATTTTAGGAAATTTGATATGAAAAAATTCATGTGATTGTTATCGTTTTATGTTGTGGTTTTAAAATCTTTAAATTGTTAAGATTGTTATCGTATATGTTATTGTTTATACCCTACACCCTAAACATAAAATTTCTTTCATTTAGCGTCGAATTAGCATCGAATCACATGAATTCGACGCTAATATTGTTTAATAGCGTCGAATTAGCGTCGAATTCATGTGATTTGATGCTAATTCGATGCTAAATGATTTTTTTTATTTATGGTAATTTTATTTTATATATTAGTAATGAAATATCAATATGTACATTTTTTTATAAATTTGTAAGGAAATAGATTTAAGAAATATGTAGGAAATAGATTTTAGGAAATTTGATATGAAAAAATTCATGTGATTGTTATCGTTTTATGTTGCGGTTTTAAAATCTTTAAATTGTTAAGATTGTTATCGTATATGTTATTGTTTATACCCTACACCCTAAACATAAAATTTCTTTCATTTAGCGTCGAATTAGCATCGAATCACATGAATTCGACGCTAAATCGACGCTAATATTGTTTAATAGCGTCGAATTAGCGTCGAATTCATGTGATTTGATGCTAATTCGACACTAAATGATTTTTTTTATTTTTGGTAATTTTATTTTATATATTAGTAATGAAATATCAATATGTACATTTTTTTATAAATTTGTAAGGAAATGGATTTAAGAAATATGTAGGAAATAGATTTTAGGAAATTTGATATGAAAAAATTCATGTGATTGTTATCGTTTTATTTTGCGGTTTTAAAATCTTTAAATTGTTAAGATTGTAATCGTATATCTTATTGTTTATACCCTATACCCTAAACCCTAAACATAAAATTTCTTTCATTTAGCGTCGAATTAGCATCGTATCACATGAATTCATGTGATTATGGTACATAAAATTTCATATATTATATTGTAAATATAAGTAAATAGATATGTAATATCGTAATGTTTAGAATTTAGGATTCATTTAACACAAACCCTAAACCAAAAAAAAATGATTTAGCGTCGAATTATCATCGAATCACATTATATATATATATATATATATTTATTTTTTTATATATGTCAATTTTTTTTTATATATTAGTAATGAAATATCAATATCTACGTTTTGTTATAAATTTTTAAGAAAATGTATTTAGGAAAGATGTAGGAATTATATTCTAGGAAATTTGATATGGAAAAATTCATGTGATTGTTATCGTTATATGTAAAGGGTTTAGAATTTTTTAACGGTATCAAATGTTTTCATATGTGGTGCGATTTATTTAACCTAAATCATAAACATAAAAAAAAAAAAATTTAGCATCGAATTAGCATCGAATCACATGAATTCGACACTAATTCGACGCTATATTACAAATTTAGCGTCGAATTAGCGTCGAATTCAAGTGATTCGATGCTAATTCGACGTTAAATCAAACTTATTTTTCATTTAGGGTTTAGGGTGTAAACAATAAAAGCTTCAATGTCGACGATTCACACTAAAGCTACAATATTATCTATATTCGAAGATTTACTTGCCAACAAATTAGTATGTTTGTGTGATTCGATGTTACAAATGCATGTAAGGATTGCTATTTGAAAAAAACTATATAAGTTTACATATACCTTCATAACCCTTTATGAACCAAATATGTAATTTCAAATTTCAAAATTTAAAATTATTCTATTATATGAAAGATTGAAAAGGGTAAGATAGTTTTCGTACCAGTGGCGGAAACCCTAAATCCTAAACCCCAAACGTAAAATAGATTAAGGTAGCGTCGATTTAGCATCGAATTAACATCGATTCGACGCTAATTCGACGCTATATGAACAAATTTTACGTTTGAGGTTTAGGGTTAGGGTTTAGGGTTATGAAACGGATAAAATTAATTTGATCCGATTCAAATTCGATGCTATATTGAATTAATTTGATTTAACCAATGGCGGTTAACCGAATAAATTCAAATTTTTTTGTTTAAACCAACGGCGGTAAACCGAATTAATTTGGATTTAGCGTCGAATTTTGGGGCAGTTCGACGCTAAATAAAATTAATTCGGATCTGTAAACATTAAATCTGGGTGGGGAATAAAAATTATATTTAAATGTAATCCGACGCTATTAGCGTCGAAATAGCGTCGATATAGCGTCGGTTCACAAAGTAAAAAGAGATACCGACGTCTTCTTCTCCAGTTTCTGCAACTCCTCTCCCTCACCTCTCTCTCTCTCTCTCTCCGATCTCCTCTTTTTCTTTCTCCCCTCACCGCCGTACCTTCCCTCACGCTGTTCTCTCTCTCACGCCGCCTCTCTCTCTCCCTCTCCTCTCCCTCTCCTCTCTCTCTCCCTCACGTCTCCTCTCCTCCTCCTCAAAAACTTCCGCTGCCGCCGGATATCTTTCCACCCCCGCCGCCGCCGGAGCTTCTCCTTCCGCCGCCGCCGGATCTTCTCCTCCTCCGGTTCAATCAAACGACGCTATGGTACATAATTTTTTTTTTTTAATTTGTTTAAATATATTTGTAATTTGTAATAAATTAGTTATGAAATTGATTTTAGAAATATGTAGTAAATAGATTAGGATATAGATTAGTAATTTTAGAAATATTTGTAATCTGTAATAAATTAGTTATGAAATTATATATAGTTGTAGTAATGATATGAAATTGATTTTAGAAAATGGTTTTATGAATTATGTAGTAAATAGATTTTAAGAAATTTGATATGAAATAGATTTTAGGGTAAATGTAGGAAATAAATTTTAGGAAATGGAATTGAATTTAAATTTGATAAGTTATGGATTTGAATTTAGATTTGCTAAGTTATAGATTTAAATTTAGATTTGATAAGTTATAGATTTCAATTTAGATTTTATGAATTTTATTTATGTAAAGTCAAATAAAACAAATTTAAGAGTTTTTTGAATTTAAAATAAATATTTAAAATTAAAAATGAATTTACAAGTTATTTTTCGAAAATATAAAATTATTTCCTAAATGTTAAATTTATGGATTTATGTGTTTGTATTCATATATTATATATAAAATTTAAGAATCGATGAATTGTTTTATCAACTTATTTTACAAGTTTTTAATTTATTTATCAATTTATATTTTACATTTTTAATTTAATAAATTTGTTTTATTTTATAGGCGGATCGACCTCCTCCTCCTTCATACGGACAGTTATTTGGCGAGGATGATACGATTCCCGGATCCGATGGTCGTTGCGGATCCGATGGTCTTCGCGGATCCGGATCAGGGTCGGGTTCGCAGGCTGCGATAGCTATCGTCCACGAGCTCCGCCACGAGGAGGTAATTTTTTAGGTTCTTTTATTATATTATAACTCATTTTTTGTTATAATTTTATTGTATAACACTTTTATTTTATATGTTGCACCGAAGAATAAAGGACGAACGATGGGTGTTGGATCCATCAAGGATGTCCCGGCAGCTTGTTCGTCTTCTCAATATTCTTACTCTCCGGGTTCGACTCACCCGCATTTGACCGTTCAGTTGGAAGCTGCTAATGCTGAGATTGCGCAGCTAAAGACTGGTCTCTCGACATTGACCCGTCTCTTTGACATCATTGCAGTGGATAACCCGACATTAGCCAATGCCTTGCAAGGCATACATCGTCCTCCACCGCCTCCTACACCTCCCGGTCAAACACAGTTCGAACAAGAATCCGAAGATATGATTCGAGAAGATTTTATAAACCTAAGGATCCAACAACCGCCGACGAATTAGCGTTTTAATTTCATTTGTATCGGATAATTTTAATTTTAATTTTTATTATATTTTATAATAATTTTTTATAATATTTTCATTTTTTAAAAAAAATGTTATCATTCGACGCTAAATCGATGCTATATCGATGCTTATATAGCGTCGAATTAGCGTCCACCCAGATGCAATTCGACGTTAATTCGACGCTACGTTAGCATCGAAATATTGTGTCGGAGTAGCGTCGAACATTCGACGCTAATTTAGCGTCGAATTAGCGTCGAAAGTCATTTCGACGCTAAAATAGCGTCGAAAATGAATTAGCGTCGACGATTAAGCGTCGAAATACATTTCGACGCTAAGTGGTTTTAGCGTCGAATTAGCATCGAAATATGCCGACGCTAAATCAGTGTTTTCTTGTAGTGAATTGAGAGTTCATGAATTTGGAGTATTTTATGTATCCAAACCATGATTTTTTTGTAAAACCTGGGATATTCTAGTGCCAGGAGTACAAAAATGTAGAATTTAGCCCTAATCATATAAGAATGTAGAATTTTTTTAAAAAAATCTTAGTACATAATCTTAGTAAAAATCGATTTTTTCCCTAGTATCTTAAATAATTTGTTAACACGTCTCTTTAATGGTAGCAAGCGATCTATTCATAGTGTGTGTCCATGTCTTATCATTTTGGTCAACGATAACAAAATTTAACAAAAAGAAAATTAGTTGCAGAATATCCTTAAACCAACTACGACTCTTTCTCAAAGTGTTTAATAGCGTCTATAAATAAGCTTAGGGGAGAGTGACTAAGTCCCATAACTCCCAACACAAACAACCAACAAATCTTTCTCAAAGTAACTTCTCTCGTTTCTTTCCTTTTCCCACTTTATCCTTTGAAGATCTATCCCTTAGCTACAAAGAAGCAACCCTTTAACACATAAATACACTTGTACACACACATACACAAAGTAGCTAGACCACATAAAGTTGAAAAGAGAGGTCATGGACAAGAAAAAGTCAGTATTTGGTTCTTCTTCATCTTTCGACCATCTTTTTGGTCCAAGAGTCTCCTCTTCGACTTCTTCATCCACTACTGGATTGTTCCAATCCATTTTCCCACCACCCTCGGTATGAATCAATATCATCATCATCAGCCTTTTAACAAAATATACATCGTATTTACGGCTTTCTTATATATCCTTTATATTTGTTCTCAACTCAAGGGTACGCAAGCTGACTTGGCAAATCGAAATGGAGCTGCCAAATACCAACCTCCCAATTTGGGGATTCCAAGTGAGTCTATATTGCTTAAGACGTTTAGGACGTGTTAGTCCTTAAAATTAGAATTAACTAGGAACTCAATGAAATACAGTAGTTACAAAAAGTGAGAAATGTGAATATACAGATGAAAGAGGAGAAAGAAGAAAAAATAAGGAGAAAAAGAGTTATCGAAATGAAGAAACACAACCACCATGCAACTTGAGCTCATCCATTTACTATGGAGGCCAAGATAACTATTCCTCTTCAACATTACCACAATCAACAACCAACCCAAATGTTGTAAGTCCCTACTTCTTTGATTACCAAAAATATTTGAGTTGCATATTGACAAAAAACACTAGTATCATATTTGGTTTCCATCTTATTTAAGCAATATTGTTAAACATTCCTATCGGATTAGGTTTCCACCTTATTAACCAATATTATTAAGCAACTAACTTGCACACTACTAGCAACTCAGACAAAATTGGATAAATGAGCTATATAAACGCAGATAGGCAAAGTGAAATTATGTATGTGTGTTGTGAATTCGCGATGAACTCTTAACCAAAACAATAAGAGAGAAAACGGCTGAAGCGAAAACAATTTGTCTAGAGTTTTTTCAAAAAAAAATAAAAAATTTGTCAAGTTTTTTTTTTACAAACCCTATGTATCCCTTTATCGAAAAAACAATAACCCAATACGACCAGAAATAGGAAAATATTTATTTTCTTCCGACATGTGGCATTCCTCCGCTCACTCGAGTTGGATCCCTTTCATTTTTAGTCATCTTGATCAACAATATGTATTGTCATTGTATCCGGTTCATTTAGATATATCATTTGATGTGTACTTAATGTTAACTCTAAACTTCTTAACTATGAATTGGCTAGTATAAGAAAGATGGAGAGGAAGGCGATTCTGATAGTGCTTCAAGAGGAAATTATTGGTGGGAAGGTAAGATTACAAAAAAAAATTCTATATAAACACCAGTTTAAAAAAAAAAAAAAAATTACACATTGTAATCATTTATATATTTACGAAACGCACTAATAGTTAATCAAAACATGCAGGATCGCTTTATTATTAATCATCAGTTCTAGCCGATGACGCACGATAAGCTAAGGTACACGAATATATTATACATAATCGTATAACCCTATGTCTTATGCTCTGCAGAAGATAAATAAATAAAGTTAGTAATTCGTAGTGAATATTCTTAGTAGTTTGGTCCCCATTCTTTTTAAGATTACATTTTATTTATTAATAATAGTCAACAATTTTGAAAAAGTAAAACCTCATCTCACAATTTTCCCATTAGAGACATATCTTTGATACAATTTTCGTGATCATTTTGCAGGAACCTTAATAAAGTGAATATGGAAGTTGGCGTATTGAAATATACCTATTACGTAGACTAATGAAAAAAAAACTAATGAAGTAATGTAAAAGTATATATAGATGTCTTCAAAAAAAAAAAGAGAAGGAAAAAAGAAGTGTATATAGTATATATCATAGTATAAGATGAAAATAACCTCTACATATATAAAAGGAGTGGCCTCGTCCTTGACATGTTTATTCTTTATGTTTCGACAAAGGCAACAAGTTAAGACAAGCCTCTTTCTAGTGAAATCAACGTCTGTCCAAAATTCTCTGTATGTAGTTTGATATGTAATTATGTATCATTCTGCTCCGTATGTAATGTTATCCCCACAGTAATCAAAAAGCTGTTGCTATTTAGTATAAGCAAAAAAACTCCATTTTATTCGTGTGATATAATATAGAATTAAAAAAAGTAAAAAATAAAGAAACTCCATTTGTTAAGAAACTCGTAAAGAATTTGAGAAGAACGAAATAGTTGATGGATGGGAACGAAACAAATGAAGCCAAGGACAAACCGCATAAATGCATAAAAATGTTGTTTTTTTTTTTTCGTGCATGAAAATGTTGTTGTCGAGGATCAAACTTTGGGTTTCGCGTGACAGACGCATATACTTACCAATATACTACGACTTTGTTGTTTAAGCTCTCTGTAAACATCTATATATATTTCGTTTATAAGTACATCTTCATCAGATGACTTTTGCTGTTAAGTTTTCTATAAAACATTGACGATCAAATGGTGTTAAAGAAGAACACAAGAGTCATGTCGGTAATTAATTTAACTAGTTGATTTTAGGAAGTTGTTTTGGGGAGTGTGACCAAATTCTACGTTCAAATTCTACCAGTACAGAAATACTAATTTTTATTCTTTTGTTTTTTGTTCCGAACAAATTATATATATACATATATACTATTTTTAGATAGAGAGAGAAATAATTGAAAGATTACAGAGAAGACTTGTACAAGAAAATTAAGTTTCAGTATTTCCAAAAAAACCAAAAAATTAGGCTCATAGAATCCTACCATATCAACTGGTGGGTATGTAACTATTTGCTAGAAGTATTACGAATTCATTTGGAAAATATGAAGGAATCTATAGTAATGTATAATCCGCAATATATTTTAATATATGAGGATTTGACAAAATGCATGAAGGAAAATAAGTTTTAAACCAGTTTATGGTGGACGGTGGACCTAACCAACGGGTCAATCCACTTGACTAACCAGTTTTTGGTTCAAATGACTAAACTGTATTACCTATTCATTACTAATGTGAATACCAAATATGCAAATACAAACAAAAATGCTATTATAATAAGGAACTAAAAGAAACAACGAGACTCTTGTGAAGATTAGTGTTTACGAGGCTTTGACCATTAACGGTTCAACTAGTGCTATTGCTAAGCACATTCTTCCTATGTCGCACGTGTTGAGCTCGTGAGTAACAATGTACACCAACACATGGTATGTGACAACAAACAGTTGGCGTCGCACGTGCTATAGCATTGCAAAACCGAGTGAAAGAGAAAGCATCATTCCTTTTGCATGTGGCGGGAGATATCTTTGGGTCATCCCCCTTTGCTTTGAGAGTTTCTAAGCTCAAAGAATCTATGTCTTATCTTTTGGTTTGTGTTCCTTCGTTGATTGTTTTAGATATAACTACGGTAATAGATTTGTGATTTTTGTTCCTTAGACTCCAAATGGAGTGGAGACTATGCAAAATGTCTGAAAAAAGCCAGAAAAAAAAAAAAACCTGAATAGTAACATAAATCTATATATACTTAGGTATACTAGATATTGAGATGTTTATAAATATTTCTGCCGTTTAATGCATCTAAAGAGGATATAAACCCACCGAAATTATCTGAACCCAATCTAAACCAAAAATTTTAAATATATGTAATACCAAAAATATGAACCAAGCATATACATATGCTTGAAGTACTCAAAACATAAATTAATTCGGATATTTTGGGAAAATTCGGATCTAAAATGAATGAATCGAACTAAATCCAAAATTATTAGGATTTTTTTAGTATTTCGGGTAAACATTGAAATAAATAGTTATTACTTTTTAGTACACGGATTTGAACTTAACCCGGCCCGAAATTCATAAATACCCCGAATAATTCTTATATCTTTATATCCGAAAATCTAAAGACTTCAATTCAATGGGTCCGAGTACCGGAAATCCCAACACTATGATCAACTATGGGGGCCAAAACTATGTGTCTAATATAAATATATAACATTTAGATATTTATTTTTGCTTTGTTTTAAGTTTGTCCTATCATTAGAAATAGTAAAAAAGTTGCTTTCGGTTTCGTCCGTCTTCATTAGATCTAGTGGAAACTGGATCGTAGATTAATTTAAGCTCAATTGAGAAATCTGAGATCATGCCAAAAGCGATACTTTTGATCATATGAGATTTCAAGTAGTAACTTTTCCGTATTTTATAAGGGAAGTAGACAAAATGTATTGATATCATGTACTAATCTTTCCATATCTCACCTATACATGTATTAATGTTATCATGTTTGTGCATACACGAATGTGTCATTTCGTAGAAAAAAAATAATTGAAAAATACTGTATATATATGTATATATATATATATATATATATTTTTTTTTTTGAAATGAATGTTAAATGTATATATATATATATATTTTTAAGTAGTGTAAAAAGATGTTGATAACTTGCAGAACCGTCTCAAACTTTATAAAGGTTTTGTTCAAATATCAAAATTAGACTCTAAATATAATTTGTTTTTAAACGTTTATTATAAAAAAAAATACCTATAACTTATCGTAATGAATAATTTATAATTATATATATTATTTTCTATTTTTTTTACAACAAATAAAATTTCATTACTCAAAATAGTTTCATTCATACAATTACAACTAAAAAATAATATTTAAACAAAGTCATTCTTCTTATCGATCAAAGAAGAATCACGTCGTGTCTTTTTTAGTTTGAGTTTGTAACTTAAAGAATAAATTTACTTAGAAATATAATAAAAAAATGTTTAGTATATTAGATATCATAAACAATATATCACTAAGTAAATAAATAAAAACATGAAAGTATTTTAAGATGTTGTCTTGAATGATTAAAGATGGCATATTGTAAAACTTGAATAATTTTTATTTATAGCTTTGTTATGAAAGTGTTTGCAAAAACTATTTTTTAGAGAATTGACGAATACTTTATTTGATTTTTTAAATATATATACCAAATCTAATTAATAAAAAATATCTAAATGTAGTCAAGTAAAATTTTTTTACCTAATTAATATTCAAAAGCCTTTTTCCTTTAATATTAACAATTGATATTAATTCCTACGTCATTTTCCTATGTTAATTATATATAACAAAGATAAATAATCCTTAATTTAGTTTTTTTTTATTTGGTTGTCTTAATAGAATTAATTTCTTAAAAAATTTTAATAGTTACCAAACTCAAATCTTTTTAATAAACATATACTTATATAAAAAAAATATTTTTCGGCCCTTCTAAATTATGGACCATGTTCGACCGCACTACTTGCACACGTAAATAGACACCTCTAATAACTTGAAGTTCACGAGATCCAAATGTGGGTTAACGTTGGAACAGCTAAAATCCACGTAAAAGAGGACGAATCTTATGATTAACATGGTCAGCTAATATTCTCATCATCTTATGCAATCTCATATATACAATTTAATTAATTTCTCTCCCTCCCAAACTCGTTCAAATTTCTTTCTGTTGGCTTATATACCCTTTATTTTAATTTATAAAATTCTAAATATAGATTAAAGGAATGAACCACTCAAATCTCTGGTAAAATGATCAACTAATTTTTTTACTGTTTTCGATATTCTTTTACAAACTTATTTAGCTATAATTTTTTTTGTTGTAAAAACAAGTTATTTAAATTATAGTATCATTTTGTGTTTTTTTTTTCCTTTTTACTTGTTTTCTATGATTACTAATGTTTTCATTTATTTAGATTTTGAAATTTGTTAATAAAATTGAAGAGAAAATATCTTTGACAAGTAACCTATCTTATAAGCAAAATCACCTCATATCATTTCATTTTACAGTAAATTTCTATTTACTGGTAGCTAAAATACTACATATATATATATATATATACACACATACATGATACAAATCTTCTTCCTGTAAAAATACACAACAGTACAAATTAACCAACATCTTTTATCGTTTTTAAAAATTATACCACCTCTTATCACCATCACACTTACCGCTAGGAAAAAAACTTTGACATATGTGAGACCCATTTACTTAATTACACTTCAGATTTGAAATGGACGGGTGATATCTTCTTGTCACTATGTATCCCCTATGTAGCTTTCGGCGGGAAATTCGAAATGACATTTTGCAGATTTCTTTGTTTTTCTTTTTTTCTATTGCTAGTCCAATCCAATTAGATATCTTTTTAAAAAACTTTAATCCACTTATATAAGGGTCAATTGCAAGAATAGCCAAAAAAAAAATTATAAATGATGTGGATAAATTAGAATCATTAGATTAAGGTCATTTGGTTAGTTAGTAGATTACTCCTAACTAAAAGAGCATGATGTGGAGTAATTTTTTTTAAGGTTATTTTAGCTAATTCCCCAACATATAATTGCATCCAACATGTCAACTTATTGAAATTCGGATACGGTAAAAATTGCCCCAACCATACATCTCATCTTATTATTATTTCTTCCTATTATTTTTACAAAAGAAAATTATTTCAACATTTTTGTTTCTAATGTTTTGTGGAATGAAGACAGAGCTTCTGTAAAGCAGACACAACCCACCTTCACTTTGCCTCTCTGGCTCTCTCCCTCACACGCTCTTCCCTCGCGCGTGTAGACCACTTCCCTAATTCTTTCATTACCAATAATTTTGGGGAAAATCGCATAAAAAACTTTCAAGATGACAATTACTAGCAATTTAAACTTCGACGCTCAAGGACTACCATTTTAAACTTCAACATGACAATGTTAACACATTAAACCACCAACGTGACAATTTTGAATGGGATGCAAAAAAGTTTAACGGAATAGTAGACTCCGTTAACAGAACAGTAACTCCGTTGAAATTTTTATAATTAAAATATTTATTAATTTCCTATTCGTTTATTAATTTTACAAAAAAAAAAGAAGAAGAACAGAAGAAGAAGAAGAAGAAGAAAAAATCCATCGCTGGACTTAATCCCGGCGGTACGGTGAAGTACCGGTAAATCCAACAACATCACTTGACTTAAACCACTCTACGACCAAATCCATCGCTTCAATCCATCACTTTCTCTCTTAAACAATTTTTTTTCCCGAATCCAAGCCCAAAAAAAAACCCCACGAAACTCGCTTGAGAATCACGAGCACCAAGGATCCAAAATCGATTCAACAAATCTATGTTCCATCATAAAGAAACGAATTTTATCCAAATTCGAGGGAATTAATGTCGAATTTAAATCTTTGTTCAACAATTACAGAGCTAGGGTTAGAACTTGAATTTCGTAAAAGAACATAACTTGCTCTCAAATTGGTTGCGTGAAAATCGAAAAGCATATTTGACACATAAATTTCCAGATCTTATGTATGGGTACCTCCAAATTATTTTTGATGAGTTCTCTACAAATTGTTTATGGATTTCAAAGTTTTGATTATTTGATTTTGTGTGAAATTGAGGCTTTACAAGTTGGAACCTTTGATTAAATCTATGGTCTCTAAGGAAACAACAAAAAAATGGGATGCAAAAAAATTTGAAATCCAATTCTTCTTCTTCTTTTTTTTTTTTTTTTTGTAAAATTAATAAATATTTTAATTAATAAAATTTCAACCGAGTTACTGTTCCATTAACGGAGTCTAGTATTCCGTTAAATTTTTTTGCATCTCATTCAAAATTGTCACATTGGTGGTTTAATGTGTTAACATTGCCAAGGTTTAAAATGGTAGTGCTTGAACGTCGAGGTTTAAAGTGTTAGTAATTGTCACATTGATGGTTTTTTATACGATTTTCCCCTTAATTTAGCTTTGTTTTGTTTTGTTTTATTAGCCAAATCTGATAAATCTCGTCGTAAATTGCGGGAAAAATGGATTCCACCTCACTTTATCAACTGTGTTCGTTCTTGTTGTTATTACAAAACCAGCTTTCTAAATAGTATTATAAAAATATTAATTATCTCGTGGGTGCTCTTAGTTTTTTTCGACAGTTTAGAGTAGACTCCGGAGACAAGAGAAGGAACTAGGGGCACAATCTTTGGAGTAACATATAATATAATACTAATATTATTACTATAACCATTAAAATATTTTGAAAATTAGTTTCTTAGTTAAGAATTACTAATAAAAGTATGCTGTTTAGTACTCCCTCCGTTTGTTTATAATTGATGTTTTAGGATTTATTTTTTGTTTATAAATAAGTGATGTTTTCGCTTTCTAATGCACCATTAATTGATTTTTTTGTGTTTTTGACTCTTTAAATTCTGCATATTTAATTTTTATTGGTTGAAATGTATTGGATAAATAAAAAGTATTGTTTTATTTCAAAAAACAAGGTAAATTTAATGATTTCTTAATATGTGTGTAAAAGCTTAAAACATCAATTATAAACAAACGGAGGGAGTATATGTTTTATTGCTTCGATATTCCAAAGAGAAAAAGAAGAACAAGAGAAGATCTGTTCCCGCTCTTTTGACTTAATGGTGCTGTCCTTTTCGGCAGGTAAAACCTGGGCCCCACCATCATTTCACTTCTCTTCTTTTTTTTTTGCCCTAAATATCTAAGGCGGGAAAATTAGACATTATTATCCAATCCAGTTTATTAACGGTTTCGAATCCGACGTTAACGCCGTTAAGTATGACGGAATAGTTGACTGATTTTTAAAATCCGTTACGTCAGACGGCGAAAGGAGGGAGAGGGACGGATGACTGATTAAAATCTGCCGAATCTGCCTAGAGTGCCACGTCACCTATATTCAAATTTCCTGAGTGGTCACGAGATTTCTATGAACCCATTTCATTATTAATAAAAATTTTAAATATTTGAGATAAAAGGTAAAAAAAAACATAAAACAAAAGAGAGATCTTCAATGGTTACCATAAAAAACCGAACAGTCGTCGAATCTATTGGTTTAACCCGTGGGCTTCTCATTAATCGAAAACCAAAACTGTAATTACCGCCATTAATTACGTCTCATTAATACTAAAAGAAACGTAATTATTCAGCAGTAAATGTATTATAGTATAATTAAGAAAGAGAGAAAAGAAAAAAAGAGTTTAAATGGTGAGAAAGGATTTGCATGAAGAAAAGAGAGGAAGGCGTAATTATGAAGTTTTGTTCCATGCTTTTCATTAGCCCACAACAATAGTACTCCCTCCGTTTCATTATATAAGATTTTTAAGAGAATTTTTTTTGTTTCATTTTATAAGATGTTTTACTAGTTTCTATGCAGATTTTAATATGATTTGATACTTTTGTCCTTTTAAATTCTCGCGAAATAAATCAAAAAATCTTATATAATGAAACAGAGGGAGTAATGTTTTACTCCATTTTTTAATTATAAACAGATTCTACAAAGACTGAGATTTTATTTTTAAAAAAGGATATATGAAGCTGTAAATAACAACTTGTTTGGGGATTAAGTGGGTTCCACCTGTATTTCTCATGCCCAATAAACATTATCTTATTACTAAAATTGTCGACGAGAGACAAAATGCAATTAAAAAAGGGAACTCAAAATTTAAAATATTTTGTAACGCAAATTCTATATTTTCTTTTCCAATGCAAAATATTTAAAAAAAAGACCAAGGGACATAAGTTTTGGTTTTCGTCCATCACGCATTAATTACGGATAAATATTATTTTTATATTATTAAAAAAAGCAGAAGTGAATATTAAAGTGCTTTTGAGCTGTCTCATAGAAACCCTGAAACCTTAATAAAATCAACCATGTCTTCAAAATTCTCCATCTTCTTCCTCCAACACACTTGAACACACTACACACAACACCACTCCCTCTCCTCTGTTTCTTTCTATGTCTTTCTCTCACCTCCCTCCTTCTCTCTCTGTTAAGAATCTTCCTCTCATGGAGAAATCCTCTATTTCTTCCGAGTTAGCTCCAACTCGACTCGGTTTTCCAAACGAGTTCCCGTACGAGTTCGACTCACCAGATTTCTCTCCTGGTTTCAGCTCTCCCGGTGACTCAACAGAGACAGAAGACGAAAGCAGTGACGACGAAGAAGACTTCCTCGCTGGGTTAACTCGCCGACTCGCTCCTTCGACTCACCGTCTTCCTCCTTCCTTCATCAAAAAGCCCGAGGTAAATACATACTCAAAACAACCACAAATCTCTTCACTGTAACTAAATTGAAAAACCCTTATAACTTAACTTTTTACTGTTTCTGTAGGAGAAACGTCAAGTCCAAGCGAGTTCGCCGCAGTCAACACTGAGTGGACTCGGAAGCTTTTCTACTTCAGGAAGCAGAAGTCCTGTCTTACCTTCACCTCCACCACCGTTGCATCCTCATACGACGTCGTTTCGTAGAGACAATGCTTGGGATGTGATTTCTGCTGCTGCTGGTGAAGTAGCTAGGCTCAAACTCGGAATCCACCAGGAGTCTCTTCTTCCTCGTCATCAAAACCCTAACCCTAGTCCTCTTATCCGTCGCCAAAACGCTGCGTTTCAGCCTGAACACTCTCTTCGACAACAGCAACAGCAGAGGCTTCTTCTTGAACAGATGTGGCTCTGTTCTCAGACAAGAATCATCAAGTCTTCGGAGAATCTTGAAAAGATGAGATATTTGAGACACAATGCTTTATCTAACGCCACGTGGATGCCGCAACATGTCAGAACTCCATTGAAGCGTCCTTCTGCTGGTACCGGAGTTTTTCTTCCCCGGAGTTACCCAACAACTTCAGATTCGTTGAAAAAACCAGGTACAATTACAATTCGAAGTATTTTACTTTTTGATGCGAGTATTTCTTGTTATGTTGTGAAAATGTTCTGATTTTTACTTCTTGTGTTCATTTTTTACAGTAACCGTATACCCAACAATGCTGCAGTCAAAAGTCCATTCTCAAAATCTCAAACTTTGATGAGCCAATACGTAGCCAATTTGATTATGGTAAGAAAACATTAACTACAAACTCTTCTATGTGTTTTAAAAAATAGAGCTT
Source organism: Draba incana (assembly GCA_963576765.1). Lineage (NCBI taxonomy): Eukaryota > Viridiplantae > Streptophyta > Magnoliopsida > Brassicales > Brassicaceae > Draba > Draba incana. The sequence goes on along the minus strand of OY755202.1, from coordinate 8,356,008 downwards.
TGGAATTATTGACATTAATGTTCGATTTTTACAATTGGAGCAGAGTGCTTGTTCGGGAGAAGTAATCTAGTTGCTCGTCAAGAAAATATGAGAGTTGGTGGAGTTGGTTGTATGAGTCAAGAAAGAAGACTTCCACAAGATTGGATGTATTGATTTGTTGTTTTGTCTCAAAAGTTGGAAGAATCAGAAGGAGCGTGTTAGATTTAGAAGTGGGTTTGTTTGTGGTGTAGGTTATAAAATTGAGATTGATATGTTATGGGGGTTACTAGTGATAATAATAAGAATGAAATTAGGCTATATATGTAATTTTAGATTCTAAACTCTCTGTAATTTTTTTGTTGACCTTGGGAAGGGTTTAAGGGGAGTTTGAGTGGAGTGGGTTATTTTTTTCTTTTTCTTCTCTTAGTCTATAGAAAGAAATTCAAACTGTGTTGGGTGGGGGGATTTTGTTGTATTAATTATATATGGTGTTTTTCTGCTGTTTTTAAACAAATCTAATGGGGTTGTAATAAAAACATCGGATTATTTTGTTTGTTTATCAATGATTATGAAGTAGACGTGTTTAGTACTCGTAGAAGTTTAAGTGTGTACTAAGATTGAGTTCGGCCTTTGTAAATTGAAAATTTCAATAAAGAAGTAGTTTGGAATTTCAATGAAGTAGCTACTGTACTTCGATAATTGGGAATGAAATTAAATGGGTAGATGCGTAAATAATTTGAAAAATAGAAAAACAATGGAAGGCATAATGACATGGATACATGTAAAAAGCGAAAATAAAGAGGAAAAGATGATCTGGAAAGAAAGAAAGGTTGCGTAGGCGTGAAGCAGTGGGCTAATATGCAGAGACTTTGAAATACGGAACACCTTTTGTTATTGTAATTGTGATCTATTATCTACTGTATGTGGGTGCGATCTAGATTGTATTATGTCCTCTAATTTTTACAAAAAAAATTTAGTACACTTTTTCTTTTGAACTTGCTGATTTATTGATTTTTAAAATAATCAACAAACTTGGGAAAATATGTTTCAAAAAAAAAAAAAAAAAAACTTGGGAAAATATGGTATCGTTGCGAGATAAGAATCAATCATTTAACAGACTTTAGTTCAGTTAAAATTAGAATAATTTCGTCAGGTTCAATCAGGCCCGGTCCAGAGGACAAGCTAGTGAAGCCACCGCTTAGGATCTTAAATTTAGAGGGTTTTTTTTTTTAGTTTAAATTTTTGTTATAAGTATAATTATAAAAAAATATTAACTGTTTTTATTATAATAATGTTTGTAAAACCTTTTTCAAAGTCTTTTATAATGTTTGTGGGCTTTTCTTAAGAAACATGTTAACCGAATTATCGTTTAAAATTTGTTTTTTAAACTAGAATTTTAACTAAGAAAATTAAATTACTTTTCAAAAATGATTAACATGTTTCTTAAGAAAAGCCCACAAACATTATAAAAGACTTTGATTTTTCATGCTTTCTCTTTGATTTTTCTATTTTTGGTTATTACATTGTTGCACAAGTTAAAGTCAAGTAGTATAAAGTAGATGTTTCATCTTGTAAGTGAATTAGTTTTTGCAGATGTCAGAGTAAAAAAATATTCTAAATCGAGAAAGATGTTTGACAAAGAAAGCTTATTGCATATTATTGACCATTATAATTTGTGGTCTATCATATCACAAGAGAGATTGAATAGGTTGGCTTTGCTATTGACTGAAACAGAAATGGATGAAAACTCGACTATATGAGTTTAATAAATGATTTTGCAAGCAAAAATGCATAGAGGACAATATTTCAAAAAAAAAAGATTTTATTTTGCTTTTGTTTTTATTTTCTTATAAACTATTTGAGTTATGAACGGGTTTACGAAGTTTTTTTAGTGTTTTTTACTTATATTGCTATTTTTTACGATATACAAAAAGACACATTTTTAAAAACTTGCGTAGGGCACCCAAAAACATTAGACCGACACTGGTTCCAATGTGCCACATTAACTGGTATTGTATGTGTTTAGTTTCTTTTTGTTAAGATTAAATAAGAACTAAATCATTTTGATGTTAAATCTTAATGGACCATCTCCAACTCATTACAAAATGTGATTATAAAGATATCAATTATTTTTATTCGGCATTTTTTATTATCCATAATCAGTTGGGTTTCAAGATTTGGACATTTTCAGTTTTTGTTGGTTGTGGAGGGTTTCAATTGACATCTAAAGATTTTATAGTTCAGATTCAGGATATAAATAGTAGAAATGAGTAGTACGTTGAAAGTAATCTAAATATACTAAAGATTTTTGTTCATTGATATCAAGTTGAACGCATTTAATTAAAACGGCACCGGCCACAAATTATTTAGTTTTACGAAAAACTTATTAGGAAACCTCGAAGATTACGAGATCTCCGTGAATATATGTTCCTATATTGTTAGGAAATTTAATATTTGTGTATTAGTAAGATTTACTATTATGTAAATATAAATAATTTGTTAAACAAATTATGATATTTGTATAAATAAGCCTATTGTCTAGTAAATAAAACTGAGAGAAATTATTCTGCTAGTAAGATTTTCTCCAAATTTATCAAAACTATATGCACAATAATTTAATTTAAAACGTTAAATAGAATAATTAAATTAATATTTTTGAATAGCGTTGATTGCTGCAAAAAATCCGCATGGCCAATAGAAATCACACTTCTTATTCAACAGTGAACCATAATAATGTTTTGTTTTGTTACATTCATATTTCAGAATTTTCAAACTCTCTCAAAGATGGAGTCGGGAAAGAAACAAAAGAAGTGAAGCAACAAGCCCACAAAAATCTAAAGACAAAAGAGTGAAACATGTGTTTGGTTTTGGAGTTGTGAATCCACGCAGCTTTCTGGTTTGACTCGGTCAAAATTTTGAATATATTATTAATACATTTACTATGTTTGGTTTTTATATTGTTTCTTATACATGAAGATACTGTTATACTTTCCAAAGAATGATGGTACAAAACTTGTAATAAAGTTTAAAATACATTAACAGTATCATTGAATCATTTTTCATCAGGTGTTGTAGTTTGAATTGGATCCAAAAAATTATTTATGCATTTTCTCTTAGTAAATGAATATCATAGTTAACTTTTCCTGCAAAATCATTGCCAAACAAATTGTAAGCACGCATATTGTAATATATAGATATAACAGACACCAAAATCGAGAATGTATAATTAGGAGTGCACATTTGAACCTAACCTAATTATAAAATCATAATGATTTGAAGTTATTGTCGAAACTCGAGCATTGAGCATGCAAAATCCAAACTGCACTAAGAAAGTTTTTTTTTTTGCTAAACGAATAAGATTTGCACTAAGAAAGTTGAACTAAACTGTAGTTTACTCTTGTAATTATATTTGTGATAAAAAAAATATCGTAGTAAATATTAATAATCTTGTATTAGCATATAACTCCAATTTTAATATTATTCACGTATTGTATATTTGACTTTAACAAATCAAAAAAACTAAGTCAAACCTACAAATTTCTTCGAATCTGAAACTAACCAAAGCAAACCAACATTAAACTCTTGATTCGGATTAACACTTTCTTGAACAAGACAAACATAAAAACCGAACCATAGTATAGTGTGAAAATAGCCACTCCTATGGGTCTATGACGGTGGAAAATTATTATTATGTTTCGGTAGGTCATCATTGTTTATTTCAACCATTATGTCTCTCAGAGGATGACAAGACGTTCATAAATATGGAAGCAGTGTGAGTAAAGCAAAAGCCATAATCAGTCTTCGTTATCTCATTCATCGGGGCATTTTGGATTCCTTTCTTCGCAAATACGCAAATTGGATAATGCTACTTTTATTCATATTTTGTTGGTTTGGCTAAATTAAGCTCTAAAATCCAAAATTGTAAGTGTTTAGATTATAGAAAGTTTGAAAAAGAAATATGTTATGTTGCCTAAATGTATTATTGAAAAATACCTAATATCTGTCAATATTGTGAGTGATCATTTAGGCTTTGAATAAAGAGATAATGCGGGATGAAACATAATGAATGCCGAATAAATAGTATCTAAAGTTACCTATCATAAAAAAACTAGTATATCTAAAAGCTACTCTTTACCTAGAACAAATACCTCTAGTTTAGAAGTGACTGAGTTTTTTAGATATGTAGTACTATGAAATTATGAATTAGGCAATTTTCGAACCAAAAGGTACTATAAGATCCAAAATTTCATAGTAACAACAATAAATAGTCAGGACTAGCGAGTATTTGATTAATTAACCTAAAACATTAAACCAAGTAACAAAATTAGGGGCATTCTATTATATTTAGATGACCTATCCCAAATGTAAATGATGAGGACTAATAACTTTTGGGACCTTTGATCATATACAAAATTTTGGATCTGTATACAATATTTTCTTTGCAAGATTAACTATCAAATTTTAGAAATCCAAGTCAATATTTTCAACTATATTATCGCCGGCGATATAAGACTGTATAACTAACTATCAAAACTATGTAGTCGTTTTTAGTTTGATATGCTCAAGATTTTTTCCCACTTGTAGTGATTGACCCCTCCGACGCAGTTATCCATTTAATCTCTCCCGTTCCTCGCCTTTGCCATCACCGAGTCTACTAAGAAGGTCATCTCCCTTTTCTACTCCCATCGAAATTTGCCGCACCACGTCAGATTTTCTATGCTGGCTAATGACCATATTGTCTGACCACTCATCACACACCATGTATCCAAGAAGTATCATTTAATGAGCTTGTCCCATTATGCCATTACGGTTTTATTTATTTATTCAGACTTGCAAGTGTTTGTTTTTGACCCATCTCTCAAATTTTCTCAGCCCATTACTGTTGTTAAGGTGATGGTTTATCTAAGTTTGCTGAGTTGTATGGCCACGATACCAACTATCTCCTTGGCTAGGGAGAGATCATCCACACTTTTCTACTTTCTTTTTTTTTGTTTTTTGGTAAACAACTTATCTTCTTTCTCTGGGAGATGAGAGATCATTTCTATTTTCCTCCTTTTAGAGGGAGAGAACATTTCCACTTTGTCTTTTCTCTATAAGTGGTGGTTCTTACCCAACTATAATGTAGTCAAAATATCCAACATACTCACCGCTTTGTCTTCTTGCGTAGAGGTTTTTATGAAGTCTGAAGAAGCAATTGGGCTCTTCTCGACGAAACCTGGAGGTGGAGATATTGGTTTTCAACATCACAACTTAAAATGACTAGATTCCAGCTTTGCCGTGAGGTGGAGATTGGTTTTCAAGATTCCAACTTTGCCGTGAAGTTTCTAACGTTGCATTCGAACCGTGTTTTGAATTCATTGTCAAATTTTCTATGAAGATCTATCTGCTTTATCTAATGCATTATTATCATAGCAATCAAGGAGGATGTATTCATTTTTTCACGATGTATTCATTTTTTTAAGTATTGAAATTAAGATTTGCAAAAAACAAAAGCATTAACTGACTCTACTCATGAGAAAGACATATTTGAAATTAACTTCACACAAATAAATCTGAATATAATGAAATTTAAGTAACTTCGCACATAATTTTTAGTTTACGAACTCCTAGCACCTATTTTTCATGGGATTTTGAAGGTCCAAACTCGCCCCATGTTCTGCTATTCGACCCTTTTGACAGTTACGAATCATATCTCCATATATATGGCATGGACTAGAGAAACATAATAAACTCAAGCACTTTATCATGATGATAGTCAAATTAACTCATCACTAAAATCGCAGAGAAATCAGTTCTAAAATGTTTTTTTTTTTTCCCTTTCAAGAATTTCCCCAGAAAATGTCAGCTTGTAAAGTTTTAAGTTTCACTGATCTGGTAAAAATATTGAATTTTTCTGTGTCTCTAATCTAGCTCAAAGCCCTTAAATCCTGTCTAATCATCGGACTTGATATACCATTGTTCGCCATTCCCGTAAACTTCGCTCGGTCATAAACAAGTCGAAGTTGATCATCAGCCTTCAAACTTTGCCCCACTTCTCCGAAATAGCTCTTGTTAACTCCACTCTTAATCCAAGCAACATTGTTCAAATCGCTTGCTATTGAAATCAATTCTTGGTCTAACACGGCCGAAGAAGGTTCGTCATAATCCACAAACTCTGGTCCCAGCACCGAGTTGCACGATGACGACATTTTATTCCCTTGATCGATACAGCAACCGTGACCACATTTCCAAGGAATGTTAGGTTCATAACTAAGAGACTGAAGAAATTTACCAGCCAACGAGTCACGTCTTGATCTTTGAACCAAAGGTCCCTCGTCTGGAACAATCTGGTTGTTCATGTATCCCGACTTATACACAACATTAAACCCACCCATTCTCGCCACTGGTCGATAAACATAAGGTTTACATCTCCCTTCCCGAGTCTCGTTTGCTTCATCATCAATTAATATCGGAGACTTGTCAGACGAATTGATTTCTTCTCGAGGTACATGTTCTCCGGTTGATGCATTCGATACCTTTCTGACCTTTTCTTTCTTGACGGAAGGAGGAGTCACTGTATTAGCCATCAATTGATGATGATTCCAGAGATCTTCTTGTCTACGTTTAAGCGCCGAGTTCCAATGGTTCTTCATAGCATTATCTGTTCTTCCAGGTAAGAGTTTCGCAATCACACTCCATTTGTTCCCGTGAACTGATATAACGTGAATTTGGGCTTTCCCAACGATGATTTTAACAAGCTTTCAGAGTCTTTTGAGTCGTTTTGAGTTATTATTTAGGTCCATACTCGGAGATTTGGAAGAACAAGCGTTTGGGAAGGAGATTCGAGTATTTGAGCGGGAACCAGAGCTATTCTGATTACCGGACCGACCAGTCCACTTATAGGATCGACCGGTCCATATTTGGTACCTCAAGACCGACCTGGAACAAGGACCGATCGATCCACACGTCGATATGAAGCATCCAAGACTCTCTGGAAAGTGGACCGGCCGGTCCACTCATAGGATCGACCGGTCCAGTTGAAGACTCGAAGACTTAGCATCGAAGAGGACCGACCGGTCCACATAAGGACCGACCGGTCTGGCCACCTGATTTTTAGGAAATTTCCTCTTTCTCCGTTTTATCTTATAAAAAAACCTATTAGGTTGAGATTTTTAGATCTATCTTCTTTTCTGCACGTTTTAGAAGACTCTTAGAGATTTTTCGGCAATTGTAAGCAAGGAGAAGAATTCCTCTACTTTTCGGAGAAGATTTCTGAACCTTATCTTGTTTTCTATTTCATCAATTATGCAATTTTCATCCACTACTTTTGCTATGCCTCCAATTATGTCTGAGTAGTTCTTAGTTAGGTTTTAGGGTTTCGATGGATTTCACAGAATAAATCAGACACAAATAAGTTGATTATTATTTACCATCTTCATCACTGTTAGACACAATGCTAGGATTGAACTGATCACTTAATCCCTAGATCTTAGGTTGATACACATTCCAAAAGCTTGTGTATCACTGGAACTACTGTTGATGAGCAATTAGTCTTTACTCTCGAAAGTGAATTAAAGTCAATTGTGAACTGATCAAACCTGAACTGTAATGCTCGCTAGGATAGCCGTGACCAAACGAAAGTTTAGGCACTCGGATCTCTAGGGATAGTAATTGTTGTCACGAAAGTGGAGCAATTTATATCAATGTTTTGAGTTCTAGATGCACGCATATTAGAATCTGAATAGTTGTCTGGTTTATGAATGTGATTTCATGAGAATTCCCTAATGCCTAGCGTTTTTTAATCATCTGAATTTACATCGTTTCAACTTGCAATCTTGTCTTTTAAATTGATAACAACACCCAAAATTATTATTTCCTGCTTAGCTTAATTCTATTTTTTATATTTCGTTGAGTAAGCCACTGGTCTCTGTGGATTCGATCCCTTAATTTACTACTGCGTGCCTGTGCACTTGCAGTGTTTATTTCGGGTTAAAACCTGATCATATCAAGTTTTTGGCGCCGTTGCCGGGGACCAATTGTGTTTGCCATCGAATTTGATTTGCGAATTTTGTCTTCGTACTTTCTAATTTTGTTTTTTTTTCTTTTATTTTTTTCTTTACTTGTTATTCTAGGTGTATGCAGAGGAGAAGTAACCGCACTAAACCTCTGATATCACTCACTAACGAAGAATTATCCAAGCTAGAAAGGTCTAACAGAGCTCAAAGAAACCTCTTGCCAGTTATGGACGAAGAAGATCAAGCTAATAATGAGGCTCTTCAGACGAATTTGTTCGACTAGATAGAGGAGATTCGTACTGCAACCGCTGCTAGTGCCCTCGCAGCGCAACAACGGATGCAGAACATGCAGCAGCAGTTTGCTAGGATATGGCACAACAGGTGCCTCCACAAGGACAAAATCCTCCGCCGCATAGAGGGATTGGAGAAGGGGACAATGTGCACGCTTTCTACCACAACTGATCAGCCACTCGTGTCCCTGAGATTCAGAGGAATGACTTCGAGATTAAGGCACAGCTGATTAATCTGGTAGAAAGACATGTGTTCCATGGTTTGGCTGCTGAGAACCCCATGAATCACATAAAGAACTTTGAAGAGGTCTGTGAGACAACCAAGGCTAATGGGGTACTAGCTGATTACCTCAAGTGCAAGCTGTTTAAGCACTCTCTCGCGGACAAAGCTCTTAGATGGCTCAAGTCACTTCCTCCAAACTCTCTTAACGGCTGGGAAGAAGCTAGAGCTGCTTTCTTGGACCACTTCTACACTAAGACCAAGACAGCTCAACTCAGAGGAAGAATCACTAACTTTTCGCAGAAAGGCGGAGAGTCGTTTGCTGAAGCCTGGGATAGGTTTAAGGAGTACCGTAGGGAGTGCCCCCACCATGGATTTACCGAGCAACAGATGCTCAAGACCTTCTACGATGGAGTCACCTGGGAATACAAGACCAATCTTAATGCCTCTAGCAATGATGATTTCATGACCCAGAGCATAGAAGGTGCTTACCGATTTATCGACAACATGGCGCAGAGTTCCAGCAATCAGTGTTTTGAGTATTATAGATCGAAAAGGGTCTGCAGTGTTGACACACCATCTGCAACAGAAATAGCAGAGCTGACAGCTGCTAAACTCCGGGACTTGATGCAAGGAAGCCATCAGGGCATTAACATGGTCGGGGACGCTTCGGATGCAATCTGCTATTCAGAGGATGCTGCATTGGTTCCAGACGATACCCAGGAAATCAACTATGTGAATGGTCAAGGGATTGGGCAGAACAGAGGCTTCAACAACAACTACCGCAACCATCCCAATCTATCATACAGGAGCACCAACGTTGCAAACCCTCAGGACCAGGTATACCCTCAGCAAGCGTCAGTTCCAGCTCAGAAACCCTTTCTCAATTCATCAGGAACAGCTCCACCAGCTCAGGGATATACGGGCTACAATGCAGGGTATCAGAAGCAGTATGGACAGGGTTCAGGCTCCGGATACCAAAATCAGAATCAGTTCCAGCATAGACAACAAGCTCCTACACCTCAAGCTGCTAATCCCTATGACGAATTGAAGGCTATGATGTAGCTCATGCTAGCTAATCAGCAGAAAGTTTCCACCGACATTACAAACATTAATGGGCGTTTAGAAGCTGTGACAACTCACCTGAAGATGCTTGATACTCAAGTGGCTCAGAATGCAGAAGCTGTTAAGAGACAGCAAGGAACTCTTCCAGCAAAAGGGGAACAAAACCCGAAGAGGGACTGCCATGCCATTTCTGCAATGGAAGTAGAAGCCATCACCACTAGGAGTGGCAAGGTTCTTGAGCCAATCTCCAGGTCAGTAAATGAGAAGGTCGTCTCTGCTAACGGTTCAGATGCATCGAAAGATGATTTTCCAGCAAAAGACAAGGATCCATCGGACATGAGACAGACCGGTCGGTCCGGTGAACAGTGCTCCGACCAATGTTTATCTTCCCAAAGCACCCTACCCTACTCCGCCTAAGAAGTCTCAGAAGGATCTGGAAGAAGCAAAATGCAGAGAGATGGTTAAAGATCTGACAGTCAAGATCCCTTTAGTAGATGCTATCCACTTGTGCCCTTCGCTTAAACGTTATTTCAAGAAGATTTTGACTTCTAATGTGACCGAGGAAGAGGACTATGTGAGAGTAACTAAGGAGTGTAGTGTTGTGCTACAGAACAAGACAGTGAAAAAGCTTGGAGATCCAGGTCGTTTTGTGCTTTCAGTTCAGATAAACTCAACAGTCTTCGCTTGCACACTATGCGACTTAGGCTCCAGTGTCAACCTCATGCCATACTCCGTAGCCAAGCGATTGGGTTTCAAGGATTTTAGTCCTACTAAAATTTCTTTAATTTTTGCTGATCGTTCTGTTAAGCTTCCTGTAGGAGTTCTTGAGGACTTACAGCTAAAAGTTGGTGATGTTTTTGTCATTGCAGACTTTGTGGTGCTTGAATTGGACGAAGAACCAAGAGATCCTCTCATTCTAGGCAGACATTTCCTTTGCACAGCTGGTGCAATGATCGATGTAAAGCGTGGACGCATTAATTTCCAGCTGGGAGATATTGAGATGCAATTCGAGATGGATAAGCTGCTAAAGAGACCTGTGATAGATGGACAGATATTCTCCATCAATGATCCAGAGGATAACGCTGACCAAGTCGCTGAGGAGATTCTGATGGATGACCCACTAGAGATTGCTTTAACCAAGGCCAAAACGGAGGATGGATTTCTAAATGGCGAGGCGAATGAATATGTGTAGAAGCTGGATCAGAGTTGTACATATGAGAAGTTAGTAGCTTCTTTGGATATTGGGGCAGAGACGCCAAGGCCATCAGAGACTCCAAATCCCCCAGGTAAGTCCACCACGCCAATTGACAATCCGTGGAGCAAGCTGAAAGCTCCCAAGGTAGAACTTAAAACCCTCACAGCTGGGTTACGATACGCTTTCCTTGGCCCCAACTCTACTTATCCAGTCATCATCAATGCTGAATTGAACTATGCTGAAACTGTTTTGCAGTTGTGTGAACTTAGGAAATATCGTAAAGCATTAGGATATTCGCTAGATGACATTACTGGAATTTCACCTAACTTGTGCATGCATAGAATCCATTTAGAAGATGATTCAAAGACTTCTGTAGAACATCAGAGGAGGTTAAACCAGAATCTAAAAGATGTTGTTAAGAAAGAAATTATGAAAATTCTAGAGGCTGGAATTATATATGCTATTTCTGATAGTACATGGGTTAGTCCTGTGCATGTAGTTCCTAACAAAAGGTGGAGTCACGGTAGTGAAGAATGATAGGAACGAATTGATCCCAACTAGAACTGTAACTGGTTATAGAATGTGCATTGATTACAGGGAATTGAATGCCGCAACTAGGAAAGATCATTTTCCGTTGCCTTTTATTGATCAAATGCTTGAAAGGCTTGCTAATCACCCCTACTATTGTTTCTTAGATGGGTATTCAGGTTTTTTCCAGATCCCCATCCATCCAGACGACCAGGAGAAGACCACATTCACTTGTCCATATGGCACTTATGCTTATCGCAGAATACCATTTGGCCTGTGTAATGCCCCAACCACATTCCAGAGATGCATGATGTCCATTTTCACCGACCTTATTGAAGATATCATGGAGGTATTCATGGATGATTTTTCTGTTTATGGCTCATCATTTTCTGTTTGTTTGGCAAATCGTTGCAGAGTTTTGCAGCGCTGTTAGGAGAAACACTTAGTGCTCAACTGGGAAAAATGCCATTTCATGGTCAGAAACGGAATAGTCTTGGGTCACAAGATATCAGAGAGTGGAATTGAGGTGGATAAGGCGAAGATCGAGGTAATGGCTAGTCTGCAGCCACCTAACTCAATCAAAGGAGTACGATGTTTCCTTGGACATGCTGGTTTCTACAGGAGATTCATAAAGGACTTTTCTAAGATTGCGAGGCCTTTGACTCAGCTGCTCTGCAAAGATGTGAAATTCGATTTCGATGGTCCTTGTCTTGAGGCCTTCCACATCATCAAAGGAACCCTATGACTGCACCCATTGTTTAACCTCCTGATTGGGATCTCCCCTTTGAGATCATGACAGATGCTAGTGACTATGCAGTGGGAGCTGTTTTGGGGCAGCGAAAGGACAAGAAGCTACACGTGATCTACTACTCCAGTAGAACCCTTGATGATGCACAGTGCAAGTATGCCACCACTGAGAAAGAACTACTTGTCATTGTGTTTGCCTTTGAAAAGTTCAAGTCATACTTGGTGGGTTCTAAGGTAATAGTTCACACGGATCATGCAGCTCTGAGATACCTCCTTACGAAGAAGGATGCCAAGCCAAGACTCTTTCGCTGGATTCTCTTGCTCCAAGAGTATGATCTAGAGATTCGCAACAAGAATGGTATTAAGAATGGAGTGGCATATCACCTATCTAGGCTGCGAATCGAGGAGCAAGTCCCACTCGATGCTGGACTCCCTGAGGAACAAGTTTATTCAATTAGCATTGGGACTTCATACAAGTTTGCTGCTGCCGTTCATTCCTCACGCCCTCCTGATAGACCTTGGTTCGCTGATTTCGCAAATTACCTAGCTGTGGGACAAAAACCAAATGATTTTGTCAAGTACAAGAAGAAGAAGTTCCTACGAGACGTGCGAAGATACTTCTGGGATGAGCCTTACCTCTACAAGCAATGCTCAGACGGCATCTTTAGTATGTGTGTATCTGATAAGGAAATTCCAGGTATACTCTTTCACTGTCACAGTTCTAACTACGCAGGACACTTTGCTACTTTTAAAACGGTTTCTAAGGTATTGCAGGTAGGCTTTTGGTGGCCTACCCTGTTTAAAGACGCTAATGATTTTGTTTCTAAGTGTGATTCTTGCCAGAGACAGGGTAACATTAGCAAGCGCAACGAAATGCCACATAACTTTATATTGTAAGTAGAAGTGTTCGACGTGTGGGGAATTGACTTTATGGGACCATTCCCTTCCTCCTATGGGAACCAATATATCTTGGTAGCTATCGATTACGTATCCAAGTGGGTTGAGGCGCTGGCTTCCCCAACAAATGATGTCAGGGTAATTCTGAAAATGTTCAAGTCAATCATCTTCCCAAGGTTTGGCGTTCCTCGAATAGTGATCAGCGATGAAGGCTCTCACTTCATCAATAAGGTGTTCGCCAACTTGTTGAAACACAATGGAGTTAGACAAAAGGTCGCGACCCATTATCATCCTCAGACGAGTGGCCAAGTGGAGATTTCAAACAGGGAGATCAAGAGCATCTTGCAGAAGACAATGAACACGACTAGGAAGGATTGGTCGATGAAGCTTGATGATGCTCTATGGGCTTATCGCACAGCGTATAAGACACCCTTAGGCACCACTCCATTTCATCTGGTGTATGGAAAATCTTGTCATCTCCGAGTGGAGTTAGAATACAAGGCAGCCTGGGCAATCAAGCAGTTTAACTTTGACATCAAATCGGCCTCAGAAAGACGATCCATCCAACTACACGAGCTGGAAGAGATAAGACACTTGGCCTATGAGAGTTCCAAAGTCTACAAGGAACGCACCAAAGCATACCATGACAAGCGAATCATCTCCAGGGATTTCGCTCCGAATGACCAGATATTACTCTTCAACTCTCGCTTGAAACTGTTCCCTGGTAAACTCCGCTCAAGGTGGTCAGGCCCTTTTACCATCAAAGAAGTGAGACCTTACGGAGCAGTGGTGTTACTGGATCCGACTGGAGGTGAATTTGTCGTAAATGGCCAGCGCTTAAAGCCTTATTTTGCTAACACCCCCATCACAGAGGCAGCTGAGATTCCTCTTGCTGACCCCCCTCCAGCCTAAAAGGCACACACGTCGAGCTAACGACGTTAAACAAAGCGCTTGGTGAGAGGCAACCCACTTGTAAGTGTATATACATTCCTTTTATTTTCATGTTTTTCAATTTTACCTTTGTCTTGGTTTTTCTTTTTGGTTTTTCCTTAGGAATTTTCGTCACAGTATTTTGGACTCGGATTCAGAATCATGGATCGGTCGGTCCACACACGGATCGGTCGGTCTCCTTCTTCCATGATCCGTGCATAAGCCTCAGGAAAGTAGCCCGGTCGGGCCGCAAAGGAGACCGGTTGATCTGGCATTATTGCGAGACCAACCTTGGTCTCGGGAAAGTGGATCGGTCGATCCCCTCATAGACCGATCGATCTGCAATCGCCACGAAACCAGTCCTTGGACTCTGGAAAATGGACCGGTCGGGCACCACTCAGACCGGTCGATCTGTCATCACCACGATATTAGCCATTTGTCTCAGGAAAGTGGACCGGTCGGGCACCACTTGGACCGGTCAATCTCCTCAGTCCCGCGGATCGGGTAAGTTTTGGTCATAAGACCGACCAGTCCAGTATCGGGACCGGTCGGTCTAGTGACCAGGTAAGTGAAATTTTGCCCATTTTTCGGTTTATTCTGGTTTATTTCACTCAAATTGAACCGAATTTGGTCTTATAAACATGAAAAAACCCGACCCACACCCCTATTTCAGATCGAACATGATTTTTCTCTCCTCTTTCATGTGTTCTTGGTGACTTTTCACTAAACCTTCATCAAGCCCTAACTTTTTGAGTTCCTACCCAAATTGAACGATTTTTGGCTCTAATTCGCTTAGTTTTTCAAGCTCTATCTGATTATACCATCAATTTGTTCGATCTGCAAGGTATGAGCATGTTATTTGGATGTCAAATTTTGAGTTTTTGGGGTTTTTCTTTCTCTTTGGATTTTTCCGTTTAAATCACTTGTTTCTCACTCTCCTTTGGTTCGTTTTTGTAGCTATGGGTCGCACGGGACGTCCACTCGCCACCAATTCGCCACCCTAAGACGACTTGAACGAAGAACACGAAAATTGAACTAAGCGTGCTCACGACAAACCAAGGAAATCGATGAGAAAGGAAAAGGGCAAGGGGATAGCAAGTTCTAGTCAACTGGATGCTCCGCGTCGCTCGCGAAGTTCGAATATTCAATGGCCACGACCGGACGGTATTCCTTTCCCTGGAATTGATATTCATCCTAAGCTAGAACGGAAGGAATTAATGAGTGAACCGTCTTATGCGAACAAACGGAAAGGAGACGGTTGGGTTAGATACAATAACATATGCTATAATGGTTTGCTAAATGTTGAAATGTTACCCACTAGAGTTTTATGCCATCAGATGCTGGAGAAATTGGGTATACTGGATGAAGTACTAGCTCTTCTCGATCGTATGGGCTTTGGGACAATGGCTACATACCAGTATCCGTTATATCCTGATTTGGTACGACAGTTTCTTGCCTCCTGTGAGGTGTATTATGCAGACGAGGCTCATAGGACAGTTGATAGAGGATCCCTCACTTATGTGATCCAAGGGACTGAGTTCGTGATTTCCCTTCGGGACTTGTGTACTATCTATGACTTTGACGAAAGTAATAGAAGTTCGGAGTTCCCTGATCGTCATTCTTTTCCTCAGAGCGACCATCTATGGAACTTGATCGGTATGGGTCCTGCAACGTCACGTAGCATAAAGCTTACTCTTATCAGGAATCCGATTGCTAAGGCTTTGAGTACTACCATGTTCTGCAAAGAGGAACCCGGCGCTTTGCGTCTTGATGAATTATTCTTGCTGCATTTAGGGATGCCAGAGTTTGTGTCTAAGATTTACACAGAGCGTCCTCGCGACAACCGCACTAACTTCGGAGTAGCATTTGCGCATTTCCTGAAAGAGAGGAAGTTCAGGGGTCTAGGTGGACCTGGACAGAGGACGCAGGAAGTATGTGGGCGTCTCCTCACACCCATCTTTAAATTCCATGAGATTGATACGAGCAACACCAAGGAAATCCTTACGTCTTTACTCTTAGATATGCAACATTTGACTCAGAGTAGATGGATAGTTGGGGGTAAGTGGCGATACTTTGATTTGGATGGGATTCAGTGCTCCATTTCATTACCTAGTGAGCATGCATCACTCACTTCCATGGATAACGTGCGATTTTTCCCGTCCGTCTCACCTCCGAGCACAGATCCAGATGCACCTCTGCGGCGCCGAAAGCGCCGCCATGTTAGTAGAGATGTTGGCACTAGTAGTGGTCATGCCCTGCCTGAGCAGAGCTACCAGCTCCCACCGTACGAAAGCCAGTTCGTCGTCTCTCCACTTTGCGACACATGGACTACATCCGAGTACAAGCAGTGGCATCACAGGAGTTTTCAGAAGATGCACAGTATGATGTCTGTCATTTGGGGGGCCCTCTCGTGTTCACGTGGCACAAATGCAGTTAGAGGATCAGATTTTGCTGGGAGTCACATGCCTCCAGCTTCTGGACCTTCCACATACCTGGGAACTGAGGATGATGATGACACTGCTGGCATCGATGAGACTATGGCTTCTGATGAGTCTCCAGAGTTCTGATGACGTTAGATTATCTTACTTTTCTTTTTCATTTTTGTTTTATTTTCTTTCTTTTTAATAGTTCTTTCCTTTGGATTTGTTTTCACACCGGGTCGGTGTGAAGTAAGTCTGGGGGGAAGTGCTATTGGTACTAACTTTGTTTTCTATTTTCTTATTTTGTTTTTCGTTTTCTTGAGTCTTTTTCTGTTTTATCGAGTCAGTTTCTACTAAAACTTTGTGATATGCATGTATTTCTAGGACCACATGATGTTTGCTAACCCTTCTAACAGTGACTAACCAAAGCAATGGGAAGATTAAAAACGCCCTAGGCGGATCAGTGTTACCAGAAGGCTCCCGTCTCCTTGAAAGCTAACACTGACACTTTTATACTAATCTGTTTTTCTTAACTCAGGGAATTTGAAATCGTATAAGAAGTAGCAACCACGTTAGGAGTCCTATCCCTTTTCAAACACATTCCTCTCTTCAGGACTCCTAATGGCCAGGCACAATTTTAGTTTGGTACCACACCCTACCTTAACCTTTCTTTCAAACCTCATGCATTCTGTCCAAGACATTGACATGCACTCAAGCGCAAAAACTCCGGAGACGTAGTCCGGCCAGCTAATCATTCTAAAGACTTTCTGGTACAAATTATTAAACCTTTTGCTTAGGATTTTTAGATTTTCATTTCTTTATCTATTTTTCGTTTTTCATCAATTGTGCTTAGGAAAAAGGTTAGAACTAATCCCCATCAAAATTTTTTTTTAAAAAAAGGAGAGAAAATATATATATATATATATATATATATATATATATAGTGTGTGTTGAAAGGGATTAAAATAAAACCTTATACGTTACATGCATTATTTATGATAGCATCTACTTCTATTTCTTATTTTCCGCATTCGTTCTTTAGATAAGCAGAAAGTTTTCATCTAAAAAAAAAAATAATAATAAAAAAAAAAGAATAGAAAGTCTTAAGTTTGAAAGGTTGTGCATCATTTTTGGATTTAGTTCTCTCGGGATTTTGCGCCATGACTTGCATTCGGCCGCGACTGAGGTTAGCCTAAACACTTTCATACTACCACTAAATAGCCCAAAACCTTAACCCTTATGCGACGGTCATTTTCCCTCTGGTAAGATTTCTCGACCCTGGTATAGAGTCGTTGAGACATAGGAACTTGAGTATGGTAGCATTGCTATGTATTTAGCAAAGTACATGAAGTACCATCTTGGTTTTTGATCTGTTTATGAGGGTTGTTAGTATTACATCTGTGGGGTCTTAAAGGATTGCATTCAGCTCATGAAGGTTAGTTTGGTTTTTGTAGCTTCCTTGAACTTATTTCTAGTTTGTCTTTACTTGAGGACAAGCAAAGATTTAAGTCTGGAGGAGTTGATATAACGTGAATTTGGGCTTTCCCAACGATGATTTTAACAAGCTTTCAGAGTCTTTTGAGTCGTTTTGAGTTATTATTTAGGTTCATACTCGGAGATTTGGAACAGCACGCGTTTGGGAAGGAGATTCGAGTATTTGAGCGAGAACCGGAGCTATTCTGATTACCGTACCGACCAGTCCACTTATAGGATCGACTGGTCCATATTTGGTACCTCAAGACCGACCTGGAACAAGGACCGATCGATCCATAAAGCAGCCAAGACTCTCTGGAAAGTGGACCGGTCGGTCCACTCATAGGATCAACCGGTCCAGTTGAAGACTCGAAGACTTAGCATCGAAGAGGACCGACCGGTCCACATAAGGACCGACCGGTCTGGCCACCTGATTTTTAGGAAATTTCCTTTTTCTCCGTTTTATCTTATAAAAAAACCTATTAGGTTGAGATTTTTAGATTTATCTTCTTTTCTGCACGTTTTAGAAGACTCTTAGAGATTTTTCGGCAATTGTAAGCAAGGAGAAGAATTCCTCTACTTTTCGAAGAAGATTTCTGAACTTTATCTTGTTTTCTATTTCATCAATTATGCAATTTTCATCCACTACTTTTGCTATGTCTCCAATTATGTCTGAGTAGTTCTTAGTTAGGTTTTAGGGTTTCGATGGATTTCACAGAATAAATCAGACACAAATAGGTTGATTATTATTTACCATCTTCATCACTGTTAGACACAATGCTAGGATTGAACTGGTCACTTAATCCCTAGATTTTAGGTTGATACACATTCCAAAAGCTTGTGTATCACTGGAACTACTGTTAATAAGCAATTAGTCTTTAGTCTCGAAAATGAATTAAAGTCAATTGTGAACTGATCAAACCTGAACTGTAATGCTTGCCTAGGATAGCCGTGACCAAACGAAAGTTTAGGCACTCGGATCTCTAGGGATAGTAATTGTTGTCACGAAAATGGAGCAATTTATATCAATGTTTTGAAATCTAGATGCACGCATATTAGAATCTGAATAGTTGTCTGGTTTATGAATGTGATTTCATGAGAATTCCCTAATGCCTAGCGTTTTTTAATCATCTGAATTTACATCGTTTCAACTTGCAATCTTGTCTTTTAAATTGATAACAACACCCAAAATTATTATTTCCTGCTTAGCTTAATTCTATTTTTTATATTTCGTTAAGTAAGCCACTGGTCTCTGTGGATTCGATCCCTTAATTTACTACTGTGTGCCTGTGCATTTGCAGTGTTTATTTCGGGTTAAAACCTGATCGTATCATGAAACGCGTGCGCAGACATTATCATATTATCCTCATCATGTGCAATCAAAGCCAGTTTTATACAACAACATTAAGTGAATACATAAGAATCATATATCAATAAGCAAAAGCATATTGAACTATCACAATAACGTTACAAATCCTATAAAATCTCTCAATTCTTTCAGAATAAGCAAACAAATTGCACAATTACTCATTAGTACTAATGAGAAATTCATATGAACATGTCCACAAAGATCCTGAATCAATGTATTCGAAAACAATATACACATTTAAGTCCTAAAACTCTAAAAATTCCAATCAAATAGGTAACAAATCCAGAAGAATCAAAATCCTCCAAAAAAATCAGGAATCTAGCATCATCAACGAGAAACCACAAAGGTGATTAGGTTAAATTACCGGTGAATGGTTTATGTTTGAGGATAGGATCGAACTGATTACACCAACGCAACCGACACGATTTACCAGAGCGACCTGGGATTCCACGAGCGATCATACCCCAATTTCTCGGACCTAGCTTTTCCACGAGCCTAGTCAGAACCGCGTCTTGCTCCCGCGACCAGGGTCCTTTCGCTTTGTTACTTCGGAAGCCGTTCGACTCGCTTTCTCGTTTCGCTAACTCGGCGAGCTCTGCGTCAACTGCAGCGTTTATCGCATCCGCCGAGTCGTTAAAATCCGTCGACGGATTCATCGCCGGAGACATCGCCAGAGCTATTTCTGCGTTCTTCGTAAGCAAAAACTTTTTTTTTTGGTTCAGAAAAAAAGGTTGAAATCGGTCTGTACCTGTCAGCCTAACTGCGAAGTTGAGTGGGGGCTGTTTTTGTGTCTATTTTACCCTTTTTTCTAGCAACTTTCCAAAAAACCGTTCGGTATTATGGAGATAGAAACCTTTTCGTCTTTCCAATTAAATTTAATTGGGCTTAATGTTTAAGGATCTAATAAAAATATTAGCCCATATCTCGTTAATTAAGCTCTAGTTATATAGTTTCCAACTTTCAATTATTTTATTTTTGTAGTCATAGTATTTGATTAAAGGGAAATTTGGTAAATAACACCCAAAAAAAATTATATTTGAAAATCTAACCAAAAACTCCTTATATGGCTATATCTCACCCATTAGATTTAGGGCTTTTTGTTAAATTTTCAAATATAATTTTTTTTTTTTTGTGTTAGACAAACCCTTGATTAAATTTTTGATTTTTCCTTTTTAGCGTTGATCATTCAGTTGAAATAGTAGAAGCAGAAGTTGTTGAGAAGTGAACGGATTACTTTTTTTTTTAACGACCAAGGTTACTTCTCAAAATGTCTTTAAACGCCGTCAATTGTGGACATTTTAATTTTTAACTTGAGAAATAAATAATCATTTAAAATAGTAGAAGTGAAAGTTATGTTTATTTGATGGTAATTTTTGGAAGTTGCTCATAGTAGAGGTATTTTGCGTGGTCCTTGCAAGAGTAATTTAAAGCATGGAACGCCAAACAAAGCATAATTTCCATCCATAAGCATGCCATGCTCTAGAAATGTATAATCACAATTTCAATTTTTAACCATGCGTTTAGTATAAGTGTGTGTGTTTGTATATATTATTGCGTGATAAATGAGGCCAAGTCAGTTGGAGCAACTTTGAGATCAAAATATATACTCCTATATAATTTTATTAAAAAACATAAAAAATTTAATCAACATTATTAACAAGAGGGTGTCCTACAAAGAAGCTAATCACATTATTAGTTATGATTATTTTGAAATCGTCTTTTAATAAGTCAGAGAAGTTGGTAAAAGTATTCATGATTTTCGTTTACTTTTGGACGGTCTTAGGCGACTTTTGTCGAAGATCACAAATATGTAAACTCCACATATGATGTTTTATGTTTCGCCCATTGTACAAATAAGTGATAACTATGAAAAATCATTTAAAAGGTAAGTAATATTTTCATTGCATATATAATATACGAGAATTCAAACCAATGAACCACAAAACCATTGCTTGGCTGAATATACATGTAAAGATACAAAAAGATAAAATCAAAGAGCCTTGATTAAAAGATCTAATAAGTATGATTCAGAAAGACAAAAGTCCATCAGTGTAATGACAAAACTGTAACTCTTCGTTTAGTTCCCCAAAGTCAACTACCTCATTCTTGCTCTTGTAATAAATCTTGATCCGACTTGGAAACAAAACCTGGAAGATCACAAAATCAGATTGTATTTCATGAATCTTGATCGGAAACGATGGATAGTAACGGATCAACAATTCTTTGAGCCCAATACGATTCGTTTTAACCCAAGAAGATCCATTTGAGCCATTCATCATCCAAATCTCCATGCTTGGTTCAAGAGAATTGTAGTTTATCACCCAAAGATTCCCTCTAACGCCACATAAGCTAAGTTCATGATATTTAGGGTTGTCTTCAAAACATGGAGGTGGAGGCAGAAGAGAGGACTTCTCTTTTTCTAGAGAAAAAGACAAGATCTTTGGAACATTTTTTGTTGTCCAATAAATGAATCCATTAGCTTGAACTGGGGGGTATGGGTGTAGAATGTAAGGACATTGTTGTTCTTGTGATTTCCATGGAGAGATCTCAAGAGATGTTTGTTGTTTTTTCGTATGACGGTAATGGTGAGTACTTCGAATTTGCAGATCGGGTTATAAGGAAGGAAAAATCTAATGATTTTGTATTGTAATGTTGAAGAAACGAAGCCGAATGAGATAACATTAGGGGAAGAAGAAAAAGAAGAGGATTTGGATATTTCTAGGGTTTTTTGGTTAATAGGGTCAAAAAGAAAGTGTTCCTTGTCGGACACGAAACAGAGAAGTTGATGATTAGAAGAGAGAACCCTAACTCTATCTCCAAGAAATTGTTTTGTGACGGGTTGTTTATGGTTTGGTAATACGGTGAGGGATGTACGAAAAGCAGTAAGAGTACGAAAAGCGGTGAGAGCGGTAAGAGCGGCTAGAGCGGTGTCTTGTGGTTTGGTGAAGAGGAAGAGTTTGAGGTCTACGGTGAGTGATGAGCGGAGAGAATTGAAGGAGGTGAGGATGGAGAAGGATTTTAGGGAAAAATTGTGGTGGAGATGGAGGAGGTAGGGTTCGGAGATTATGGAGTTGAATTGTTTTGAAACTAATCGGAGTTTTGGTAATGTTTTGCCTGGAAGAAAAGAGAGGATTATGAGCGTAACTTCAGGAGGCAGAGAAGAAGAGAACATTTTTGGAAAGCATCGGAGAGAATATTGAAGAGATCAATTTATGTATATATATGTGTATGCGTGGTGGCCAAGAATTCAGGGTAGGAATTTAATTGAGAGTAGAAGGCAAGTATTCCGATTGTAGCTTTTACTTATTTAATTTTGTAACTTTTACAAAATTTACAGCATGAGTTCTAATATTTCCTTACTAACCTAAAAAATTCTCTTTCTTTAAATATTACTAGGATTGTACCCGCGCACGAGCGCGGGTGTTACAATTTAGAGCATACATATTTATGAATTATTTTTTTATATGATTAAGATTTTCTGTTGTATTGTTTGGTTGATCTTTTTATATAGATTAATCTTCTTGCATTGATTGGTTGATCTTGTTGTATATGTACAATATAAGTTTTTAGGAAAATAAAATGAACTAAAAATTGTGGATAATGAACTATAAAATGTTTAAATTTACTTAAAAAAAATTAAGGGTATCATATCCTAATATGAGAACTGAAACCTTGACAAATGTATTTAAATATATTAATTTTAAATAGTAAACCTTAATAGGGGAGTACTTATAGTATGAAATAGTTTAAAGAGATTTATATAAATAAATATATCAATTTTAATCAGTTCGAATAGATTAAGTATGTGGATTTTTTTACCGTACTAAACTCTAATATGAGAGTCCAAACCCTCACAAATATACTTATGGTATGGAATGTTTCAAACATATCGATTTACTTAAATATATCAATTTTAATCAGACTTGACTGCCTAAGTATGTGAATTTTAATTGGAATTAAACCCTATTATGGGAGTCTAAACCCTCAGATATGTACTTACAATACGAATTGTTTCTTTTTCAAATGTTTGGGATGACTTTATTTTACTCCAATTTATGAGAACTCTTACAAAGACGATCCTATCACGGACAGTCCGCTCCGATCCTATTAGATCCACGACAAACGACACTTGTTGTGCTCCATGGCTCATGATGGACACCTTTAACCTTTACTAAATCACGGTGAACGATTTTAATTGCACACCATTACAAATCTCCTCTAAACTTACCTTCATTAATCTTTAGATTTAATAAATCATATTGTCTTAGAATCGAATCCCAAACCTTCGGATGTAAAAACATTAACAAAACTTTATTGGATCATTAAGCAGAAGGTGCTTCCACTATTAATTAGTATCAATTTTGGTCAAAATAAAAAATAAAAATACACAACTTCATTAGTTTTAATTAAGTAATCTCTTGATAGTCTTCTTCTGAACTTTAAGAATAAACTCGTCATATACAAAAACCGAAGAAATTTTTTTTAATATGTCACTTTTAACATGTCATTTTACTTATATCATTTAAAATTTTTTGTAAGATTGTCACCATATTTTAACTTAACTATTATATTTTTTTAGAGGTAGAGTATAAGGATTGAGTTTTGAAACGAAGAAAAAAAAATTTGTTTTGCTTTTTCTACAAAAGTGGCATATATGTAATAAATTTTTTAAAGTGACATATTTAAAAAAATATATTTTTAAAAGAAGCATGTTTTAAAAAAAATATTTTAAAAGTGGCATGTTTATAATTCTCCAAAACCGAAAACACATAGACATAATACTATTATTATTAGGGGTAAAATTTATCTCACGATTTGACAGTAAAAAGAATAAAATACTAAAAAATATGTTTATAGAAAGTAATACTAACAAAACATTAAAAAACATAATTTAAAAGTAAAAAGTACTTCGATCTAAATTTTTGAACAACATATGCTAGCAAGCAAACATTTTTTTTTTTTTAAAACTACTCTATTCTTTGACACATATTACCTTGAATAAACAAAACAAAACCGTAAATATAATATCATGCCCGCTTTTTTTTTTGGTTATGTATATCATGCTCGTTCTTTTATAGATCTACATCAAATCTCGGTTTGTAAGCTTTTTTTTTGTGTGTGTGAGAATCAATGTATTAGTCTGAAAGATTTGAAATTTTTATTTATTGAACCTCTAAATCATCTTGTGACATCATGTGATATTTTTCCGTATTTTTTCTTTAAAAACAAATATAAAAATATATATATTCATCAGTGAGTAGATAATGATAAATTTTTGTTTCGTTTTTTTAGGTATGACATAATGATGATGAATTTTTTTTGATATTATACCTAAAATATGTGTAAACTTTGTTATATTGATTTTCCATGGATACATTAAAAACTCATTAGAGGAAATTTCAAATAAAAACCTTAAAATTCTAAATAGATTACCATGATAATATGGAAAAACCACACGAATAAATTTAAAGAAATTATACCCTGACATAAAATTTGAAAATTAAAGAATGAATTTTTACAATAACATACCCCATATAAAGTTATTATAAACTCGCGGATAACCAACCCTCATACGAAACCTCCATAAATTCCACCACATAAACTCATGATCGAAGAATTAGGAAAAAGTATAAATAAATGTAGATACAACTTATACCTTATAGAAATTCCACCATACATTAAAAAAATCGGAAAAATATACAAACAACACATTACCTACGATGACTATGAGGGGCATACGAAAGACTAATGGATAATATACAAACCTATTTGAAGAATATCACAATACAATCACAATAAACAAACATGTTAGAATTTGGTACACTAATATAAAATAACATAATTTTAACACTTACGTGAATATGTCAATGGTTTGGTTGGAGGATAAATCACGTATCTAAACAATTCATATTTCAAGAGTTTCAGTACATAGTAAATCAAGTCACCAAACTACTCGTTTCAAGTAGCATATAAAACAACCAAAGATCTTTCTAAACTTTCCGTTGAGAACATGATTACAAATAAATCACTTAAATAACTTGGACCAAGCCATAGACTTGCTTGCTGATAACAACAAAAATATATTCAGTATCATCTAAACTGGATATTAATAATACTTATTAACTATAATTAATTTTAAAAATAAATTGTAAACTATACTCATTACCAAAAATATTGTTTAAAGACAACACAAAAAATATTTATCGACTATATCAACAAAAAAATTAAAATTTAAAGACAATACAAAAACACGATGTAATAAAAACTCAACTTTCATTCTGGTGCATAGTTACCTCTCTAATAATATAATAGATAGATAGATGGTTTTATTTGAATCATTAATTTTCATCGTCCAATGTATTATACTAATGATATGTTAATTTTACAACTTTTACTGTCACTTGTAATTAAAATAAAGTCATGAAATACATGACTTGATCTTCTCCTCCATATATTCTCCATAATTACAGATAAAGGTGCTCATAGTATAGAAGTTTCATATATCATTAGCATATAAACACCAAAATATAATTAATAGATTTTTTAATCTTGTCAACCATATATATATATGCCCATCATATATTCATATGCATGCATAAACTTAATAGATTTTTTTCTTCTTGTCAACCATATACATATGCATATATGTGTACAGGGCCGGCTCTGGACAGTGGCAAGTGGGGCCTACGCCTGGGGTCCACCCAATTTTTTTTTAAAATTTTTAAAGAATAAAAGGCTCCAATTTTTTTTTTATAAATTTTATATTGCATAAAAGACCCCAAATTTAAATAGATATATTAAAAGGACCTAATTTTTTTTTCCCCTGGGCCCCACCAGAAGTTAATGGAGAGATTAAAGACAAAAGTAATTGGAGTGAAAATGGAGGAAGGTAAAATTCAAACAGTAAAACAAATCAAGGCCGTATATATATGAACGTAAATTCAATTTTCTGTCTCCATGTATTTAAATTTACGCATAGCCGTTTTGTGAATTGTGTTGGTTACAATATTAAATGTTTCATTTTAATGGGTAAATTTTCAATAGAAAATAATTCAATGTCGTATATAATATGCACTACATCCATTTCAGTCTCCGTGTATTTAAACTTACGCATAGCCGTTTACCGGTTAGATATGATGACATATGAGTACGTGTGAATTGAGTTGGTTACAATATTTACTGTAGCCTATATAGGTGATTCGAAAGTGCAATAAATCAGTAGCTGAATTCTTCTAAAGTAGATAAATAGTACTCAGTAAATAGATAATTCTTTCAAATTTAATCATTAGAGTAGGTATAATTAACAAAATGTATATTTCAGTTGTGAAATATAATGGAAAAATATAATTGGAAATCGGTTTGGTTCTCTGGTAACATCCCAAAATACTCCTTTATCTTGTGGTTAGCGATGCGTGACAAATTAACTATAAGGGACAAGTTGTTGAATTGGGGGTTACAGGTTCCTCTAGGTTGTATTTTATGTGATAATGCTCCGGAAACTAAGATGCATCTATACTTCGATTGTACGGTGTCAACTCATATCCTCAGGGGTTTGTTTATTCACCACTGTTTGAACCCTCCTCTCAGCTTCCACGACATTTTCAATTGGGCAAAGAATTGCTCAAGCTCACCTAGGATCAAAACAATCTGTAAAATTCTACTTCAAACATTAGTGTAAGAGATATGCATGGAAGGAAAGGAATACAAAGCTACACTCAACAACCTCTCGTCCGGCTCCTGTAATCATCAAAGAAATCAAGTATAGTATGAGAAAGAAGTTGTATGGACTTGATCGAAGCAATGTGACCGTTCAAGGTACATCTCCCCAGTTCTCTTACCTAATACTTTGGTTTGAGTTCTTCGAGTTTCACTCTTGAAATCCCATCTCTGTTGGCTAGTTAAACATTTTATGTGCTCAAGGCTATAGTATGTAGTAAGTGTGATCTACTCTACTTTTCTGCCTACTTGCAGGTTTCTTAAGAGATTGTTCTCATTTTCTTCCTTCTTTTTATCCTCTCTCTACTTCTTTGTATCGGAGATTTTAGTTCATATTAGGCCTACCCCTTGTCTGGATTGGGCCTTAATCTTACTAGAAATGGTCTCCATGTAAAAGGGATTAAGCGAGAGAGTCATTTGAATAGTGAAGTTTAACAGTCTCTCAAGTAGATTCATTGTTTGAACATCTGTGCCTAAAGCAACATCTATGCATAACAATGGTAACTTAGAAGTGCCAATCCATTGAGCTTTCAAGTGTAAAGACAAGATTCAAAGAACAGAAAGTCTATGCTCTATGGTAAGAGTTTCATCATCCAAGGGGAGGGGTTTCACACCAAGCTTATTGGTGGACAAATATATACCGTATCGGCTTTGAGTATGTTGATGATAATATCAATGTGGATGGAGGTGACACGGTGTACCACCGCCGCCAACAGAGCCAGTGTTCAGAGAGACGGTTTGTTCTCTCATCTCTAATTATTTTTGTCTAACTTATCTAAAGCATTATTTTGTTTTTGATAATTCCTATTTTTGCTTGTAGTTTGAGCTCCCTGTTGATGATTACATTACATTAGTCGAATAGGCATGACAGACTACAATCATCACACTCTCTCTCTGTTACGGTGCATGATTTGGACAAACTAAGGAATAACTCGAGTCTTGGGAGGCGACGACATAGGCTCAGATCTGGACCCGGTTTTGGCTTCCATGAAATTTGCCAACAAGTTCGTTCTGGAGAAGAGAGGTCATAAGATAGTGGGATTCTTTGGAAGATCTTCCAAATTTCTCGAAGAAATTGGTGTTTACGTAGAGCCAATTTAAGTATGTTGTTAAATCCGTAATTTGCCTTGATCTTGACTTTTGAGCGGTTAACTTGTCTCATTCTATCACTACTCTTGAGCGGTTAATTTGTCTCTTTCTATCTCTATGATTTAAGTATGTTTTCTTATTTTATTGTTTTTGTTTCTTGTATTGGAAAACTAGTACTACTATCATTATGAAGTTTGACTGCATTTTAGTTTTGGTTTTGTTCAAGTTTGTCTGCTTATTTTGTTGGTAAATTATTGAATTCCTCATGATAGTTGTTAGCCATGAAGAAAACTAAACTTAAGAATCCCATTTGCTTCTTAATGTTGAGATATCAAGCCTTTACCTATAGTGCTGCTTTTTGTTACAATGAAATATGAGATCGTGGAGTTTTTGATGTGCAACTAGAGTGAAAAAACTATACTTTCCAACCTCATATATAGACGAGGTTTTCAATAGTTTTTGTGATATATAGACTATAGTTTTATTATACCATTCAAAGATAAGGTAGACATATATTCAGTGTCGGTCCAATCATTTTGGATGTCTTATTCATATATGTAAAAAGTGTCATTTTCGTACATTTTCCCAGTAGCGTAAAAATAGTGATTTAAGTTAAAAAAGCACACTAAAACTCCATTATACCGTTTATAATTCCAAATAGTTAGTAAGAAATAAAAGAAAAACAACAAAATAGAATTTAGTTTTGAAATATTGCTCTCTTTGTATTTTTCTAGCAAAATCATTAATTAAACTCACGTTGTCGAGTTTTTCAATCATTTATGTTTCAATGGATGACAAAGCTAACCCATTCAATCTCTCTTGTCACATGATAGACCGCAAATAATTTTATTATCAGCTTCAACTTCGAATTTTAACAAATAATTACAAATTAATTTTTTTAAATGAGTAATTAACATGTTTTCTTAGAGAAGGCCATAAACACTTAGAAAAACATTTGAAAAACAAAATCTTACGAATATTATTATTGTAGAAAAAGTTTCTAATTTTTTTAATTATAGCTATGACAAAAATTTAACTAAAAAATGCCCTCTAAATTTAGGACCCTAAGCGGTGACTTCAATGGTTTGTCCTCTGGGCCGGGCATGCATACATTGTAAAATTGATCAGGTCACATTTACCATTCTGATAGTTTTTCAATTTCATGAACTGGTCTGGTCTGGTCTTGGTCCTTAAGAAGAGTAATCATACATGCAAAATCTAAAAAAAGTTTATAAAAAGAATGAAGAAGCTCTCTGTTGCTTTTTCCAATCACGACCTCTAACAACTCTGAGCGAACGAGAGGCTCTCTCGGATCAACTCGAGCTAGTCCTTATAAATATTCGCTAACCGTGCTCATATTTGGATCCTCCTATCTTGATAGTGGCTCCAAGCTGGCTCAAACTGTAGCCTTTTGAACCAGAGAGAGAGAGAGAGAGAGAGAGAGAGAGAGAGAGAGAGAGAGAGAGAGAGAGAGAGAGAGAGAGAGAGAGAGAGAGAGGCATTTGATAAGCCATAGAAACAAACATACGGAGGATAAGAGGTCTCATTTCAACGCGCTCTTTACGCATCAATGACTCTTTATACAAGAAACAAGTTTTTCCACCAGTCTTAAAGGAAATAATATTCAGATTCGAAATAAGAGCATACCAACAAACGGTTTCGGCGTCATCAATGCATCCATTGAATGAGAAGAGGGAAGATGTGTCGAAAATGAGCAAGTAAGAAAATCCCGAGAGCATTAAAGAGTGGCTCAATGAATCTTAGCCAAGCCTCTTTATTTCTTGGTTGGCTGGCGTTCCAAATGGCCAAGCATCTCGTTCTTGATCCTCTCGTACCTAAAAATCAAAAAAAGCAAAAGAAGAGCTGAGAATGGTGGAGCAGTCAAACCACGGGCTACGGGGATTATTTTGCTCGAGTTTAGTCACAAGAAGCACAGATAACTCAACAACATGTATCAAAATCTCATTATTGGAAGCTATATCCTCGCAACACGCATCAAGAACCACTTTGGCCACCTGAACAAAGCTTATCTTACCCTGCCCCTGATAACGAACAAAGAGAAAGCCTCAATCTCACTATACTTTAAGCTACTAGTAGATTCATAAAGCTCAAACTTGGAGGATATTGCATCATGTTATACCCTGCAATTTCAAAGGACTTACTTTGACTCCAGGAATGATCTAGTGCTATCAAAGCACAAGGAATCACCAAGTTGCAAAATTTTGCCTTCTTCATAAATAAGCACTAAAGGGCGAAACGCAGAGTACAATGGAGAGTGAATCACCGGAGAAGACGGCTATGGAGGTCAGATGTTGTCTTCGACAATTTTCCAAAACCAAACTTGAGCTTCTTCACTTGTGCTCTCTCTATAGACAAGAACTATCCAAACGGCGCCAATTTACACGTTGTGGTGATATGATAAAAGGGCCTCAAGAGGTTTCCCTATCTTATAAGCCTTTCTTATATTAATGACTAATGAGTAATGACAGGTTATCTTTCAATTACCATTTTTACTGTGACTTGTAATTGATAAATAGCTTTCTTAAAATATCTCTAGATATAGAAAAAAATATTTGTTTTTACCTTCAATTTGGGCATAATTTGCTAAAATGCCATCATTCTCTATTCATTTATTTTTACAGTTTCCACAAGTTAATTGTCAAACCTCAAATATTTTATTTAAAAAATATATTTGAAGAAAGTACCAATCTTCATCGATCGGCTCTTGAAATAAATAAACCTTAAATTTCATTAAAGATATAAAACCCAAAAATTACTTTAAATTAATGCTATTTTTGAAAAACAGTAAAGTGATATATCTTGAAATGTTTTTGATTGAATTATTTGATAATTTTTAAAGTCCTTAATGAAGTCAATAATTTATTTAATTAATTCTAAAAAGTGTTCTAAAATGTGTTCTAGACGTCCGCAACCTTATGGAATAGATAATTGATCATAGGAAGAGGGCGGGCCAAAAAAGTGTGAAAGCATTGTTATAAGGTTGATTCTACAGATCAAAGCTTAAATACAATCATATGGTTGGGAAAAAACGATATAGTTTACACTGATAAATGTTCCATGTATTATATCAAATACGGAGATGGTGCGGAGGAGGATGAATGCGGAATTGAATAAATAATATCAAAATTACATGTAAGTTTATATTTTCTTGTCCCGCACCTACCCGTCCTGCACCTCACCATTCAAAGCCTCAAAGTCCAAAGGTCAACGTTCGAAGTTGAATTTTAATTATAGATCATGATATAGTATATAGAGTGACGTAAAGAAAGAGAGGTGGTGAGCGCCTGTAGAACTGGAGTTTTTGTCCTACGAAGAGCCAACATTTACATATATGGTCTCCACACTAACATATATCCAAAAGACTCACTTTTGTTTT
This sequence comes from Draba incana, assembly GCA_963576765.1. Taxonomy (NCBI): domain Eukaryota; kingdom Viridiplantae; phylum Streptophyta; class Magnoliopsida; order Brassicales; family Brassicaceae; genus Draba; species Draba incana. Next base: position 8,324,699 of record OY755202.1, on the reverse strand, counting down.
TGATTGTTATTGAATATTATTTCTCTGTCAATTATATATATCGACAGAGCACTCATGCCCATTTTACCCTACCATTTGCATGATGCTCCATATGCATGTCTGCGTCTACAAGCACGTTATACACTATAACACGAACGATCACTTCTAATTGTGACTATATTTTATGAAATCTTTGAATTAAGTTTTTTCGTAGAGATTAACACTTAATCTTCCATAGCCTTCTTTTCATTTCGAATACATTGAGTCATTGACTAAGTCTAAGTGAATGTCACTTTTCCTCACGGCACATTAATTGGCATATCACCATATCCTGTAATTTTCTTCTTAATTGAACATTCTTGATGGAGAAAATGACTATCATGTGATGTCTATAATCCACTTAATAATTGACATCTATTTTGTAATTCTTATTTTTTTGCAAAAAAATTATGCTAATTTTATTATTCCAAATTCCTCTGTATTACTGTATATATGTAAATTATGCATATATATATATATATAGATGCATTGGATGGATCCGTGTATGAGAAGATACTGGATAGTTGTGGCTGGAATACTTTTGAAACAGGTTGGGAAGAGATCAAAACAAAGAGATGTGTACCACCGACGGGAGTAACAGGACCGCTAACACCCTGGATCTTATGGTCGATTTGGACAGGTCGCAACAAACTAGTCTTTAACGACAAAACAACCACTGCAACCGAGATCCTTACAACCGCTATCACACTGGCCAAAGAATGGATCGCTGCGCAACAAACCAAACCATATAAGAAATCAAACAGGGGAAAAAACCATAGTGGAGGAACTTTGATAATCTGTCAATCGGACGCAGCATGGAAAGAAGAAGAGAGAGCTGCGGGACTAGGTTGGATCATACAAGAAGCGGAAAACAAAGTAACAAAACAGAGCAAAACCATGCTCCATGTAAGCTCGCCGCTTATGGCTGAGGGACTAGCACTACGAGAGGTGGTGTCTTATGCAGCAGATAAAGGATACAAGAACATGAGATTCAAGTCCGACTCGTCTCAACTCATCAACGCCATCAACCTAGGAGAAGCACTACTAGGACTTTATGGCATCATTGAGGACATTAAGGCAATAGCCCAAACATTTGAGCATATCTCATTTGTTTGTATCAATCGAAACCAAAATGAAAGAGCAGATACAATAGCTAAACAAGCTTTAAGCTTGAATGTTGTAAAGTCAAGATGATATTAATGAAATCAGAATCGGTCGTTCCAAAAAAAAAAAAGGATGGATCCGTGTATATATTATAAGTTTTTAGGTGTCAATCATATCAAAATATCTTAGAACCTGAATATCTGGTCATGTGATTGCAAGTATTAATTATAACGCAATACATAAAATAATTTAGGTTTTAAACTCAAAGTATCATATACATTATAAAACAAATACAATCATATGAAAATATCTTAGAACCTGAATATCTGGTCATGTGATTGCAAGTATTAATTATAACGCAATACATAAAATAATTTAGGTTTTAAACTCAAAGTATCATATATATTATAAAACAAATACAAAAATCGAATATCATTTGACGTTCTTTGTGAATCAATATGGCATATCCGTTAATCAATTAATCAACCACTCAAAACATATTTGAAGAGTCTATACGAAAGGTTTGATGCCAAAAGAGAAGGGGAACATGGATGGACCACACTTCTTTTTGTATTATTAAAATAAGCCAACAAATTTTTGTAAAGAGAAAATTATTAATAGCATCACCTAACTTGTGGGGAATATCTAATTTGGGATAACGTGTTTGATTTAGGTAGTTAATGTCCCAACTTAAACTTGCTTTAAAAAACAAAAGAATAACATTTAGTCAATTACCATCATAAATAGTTAACTGGTACTATTGAGTTAATGGTGAGAGATGTTAGAGCCATTATTCCATTATGGCGTTGATTTGAGTTTCATAAGCTTTTGTAAGTTTTTAAGTTTTTGGTTTGTTAATTTTGTATAACGCATCACAAATACGCGATGAACAATGCACTTGGCACTCGGATAACAAACAATGCGCATCTCAGAGACATTGCTGTCCAAGATAATTTACAACTATTTTGCTAATGGTTAATTGAAAAATACTACTTCACTTAAAAACCAAAAGAACCCATCTTACCTATTCAGTTTACTTATGTCTAAATGAGCTTTATTAAGTGACAATTCTTTGTGATGTAAAAATATAATGCTAACATTCGAAGTTTCATTGTAACAAACGGTATATTACACACTGGGACTTTGAACAAAAAAAAAAAAAACAAACACACTGGGACTATTATCAAAATCTTTTGTTTTTTCTTTTTCAAAATCATATTTGTATTCATCGTGTATATATGATATTTATTCATATGAACAAATATTACATTCAAAACCCCATGAAACTAATCATCAAAATCATTATTATATGGGAAAAAACTATTATACAGTCCATTTTTTTGGAAATTAATAAATACTATGTTTCAGCCGCAAAATCACTATATATATAATTATACAGCTAATGTTACTCCTCCTATCAAAATAAAATAAACTATATCAACTAAAAACCACATATTTTCTTAGAGGCGTAGATGTAGACGTAAAATGGGCATATATTTTCTTAAGTCAATATAATGATAGCAAATAATAATATTAAAAGTCGACAAAAAAAAAATTAAATAATAAAAAAAATAATATTAAAAAAAACCTTCAAGGGTATAGAAGGTGGAAATTAAAAGATAAGAGGATTATATTTTAACATCAAGATGAACATGGTAGTTGACAAAACCACATTGTTCTCAACTTTTAGAAAGAGAGAGAGAAGTGAGAGAGAGAGAGAGAGAGAGAGGGAGAGAGAACAATTTTTTCTTAGCAACTAGAGGAAGGATCCAAAGGGATCGCATTGATCCTAATTAAGGTGAATTTTTTTCCTATTATTTTCTAAATTTTTAGCAAGAAATTTGCTTGGATTTGGATCATGCCATCTCTTTGGATTCATCCTTCGGTAGCTTTTCGATCACATGGTTTTAAGAAATCAACCAGCCAAATCCTTTGGTGGCTTAAATATTCTCCGAACGCTTTGATCTTAAGCCAATACTAATATAGGATAGGAACTCTCTTTTTACAAGTAAGTTTTTATTATTTTTGACCGCATGCCAAGGAGATACCTACCTGATTTTCTTTCCCTTCTTCATGGATTTTTGGGATAGAATTTCCAACTGAAACTAGCCGAAAATCTATGAATTTCGACTATACAATTTCGATAGTCATTTTAAATTGATTAATTGAAAATCCATGGCCATTTCTATAATCTTTCATTGAAATATACATACATACATATATATATACATACATATATATACATATATATATACACACACATATATATATATATATATGTTATATCAATTATTTCTACACATGTATATAAACTTTATATTCATTGAGTTTACTTTGTAGTTGTACTATGCTTACTAGTTTGAATTCCTAAGTCTCGTTAAATTACTCATTAGGATGACATGTAACATAATTAGTAGTGTTTTTGTTGTGTTATTGACAAACGAGAAATATATATTTCAACATTTATAACATAAACGAGAATTATGTCGCTAGTTAATATATATCCAATAAAATTAAATTTGTAACTACATTACAAACTAATTAATCGCAAATTCTTTTGCAAGTCTGAATATAACATCCTTCACAACATTTGTGATGGTCTAGAAATGCAATGAATGAAAATTTATGTTGGCTTTAATCGGATGTTTGGAGGTCTCTGCCGCCTCATCTTTTTCTTCTATTTAATTAAAATCAACACTTGGTAATTAATGTAAACTCCAAAGTAGGAAGTAATTTTCGTATTAAAAATCCAACTTATTTGAAAATATCAGTTACATGTTGGGGACAACATCATTAGTTACATGTTGACTACAACTTATTTGCAAGCATAGATAGGCATATCGTACATACAATATGCATATCTTCATTTTTTTGTCGTTCGTACAATCATTTTACTCCCCAATATAAACTCATTAGTTTGCATAGAAGAAGTAAAAGAGCAGCAAAATCTTTAGAAAAAGAGGTTTAAAGGTCACCAGTTCAACTCAACTTGGAAAATGTGATTTACTTCTTAAATATGGTACTATCAACGGCTAGCCTCTGGCATTGAGAAGATAATGTATCAAAGATATGGAACTCCAACGGTTTATCAAAAAAAAAAAAACAAACAAAAACAAAATCTATAGAAAAGAAACTAAACTAAAAATAAAATAAAAACAAAATTATGGCACTAAATTTGATGTTGTTTAGGTGCAAAAGATTTTGGTGGACCGACAGATGTATTTATTCATTTGCGACATTTGAAGTTCTATTGTCTCCTTCTACCCTTACAGTTTCCTACTTACGTACGTATGCTTCCAGTTACTTCTATGAGACTCAAATTTCATAGTTTTATTTACTGTATCTTCGTTTTCTATAGGTAAATATTCCAAAATACTACAACCAAGAAGAAACAAGAAAGAAAAATGATGTCAAAACGGTTAAGATATAGTTTCTACTGTTATAAACTGTGTTTGTGTCGCATATTTCCCTCGATGGGAATGTGAGAGCCAATGTGAACCTTAGTTTTCTCATGGTAAATTTCTCTTGCTATTCATGCAAATTCGTGAGCTCAAACGTTCTTATCTTATATTATTATTATTTTGCTAAGAACTCTCTTATCTTATTGATCTCTATGATTCTATTTATTTGTTATTAAGATTAGATCCATCTATATTGAACAGCTCCACCAAGTGCCACTTCTCGAGGAAGATGAATCGGAAGATGTTCCATAACATCAAAAAAAAGATGGTGGAAATATTTTTTCTAAATTGCATAAGATCAAAGGAATGTTCTTCTCCAAAAAAGCTATGCCATTAGCTGTGAGGGATCTTGAGAAAAAGTCTCTGAAAAAAGCGCTTACCCCTATAATTTTATATTTTTATTAGTAAACCTTTAGATAAGTGTTCATAATATAAGTAAAAGAATAATCATGTTAACTATACATACCGGCTATTGCATGATGAACATTTTTTGGTAAAAGTTCTGCAAGTGCGAAAGTAAGCAAACGCTGCATAAAAACATGGTAATCATTGTAACATCCCAAAACCAAAATATAAATTTTGGAAAGGGGTGTCGATCGACACCATGTTCTACAAGTTGTTTTGGTTTAAATTAAATCGCTCGGTTTGCAGAGGCGGTTTAGGGAAAGCCCTAGGGCTTGCGTATATAAGTCCTTTGGGATTTGTGGCCGCGTGAGACAAAAAGAAAGAGGTTTTCGTGGCTTTGTAAGAGGAAGAAAGAGTTTTGAGAGAGGAGTTTGAGAGGAAGAAGAAGACAGGTTCGTCTGTCATGGTAGAATCGAGGAACGGTCGATCGAATCAAGTTTGATTGACGTGATTTTTCGTAGGTATGTTCTTCTTCCTCTTAGCTAGCTATAGAAGAAATCCGATTGCCTTTTGGATCAGTAGTTTGTGAGTTATGATTGTTTTCCCGTGAGTGGTCTGTGCAGTTTCGAGATTCAATCAGTCTCCTTGAGAAGTATTTTCCCGGCGTTTCAGAAGGAATCAGAGGACGAGCTAGGTATCGTTGGAAAACCCCGTCGGTCTAGTTTCCTGATTAGGTTTCAGATCTGAATTCGTAGGTAAGCTCCGATCCCTGTGATCATTTTAATCCAGTGCGTCGTTCTGTTTTCTGGAAATCTGAATTAAGGTTTTGGGAAAATCCAAGTTTTGTGTTCTAGGTAATTGAGGAAGGGTTCCTCGGTGTTTTCGGTTGAGATCAGAGGCTGCGAGGTCGCTGATTTTGTGTTCTTAGCCATTTTTTCTCTATTCGCGTTCTCGAAGTGAGTGCGTGATCGTGGATATGAGATTAGGTTATTAGGAACTTTTGAATGGATGATTGGATTGTTTGCTGTGATTATCTGTGTGATTTGTGTGTCTGGAATCGTGATTGATCTCGCTCAATAAAACGGAATTCGAGTCACGAGAGAAGTTTGACTCGGTTCAGCTTTTCTGCGAGAGGTGTCGATCGACACCTAGTGGTAGTGTCGATCGACACCACTGTTTTATGTTCGCGAGGATCGTATGCTTGAATGCAGTGTCGATCGACACCAAGTGGGTGTGTCGATCGACACCCCCTGTTTTTAAATGTTGATTTTAATTATTGTTGTGGACTGTTGTTTGCTCGCGTAGAATCGATAATCTATTTTCCCTTACTATGTATCCGGTAGACGGGATGACCGCTCCACTAAGTATTTATTAAATACTTACACAACTCTGTTTTTCCTTTTGAGTTGCAGGTAACAGAAATGCGTGATCACGGAATCAGAGCCAGTTGAAGAGGATGATTAGGGTGTTGTAGTTCCTGTTTAGTCTAGTAAAACCTGGTGTTTAGGTTGCTAGATTTTTATTATTTCTGGAATTGTTTTGTTGAACTTGGAATTGGTTTAAGAATTTATTGAATTATTTTTATGAGAACTTTCGCAAATTGTTGAATAGTTGTAGAGAATTAATATTTATGGGAATATTAATTCGGGCTATTAATTAATAATAATTAAAAAAATGTGTTGGTTGTTTCAATTTGGTATCAGAGCCTAGACGATTTTAGGACTAGTGAATGGGATGTCTGAGACTATGTGTTTAAATCTATTCTTGTGTTTAGTCAATTTAATAGAGTCTTAGAATCATCCTCCTCAGGCCTTTAAAGAGATTCCGCGGTAAGTTGTGTTTTGATTATTTGTTTGACCTCCTGTTTGGTGGAATCTAGTATTTTAGATATGCTTTCGATAAGTGCACTGTGCGATGACTAGAGTTCCGAGAGGTCGTGGTGGCAGAGCTGGTGGGCGTAGAGGCCGAGGTCGTGGTTGGGGTTGTGTGACTACGTCGTTGAGTGGGTGACTCAGAGTGAGTCATCAGAGCCGGAGGCTGTTTCGCCTACATATCAGGAGGATTCAGTAGGCAGTGTCTGTGTGATGACTAGGACTGCCGGTGCCAGAGGTAGTACCAGAGTTGCTGGTGTGGTCAGAGGCCCAGGTGCAGGTTATGCTACGGGCGGTGCTCAGGATCCGGAGGATCATTTGGCGAAGACGCTAGCTTTGACTTTGGAGCGGTTACCGGTTGCGGTACCAACGCAGGCTCCAGTAATGAACCCAAGAGAGCAGTATCTAGTGATGTTTAATGAGATGCAGGGCATGGGTCCTTTGTCCTTCTCGGGTGGAGGGGGGCTAGAGGCAACCAAAGAGTGGATGTTGAAGGTAGAGCGTAGACTTTGTTCTATCAGATGTCCTGAGGAGTACAGTGTGGATCTGGCGGTAGGATTCCTGGATGGTAATGCCTATCTCTGGTTGACAGGAGTCCAGGCCAGGAGGAGGCAGACAGTGTGGACTTGGGGTGAATTCTTGGGCGAGTTTAATGCCAGGTATTTCCCTCAAGAGGTGGTGGAGCAGCTAGAGTTGCAGTTCAGGAGTCTGGTTCAGGGTAATCGGTTTGTTCGTGAGTATGATGCTGAGTTCAACAGGCTAGTGGTCTATGTGAGTAGTGGCATGGATGAGGAGCGGGCCCAGATGGACACGTTCGTGGCAGGACTTCAGATGGGGCTGAAAAAGCCCAGCAGAGCTTCCAAGTACGCCTCGAGGGCGGAGTTAGTGGAGGTGCTTGCAGCAATCGAGGATCTGGGAGAGCAGGCCTAAGATTGAGCGGTTGTTCTTTCTTTTTGGTTTTGTTTCCAGTATCAGATTTTTTTAGCTTTGGCTTTGGTGTTTTGGATTTTGTAGTTTCGTTTGGTGTTGTAACGACTCTGCGTTTTGGAAATTTATAAGATGAAGTTTTCCTTATTTATTTCTTGTGTTTAATAAGATATGCAGTTCTTATTATTAATGTCGATATTTCGGAGTAGGAAATATCATGCCTTAGACCACATGAGGTAGGTCTGGTCAATAAGTGCTTAGAGGTGTTTAAAAATTGATTACTCTAGGGGCGGCGGTCCGAATAACTCATTCATTATCGGAGATGTGAGTTCTCCTGTATATTTTTTTGGGATGTGAGTTCCCAGAATAAGTAGCAAGGGTTGTTATTTCTCTCACGGGGATGTGAGTTCCCCAGATACCGTTGGCTCGAAGGATGCATCCTAAGAGTGCGAGCGGTATGTTTTCCTGATAAGTCATAGGATGAGTCCTGTGCGGGTCAGTGTATGAATGAGTAAGAGTAATTAATGTCCGAAAACGTAAGTAAGCTTGAGACTGGATGGGGGCCTCGGAGATCGGGAGTTGATCTTGGATTATTTTGATAGGGTTGGGTCAATATGATGGTCTTAGTGGGCAGTTGCGTTAGTGTATTGAGTTTAGCTAGGTGGGGCAGATCTAGTCATAGATGTTTATAGACGTTTTAGAATTTATTACTTTAAGGACGATAGCGTTCCTGAATATCTCATTACGGTTTTGGGAAGACAAGTGGGTCTTCGGCGGTTCTACCTGTGGTGGTGGGTCTCAGTGTAGTAACGTGTTTATACTTACCGATGATGGTGGGTCACAGTGTAGTATTGTGGAATGCTTATTTACCTGAGACAGGTGGATCTCAGTATAAATATCAGGAGACGGGTAGGTCTTTTAAAGGGAGTAGAGTTTCCCAGCATTCTTTTGGAGAGAGTGGCCTCCAGAGACTTATTAAGACAGGTGGATCTCAGTTTAAGTCTAGAAATTAAAGTGGATTTCCGGTATACCATGAGTGGCTGGTATGTTGTTGCTAAGGATGCGTCCTGAGAGCTGTAACACCCAAGTTTTTTTTTTATACTAACATTTCTACCGCGGAAAACATAATTAAACCATTTAATAAAACAATAAATTCGATAATCCAATAATAAAATAATTTCTATAATTCCAACAAGCCAAAAATCAAATTCAGGAATGAATAAATACTAGCAACCTAGCTCGACTGGTTCGCTAGACTAAACAACATAATAAAAGACTCTATCATCCTCTTTCCTCGGCCTCGATTCCACGATCACATTTTTCCTTTATCTGCAACTCAAAAGAACACGGGAGTTGCGTGAGTATTATCATAAATACTCAATGGAGCGATCATCCCGCAAAAGATTAAACATAAATTAACATTTACCAATTTATCACACATATTTAACCACAATTTTCCTTTTTTTTACAAAATTCAAGTGTCTTAAAAATTAAGGCAGGCTTTGATCGACACACCACAATGGTGTCGATCGACACAATTTACTCGAGTACAGAAAACTGCACTGAGTGTCGATCGACACTACCACTAGGTGTCGATCGACACTCGCAACCATTGAGTATCAAATTTTAAGGTGGTGTCGATCGACACCTCGATTCAGAAACCAGAGCCGAGTTTCTCCTCTCACGACTCGACCCAGAATCGATACAAACGACGAAAGCGATCACAATACACGATTAATCAACATCAATAAACATCAAACATCACAAAAAACAACCAATATACACGAATCACACAAGTATAAACGGATAAACGCTATTCAAATGAATAAACTCCGCGATCACGCACTCACCTTGCAAAACGAGGATAACAGAGAGATTTAATCACGGAAAAGGACCGGTTGCTGCCTCTGCAACGCCTAGCCTCACTGGTTCTCGCTGGAAAACGCACTAACTCGCACCACGAACAAAAACTCGAGATAACGCAACGATTCACGCTCAAAATCACTCTCTTCTCCTTTCTTCACGATTTCTAACACTCAAATCCGATCCCCTTTCACGACTGCGCAACCCATAACTTAAAAGCCATGATCTCTAGGGTTTTCCTCAACCCAAACCGCGTGAAAATTGCGGTTTAAATCAAAACAAAACGGTTCTGCAGCTTTAGTGTCGATCGACACCTCCCAATGGTGTCGATCGACACCACTCGAAATTGGCTATTCCGAGTTACGGTCGTTACAGATAGGCTCTGTGAAAATCTGAGTGATCTGTGAAAATCTGAACCTTCCCACCATACAGATAGGATCTCCAAATCTTCAATGCAAACACCACTGCACCCAACTCCAAATCATGCGTAGGGTAATTACGCTCTGCGCCCCTCAGCTGCCTCAAAGCATACGCAATCACTCTACCCTCCTGCATCAACACGCAACCCAGACCAATCCCGGAAGCATCCGTGTACACTACATAAGGCTTACCCGGCTTGGGAAAAGCCAACACTGGTGTACTCATCAACATCTCCTTAAGCCTCGAAAAGCTATCCTCGCACTCCTGAGACCAAACAAACGGAACATCCTTCCTGGTCAATTTTGTCATCAACTGAGCCATACTCGCAAAACCTTTGACAAACCTCCGATAATACCCTGCTAAACCCAGAAAACTCCTGATATCGGTAGCATTAGTCGGTTTAGGCCAACCACGAATAGACTCTATCTTAGCCGGATCCACAGAAACTCCCTCTGCAGAGACAATGTGACCCAGGAATCCCATCTCTCGCTGCCAAACACTGCACTTGCTCAACTTAGCATAAAGCTTCTGCTCCCGGAGCTTTTCCAGAACTAACCGCAAATGCACCTCATGCTCTTCAGGACTCTTAGAGTAAACCAAGATATCGTCGATAAAGATAATCACGAAGACATCCATATACTCTTGGAATACGCCGTTCATCAACCGCATGAACGCTGCTGGAGCATTTGTCAAACCAAACGGCATCACCACAAACTCGAAGTGACTATACCGTGTCCTAAAAGAAGTCTTCCGAACATCAACCTCGTCGATCGGAATCTGATGGTAACCTGAAGCCAAGTCAATCTTGGAGAACCAAGTAGCACCCCTCAACTGATCTAGCAACTCATCAATTCTCGGGAGAGGGTACTTGTTCTTCACAGTGACCCGGTTAAGTCCCTGGTAATCGATGCATAACCGAAAACTATTATCCTTCTTTTTTACGAACAACACCGGCGCTCCCCACGGTGAAGTACTCGGACGAATAAAACCCTTACTAGTCAAATCCTCCAACTGACTCTTCAGCTCTGCCAACTCAGTTGGAGCCATCCTGTAGAGTGCCTTGGAGATAGGCTCTGTCCCGGGCTCTAACTCAATCGTAAACGGATCAGACCGAGACGGAGGTAATCTCTGCAACGACTGGAAGACATCCTCAAACTCCCAGACAACCTGAATCTCCCTCACCGCAACCTTACCAACGGACTCTGGCATAGAAATTGTCGCCAAATAAGCCTCGCATCCTCGCTCCAACATCTGCACTGCCTGAACCGCATAAATTACTAGGCTCCCCGAAGTCGGTCTCACTTCCTGAAACGTCAACTTCTCAGCCTCACGCTCGAAAGACACTCTGCCTCGGTAACAATCCAGATGGACTCTATAATGTGACAACTAATCCATCCCTTGGATAACGTCATACAGCTCCACCGGACTTATCACCAAGTCTGCTGGCATCGACTGCCCTGCAATCTGAACATCATCTGCTCTAGCACGGCCCGAAGTAGCCAGGAAACCACCTCCAGCTACCTTGACCAACCCTGAATGCTCACCAGCGCTGCTACGGATGCCAATGCTCTAGGCATGCTCCGGGGTAATAAAGCAGTTCGATGCTCTAGAATCGAAAAGCACATGGGACTCAAAACCTCCCACTAACAAGGTCCCTACACAATTCATATGCGTTGAGCACCTTACTAAACTATCACAAGCAAAATAGCAGAAACAAACAAAAATTCATCAACTAAAGAATTCACGAAGTCTGAGTCCAGAATTTTACCTGTGATCGAAGCGCTGCTATGCTGCCCCTGACCCACCTCTCCCGGGGTATAGACTCGCGGTGCAGGCCTAATCTGACCCAACGGATGCACTGCCGCTAACTGCGCCACTGGCTGAACTGGAGGAAGAGTCATCCACTGCGGTTTAGGACACATCGGCCTGATATGCCCGGGCTCTCGGCAGTTATAATAGACCCTCGTATCTGCCTGCCGCGGCTGCTGCTGCTGCTCCTGCTCCAAACTGATGCTCCAAACTGCCGCATCCAAAACACGCTCGCCCCTCGAACCCTGACTGGGCCTGGAAGAGCCATCCCATTTCCGTTTTTATCCCTGCGCAGGCTTACCGCCCTTGACAGAACCAGTACCGGAACTACTCCGCGACTGCTCCTGCCTCGGCTGAACAGGAGGAACAACTGACACTGGAATCACCGCGGCTGCCTGCCTTCTCAGATCTTCCACGATCCTCGCCGCAACCTCTACCAGCATTGCCTTGGAGGCGTACTCAGTCACAATGCACCTGGTCCTCAAATCTGGCTGTAGTCCCCTCAGGAACCTCTGGACCTGCGTTCGCTGATCGACTATGCCTCCCGCGTAAGCTAGCAAACGCCCTAACTCAGCTTCGTACTCACGCACGGTACGATCTCCCTGAACCAGATCCACAAATCTCGACGTGAGACGATTAAATGCCTCCTGAGGAAAATATTTGGTGTTGAACTCGGCCACAAATTCTCCCCAGGTCCACACTGCACCAGGCCTCCTGGCCTCAATATCTCTCCACCAAGCGTGCGCGTCACCACCCAGATAGTAAAACGCCAGATCCACCCGATACTCGCCAGGGCAACAAATCGAACGGAAATTTTGCTCTACGCGCATACGCCACTCATCGGCCTTCTCGGGACTGACACCACCCGAAAAGAATGCCGTACTCATCTGCCGCATCTGACTCACCATCTCCAGGTTAGACGGACGCACCTCTAAACCGCAGCCCTCTGCTGCATCTCCGCCACAGGCGAAACCACTGGTGCCTGAACCGGAGCCGCCGCCGGAAAACACCCCAGTAACTAGGTCAAAATACCCTCCATGCAATCCATACGATCCTGAGCTGGAACAACACCCACACCCGGGCCCGCTCCTCTACCAGCCATCCCGGCGCCTCTCCCGGCACCCACAGCACTCACGTTAGCACTAACACTGGTCTCGCTCACAGAACCCGTATGATCCGTAAGAGTCCCTGACGCATGCGTAGCACTTGAAGACGACTCAACCGCTGGTCCACGACCACGAGGACCTCTGCCATAACCTCTACCCTGACCTCTAGCTCTGGCGTCCATCTCTCTGCAACACTCACAGAACATGACTATAAGCTACAAGAAGTCACAAGCAAACACAAAACTTACCGTGGAATCATTTTAAAAGGCCGAAGAGGATGATACTTGGACTCTATTATATTGACTAAACACATGAATCAATTTAAACACATATAGTCTCAGACGTCCAGATTCAATTGTCCTAAAACCGTCTAGGCTCTGATACCAAAATGTAACACCCAAGTTTTTTTTTTATACTAACATTTCTACCGCGGAAAACCTAATTAAACCATTTAATAAAACAATAAATTAGATAATCCAATAATAAAATAATTTCTATAATTCCAACAAGCCAAAAATCAAATTCAGGAATGAATAAATACTAGCAACCTAGCTCGACTGGTTCGCTAGACTAAACAACATAATAAAAGACTCTATCATCCTCTTTCCTCGACCTCGATTCCACGATCACATTTTTCCTTTACCTGCAACTCAAAAGAACACGGGAGTTGCGTGGGTATTATCATAAATACTCAATGGAGCGGTCATCTTGCAAAAGATTAAACATAAATTAACATTTACCAATTTATCACACATATTTAACCACAATTTTCCTTTTTTTTTACAAAATTCAAGTGTCTTAAAAATTAAGCCAGGCGTCGATCGACACACCATAGTGGTGTCGATCGACACAATTTACTCGAGTACAGAAAATTGCACAGAGTGTCGATCGACACTACCACTAGGTGTCGATCGACACTCCCAACCATCGAGTATCAAATTTAAGGTGGTGTCGATCGAAACTACCACTAGGTGTCGATCGACACCTCTATTCAGAAACCAGAGCCAAGTCTCTCCTCTCACGACTCGACCTGGAATCGATACAAACGACGAAAGCGATCACAATACCCGATTAATCAACATCAATCAACATCAAATATCACGAAAAATAACCAATAAACATGAATCACACAACTATAAACGGATAAACGCTATTCAAATGAAAAAACTCTGCGATCACGCACTCACCTCGCGAAACGAGGATAACCGAGGGATTTGATCACGGAAAAGGACCGGTTGCTGCCTCTACAACGCCTAGCCTTACTGCTTCTCACTGGAAAATGCACTAACTCGCACCACAAACAAAAACTCGAGACAACGCAACGATTCACGCTCAAAATCACTCTCTTCTCCTTTCTTCACGATTTCTAACACTCAAATTCGATCTCTTTTCACGACTGCGCAACCCATAACTTAAAAGCCACAATCTCTAGGGTTTTCCTCAACCCAAACCGCGTGAAAATCACGGTTTAAATCAAAACAAAACGGTTCTGCAGCTTTAGTGTCGAACGACACCTCCCAATGGTGTCGATCGACACCACTCGAAATTGGCTATTCCGAGTTACGGTCTTTACAAGAGCAAGGTAATGAGATAATGAGTTAAGAGTAGTAAATGTATAGGAAGCATGTGTATAAACATAAGATTAGATGCGAGTCTATGAGATCAGGCGACGATCTCTTGTGGTACTTGCCAAGTATGGTCAGGATTTTGGCCTATGTTGGGCATATTATGAGAGTCGAGTGTAGATCTCGAGTATTGTGGATCAGGTTGTGGGCAGGTGTTGGTCTTCGATAGACAATGTGGTAGGCGTCAAGCCTAGAGTTGATCCTGCGGTTGAAACTCAGTTCAGATGACCCTGGTAGCAGATGTCACATTTTATGGTCGTGCATGTCCTTGTTTGGTTATTGCATGATCGATTGATCTAATTCTTGGTCTATGGGTGGTTGTACATGTTCTCATTTTATTGTTGCTCAATCAAGAAATATTGCATTAAGGTTATTCCAGGCAGGTCTGGGCGGAGTAAGCTTTATGCGGTGTACCCCTTTGGTTTTAATCTTGAGGTTGTAGGCGTGTAGAATTTATTGCTCTAGGGAGAGATGTATTCTATCGTGTGGGGACGGTGGTCCTAGACTTACTTATTTAGGAATTGTGTTTTCCAGTATAAGTAAGGGAGATGAATTCTCTCGTGAGGGGATGGTGGTTCCCCTGCATTGTGTTGAGAGATGGTGGTTCTCTCGAGGGGATGGTGGTTCCCCTGCATTGTGTTAAGAGATGGTGGTTCTCTGGAGGGGATAGTGGTTCCTCTGCATTGTGCTGAGAGATGGTGGCTCTCTAGAGGGGATGGAGGTTCCCCTATGTATTTGTGACTCAAGGGATGCGTCCCGAGAGTGCGAGCGGTTTGTTACCTGACAGCTTCAGGATGCGTCCTGTGATTGTGAGGGTGACGACCTGATAGCTCCAGGATGCGTCCTGCGAGTATCAGCGTATGGATCTGACAGCTACAGGATGCGTCCTGCGAGTGTCAGGGTCTAGATCTGACTGCTCCAGGATGCATCCTGCGAGTGTCAGAGTATTGATTGAGTTAAGAGCAATAGATGTCTGCTACGGCCGAATAAACCTAGGTGGAAGGTCATGAATGAGTTTTGAGGAAGATCATTGTATTGCCAAGTGCTCAGTGGGAGCGGCGATGTTATGCTGGAGTCTGACTAGCGGATTATTACCAGTAGGTGGTTCTAGTGTTCAGATGCTTGTGCAAGTGAGAGTTGATTACTCTATAGGAAGTGTTTTTTTCTATATATAACCAGAGCTTAAGGGAGACGTCCTGAGAGTGGAGTGGCATAGGTATCGTTACCTCGAAGGAGGCGTCCTGAGAGTGTGATGATGTCGGTAAAAGTATGAGTAATCAAAGTCCGAGCGTGACATAAGTATGAGGCGGAACATGGATCTCAGGGTTCGTGTGTGTAAACCTGGTAATACCGGCTAGTGGACCGCATCAGACGATAGATTATGGTTTTGATGGATTCCGATGAATACCGAGATGGCTCCATACAAGGCTTTGTATGGGAGGCAGTATGAGTTACCTATATATTGGACCCAAGTGGGGGAGATGAACATGGTGAGTGCAGGTTAGCGCTGGAAACGATGGAAAGCATCCGTGTTTGTAAGTTAAGCAAAAAAGAGGCTCAAGTTCGACAGTGGAGTGATGCCGATAGGAGGGATTCAGAATGGGAGTTTGAAGTAAGAGATCGTGGGTATCTCCAGGTGTCAATGTTGAGGAAGTGCATGCGTGCTTCGGTGGAGTTGGTGGCCTAGTTTCCAGTGGAACTTCCGCCAGATTTTTTGGTGGTTTGCGTGAGGAGAATTAAGGTGTTGCGTGAGGAAAGTTGCTTTGTTAAAAGCTTTGCGGGTTTATGTTGCGTAGAGGTGGATATTTGGGAACCTGAGGGAAGGATGGAGTTGAGGTTCAGGGGTATTTCGACAAGCAGGTCGCAATTTGAACTTTACTTTCCTTGGTGTTCCAGTTCGGTTGTGTAAGCGTGGTGCTATGTTGTTTTGTCGTTTGGCGTAATCTCGTTTTGTGGTAACGACTACGCATTGTTGAGATTTATAAGATGAGGTTCATTATATTTTTGTGAGAGAAGATGTGTGTTCTCATTTCTTTTGTTTTTTTGGGTTGGTGTGGACCAGTGGTTTGTCCTTGGTGATGATATTCCAGGTGGGTAATATCGTGTTAAAGTTATAAGAGGTATTCCTAGTCGGGAAATGTTTATGAGCGTTTCAGAATTTATTACTCTAGGGGTGTGTTGTCCCCGAATAACTCATTGTGGAGATTGTTTTCTCTTGTATCCTTGTAGAGATTGTGTTCTCATGTATACTTTTGGAGATTATGTTCTCCAATATACTGTTTGAGATGGTTTTTCCCATGTGTGTGTGTTGGGTCAGTGGTCCCATGTGTTATCGATTGCTCAAGGGATTGTGTTCCTACGAGTGAGAGTGGTGTAAAATGAGTTAAAAATAATAAATGTCTGGAGACGTTGTCATATGCATGACACTGGATTTGAGTCTCTGGGATCATGTGATTGGCCTCAAGTGGTGTTGGCCAGTGGTCCAGGAGGTTGTGGTCTGTGATAGACGGTGTTGTTGGTTTCGAAGTTTGAGTATGGTGATCTTGAGGGTTTCTGGCCGGGTTGGGTCAGGATTGTCGGTGCGCGGTTTGAGTTATGCGGGATTCGAGGACGAATCTATAGTAGTGGGGGAGAATTGTAACATCCCGAAACCAAAATATGGAGTTTGGAAAGGGGTGTCTATCGACATCAGGTGTGGGTGTCGATCGACACCATGTTCTGCGGGTTGTTTTGGTTAAAATTAAATCGCTCGGTTTGCAGAGGCGGTTTAGGGAGAGCCCTAGGGCTTGCGTATATAAGTCCTTTGGGATTTGTGTCCGCGTGAGACAAAAAGAAAGAGGTTTTCGTGGCTTTGTGAGAGGGAGAATGATTTTTGAGAGAGGAGTTTGAGTGGAAGAAGAAGACAGGTTCGTCTGTCTTGGTAGAATCGAGGAACGGTCGATCGAATCGAGTTTGATTGACGTGATTTTTTGTAGGTATGTTCTTCTTCCTCTTAGATAGTTATAGAAGAAATCTAATTGCCTTTTGGATCGGTATTTTGTGAGTTATGATTGTTTTCCCGTGAGTGGTCTGTACAGTTTCGGGATTCAATCAGTCTCCTTGGGAAGTGTTTTTCCGGCGTTTCAGAGGGAATCAGAAGAAGATATAGGTACCGTTGGAAAGCCCTGTCGGTCTACTTTCCAGATTAGGTTTCAAATCTGAATTCGGAAGTAAGATCTGGTCCCTGTGATCGTTTTAATCCAGTGCTTCGTTCTGTTTTCTGGAAATCTGAATTATGGTTTTGGGAAAATCTAAGTTTTGTGTTCTAGGTAACTGAGGAAGGGTCCTTGGTGTTTTCGGTTGAGATCAGAGGCCGCGAGGTCGCTGATTTTTTGTTGTTAGCCGTTCTTTCTCTATTCGCGTTCTCGAGGTGAGTGCGTGATCATGGATATGGGATTAGGTTATTAGGAACTTTTGAATGGATGATTGTGATGATCAGATTGTTTGTTGTGATTATCTGTGTGATTCCTGTGTCTGGAATCATGATTGATCTCGCTCGATAAAACAGAATTCGAGTCTCGAGAGGAGTTTGACTCGGTTCATGAGTCTCGCGTGACGGCCGGACCAAAGGAGTATTGTTAGCCTTAGGCCTTGTAATGACCCACATAAATGATTGGACTAAGTCCAAACTTAGTCTTGTGCCGAGACCGGACCAATCGGGCACCGTTCGGCCTTGGGAAAAGCCGGCCGTATGTCGGCAGCGAGTAGCCGTCTGCTTGCCGACATAATCCAAGTGTCACCCGTAGAAGAACCCCGAGATGCATGTGTTTCCTCTCACCCGATAGCACGTGTCACCCGCGGACGAGTTCCGTTTTGCATGCCGCCCATAGGAGCTATGTGTCACCTACTAGTGTGCTTGCTTGCCGATCTCTATATAAGGAAGAGCATAGCTCAGTTTTGTGGACCGTAAAAGAGATCTGTACCGACCCACTCATACCGTACTGATCTGTACCAAGCCACGACCTGATAGAGAAGTTCCGATCCATGTCTTGCCGAGCCGGAAAGTCCATTCTAGCGATCCTAGGAGTTTTCAAGAAAGTTCTGATGTCCGATCCGATCTAGTTAAAGTTTCTTAAGCTTAATTTCTTAAGTTCCTTTGAAAACTCTAAGTGTTGCCTTAGTAACCATATGACTCATTTGTTCAGGAGCGAGCCGAGTCTAAGGAAGGATCCGAGAGGATAGTCTTGAGCAGACCCTCATACTTCGTCTTAGAGGTGAGTCTAAGTGATGCGTGTCGTGTGTTAGATGAGTAGAACACACGTGATGGTTTATTATGATGCTTATAGCCGTAGAGGTTATTTTCTATGAATTCACTAGAATTGCTAAGTGTTGAGCATGAATCCAAGCATGGTTAAGTACAAGTTTATATGCATAAATGGATATGGGTTAAATCATATAAAACTTGTTATGAGCGTGGTATGTCATTCCCTCGTTCCGTGGCTTGGCTAATTACTTGTCGGGTATTAGTTAAAGCTCACGAAAACACAGAGAGACGGGATTGCAGCCTAGGGCCGTTGTGCTGCATAGCGATCGATGCAGGGTGGGAAAAGAATCCTAAGTCCTTAGCCTTCGTGGCAAGGGACCGAAAGATGCCTTGAATACAAGTGATGGGAATGGACAACGCGTGAGGCCTTACTAAATTGAGAACGTTAAAAGCATAACTTGAACCGGTCATGTTTATTTATGCATTGCATTTGCGTGTTGTATGATGATTGTTATTCATGGGTTTGGGTGGGATATTAATGTGATGGAACGTTTAGGGGAAACCTAGAATCACTAAGCAGCTAGTGCTTACGACTCAATCTGTTTTGCAGGTAACCGTAGCACGTAGACCTTTGGAGCACATACGGAACATTAGGAAGATCAGTGGTAGTTTTTCCTTGCTTTTGTAAATGTATATGTTTAATATGTACATGACCATTTTGGAGTGCTAGACTCAGGATCAAATATGAATTTGTAACAGTTTAAAACTCTAAGTATAAATAATAGGGTTTCATATGATGCTTAGTTCTGTACGAACGATCCAACTATCAGGTATGACTCGGGTTGGCAAGCTTTGGGTCGTATTCGATAGGGACGGACGCTTAAATGTTTAGTCTAGGGATTTAGGATGTGTTCCTTGAACCTCGGATCGGGCGTTTAAGCGTTCCTCAGTAGCGTTCCAGTCTAGATCCTGGATTGGGGCGTTACAGGTAGTGTCGATCGATACCACTGTTTTATGTTCGCGAGGATCGTATGCTTGAATGCAGTATCGATCGACACCAAATGGGTGTGTCGATCGACACTCCTTGTTTTTGAATGTTGATTTTTAATTATTGTTGTGGACTGTTGTTTGCTCGCGTAGAATTGATAATCTATTTTCTCTTATTATGTATCTGGTAGACGGGATGACCGCTCCACTAAGTATTTATTAAATACTTACACAACTTTGTTTTTCCTTTTGATTTGCAGGTAACAGAAATGCGTGATCGCGGAATCAAGGCCAGTTGAAGAGGATGATTAGGGTGTTGTAGTTCCTGTTTAGTCTAGTGAAACCTGGTGTTTAGGTTGCTAGATTTTTATTATTTCTGAAATTGTTTTGTTGAACTTGGAATTGGTTTAAGAATTTATTGAATTATTTTTATGAGAACTTCTGCAAACTGTTGAATAGCTGTAGAGAATTAATATTTATGGGAATATTAATTCGGGCTATTAATTAATAATAAAAAATGTGTTGGTGTTTCAATCATGACTCTTCATTCTAGACAGTTTGCCGTTATTATGGTCTACGCAACGCGAGAGATTAGATGCAAAACCATCAGGAAACTTAACACTGTGGATTATCCATTCGAAGAAGGCTTTCTTTCCATTTGCATCTAAATCTGAAGATTGGTATGGGGCCTTTTCCATTTTCCATTACATATAGCTCAGGACGCTCGCATATAGGGAGGTCCAATCTTGATTTCAAAGTGTCTTTTGTCTTGCCTTGCACATCCAAGATTGTAATCATGATATTGTCAAAAAAAGTTCTTCTCAATATGCATCACATCTAGGTTATGCCTTAGCATATGATTCTTCCAATATGGTAAATCCCAGAAGATACTTTTTGTGTGCTAGTTATGGTTAAGACCATACCCATAAATAGGAACATGTCCATTACCACCAACATCGGTTGTCTTATATACACCAAAATCTCTGAACTGTGTCAGTATATCTTGTCCTAATAAATTTTGAGGTGGGTCATCATGCAGTCTTGCTGTATTTTTTCTAAACACATTCTTACTTCGTATATATGGATGATTCTTTGGTAGGAACCATCGATGACAATCAAACCAACTAGATTTTCTTCTATGTTGAAGTTGAAATGCATCAGTATTATCCTGACAATATGGACACGATAGCTTTCCATGCGTTGTCCACCCAGATAAGATTCCATACGCTGAAAAATCACTAATCGTCCACATCAAAACAACATGCATCACAAAATTGTTCCCTAGAGAAACATCATATGCTACTACACCCTCGTGCCACAACATTTGTAACTCATGAATCAGCGGTTGTAAGAATACATCAAGTGATCGCTTAGGATGTTCAGGTCCAGGAACAAGAATGGTTAGGAACAAAAACTCTCGTTTCATACATAGAGATGGGGGAAGGTTATAAGGTATTAAGATCACAACCATAATGAGTATTTGCGCCCATATTTTCCAAATGGATTAAACTCATCTGTACGTAGTCCCAAGTACACGTTCATATGCTCATTTGCAAAGTCTTTATACATCGAGTTGAAATGTTTCCATGCTTCAGCATCAGAAGGATGTGAAATATTCTCGTTGGATGAATGCTCTGCATGCCATCACATGGGACATGTCGTACGTTCAGATTGGTATAACATTTTCAATCTATCTGTTATTGGCAAATAGCACATACGTTTGCACGGTACTCGACTTTTCCCACTTGTATCCTAAAGTCGTGGCTTCCGACAAAACTTACACACATCTAAATTTGTGTCATCTCTCCAAAATATCATGCAATTATCAATACATACATCTATCATCTCGAACTGTAACCCAAGTGAAGATACCAATTTTTTTACTTCATAGTAAGAAGCGGGTGCCAAATTCGGTTCTGGTAGCAAATCCTTCACAAAATCAGCTATTGCGTCAACACAATCCTTAAAAAAATTATACTCTGTTTCTATATTCATCGATCATTCGTGTTGCAGTTGATAAACGAGAATGACCTTCTTTACAACCATCATAAATCGGTTTCTTCGCCGCATTTAACATATCGAAAAACTTTTTCGCTTCTAAGTTTGGCTCTTCATCAACAAGTCTGGTTTCAGTCGTTTCGCAAAAAGCATATGTCACCATCTGTATAATACCGGTTGGATCCATAGTCGTAGTCTCTTGCTCTCGGTTCCTATTATTATTTTCAGGTTCCAACTCATGATTTCCATCATCTCCATTGTTGTGATTATAATCTCTATTATTATTAGTACTAGTACTTGCTAAAGTTTCAAAATCTTCCCCATGAGAAAACCATATGTAATATCCAGGCTTAAATCCGTTTCTATATAAATGGTTCCCAACAATATCTACCAAAAGGAATTTCTCATTACCACACAAAGAACAAGGACAATACATCTTATCACACTCCAACGGAATGCTTGATTTGCAGCAAAACGCATAAAGCCAACGTCCTTCTTTATATTCTTTTGTTATTTCTCCGTACCTTCATCCCTATGATTGTACATCCAATCACGATTGTTAAGACTCATATCTAAAACGATTTTCAATTTTTGGTTTTCTTTATAGAAGTGAATCTTCAAGTAAAAAAAGAGAAGACCTAGAAGAAACTCACGATCGACAATTTCACATATATTCTTTTTGTTTTCCTCGTTTTTTCCCTTTTTCCTTTTTTCTTGTTGCAAATTTCCAACAAATTTTTTGTCACAAAATCGTTAGTAATAAATCTTCCACAAACTAATTAATTTCCAACAAATATTTTGTTAATAATTTGCCACACTATCATATTAGTTGGAAACTTCCAACGGTTTTCCTACGAATTATGTAACGTAATTGCCACAACAAAAAATTGTCGGAAATTTGCAATGAATTTCTAACAAATAGAGCATTAGACAGAATTTTATGGGAAATTCATTGAGAAATTTCAACAAAATATGATTGTTAGAATAGAAACACCCGTTGGAATATCACATGTTCTTTTGTAGTGATTCGTGAAAACCATTAAATGATATAAAGATTTGGTTGTTCAAAAAAAAAAAAAAAAATTTCAAACCACTTGCAAAAATCAGTTTTGGTAGGTTCATCTTAAAAGTGTCTAGTAATGGTCAGGGGCGGATGTACCTTATAACTAGGGGACACGTGCCCCCAATGAATTGATAGATTTTAATTAATTTAGCTTGGTGGTTTGCTAATTTTATGGTAAATTTGTTATATTAAATTTTCAAAAAAAAAAAAGAATTTGTTATATTATGTCATTATGTACCCAGTGTTTCGAGATCAAAATGCTTCTATGCCCCCCCCTGGTCCCACATCCGGCGTGTTTTTGTTTGCTTAATTTCCCTAATATGTTTTCGTCATACTTCCTAATTTGTTTTTGTCATACTTTATTGTTAAATTAGAGAACACTTGAATTAGAAAATACTTAAAGTGTGTGGGCTTTACTAAAGCCCAATGATAATGTTAGGTTCTTGTTAATTATTATGGTTTTCTTTTAGCCCTCTTACGTGGCTTGCCCGCACATGTGTGAACGATATTTCGTAACATGTTTAGTGTTAATATTACAAGTATTATAAGTATGAAAAGTTAAAATATCATAACATGTAAAATTTGATTGAAAGTGTTGTATATGACTTACTCAATGATATGTTTAATAATGTAAGACGAAGAACATAAATATGGTTTAAAAAATTTACAAAATAAAAATCAAATATAAAAAATTAACAAATGTTTTGAAGCTCTTTCTTCTAGACGAAAGTTTTTTTTCTACACTTTACTTTTTTTATCGGTGATTAAATTTTTCATTCTAGTCCTAAATTTTAATATTAGTAGAGTAGCATATAATTTTCCATAAGAGAATACATATGTCTAGGTCAAAGCAACCCAATATTTAGTAGGATCATGTTACGAAAACAAATGATGAGAACACCAATCTTTAAGCTCAAATAATGCTTAGGTATCAAACGCTTTTTTTAGGAAACCCATCGAATTTGAATCTAACGATGAAAAATAAAGAAACTTATAGATAGTTTATTCCAAAATTTCATCAAGCTCCTAACCATACATAGTTCATGGGTATTATTCAAGTCACTCTTAGTTCCTATGAACTTTTTTTATTTTTTTATTTTTTTATTATTGTCTCGTCTTTTTCACCTCTATAAAAGTCGAGATATGTCTCAAAGAATGATAACATAAAATTATAAAGAAGAAACAATTTGATAGGATCAATGATAGTAAAATTATTTCACCAATATTAATAGTTTGTGTCAATATATTGAAAACACACAAAATTATAGAAAAATTGAAACATAACACAAATTCAAAAAAATAAAAATATTGTGTGTTTCTAGAGTAATACCTTTTTTCCTCCATTTTTTCCTAATACGTAAGATATTGTTCAATACCCACCAAATTCTTCAATGTATTACCAACGATTATCCATCTTTCAAGACAGTTAAAAAAGTAAAACCTCTACACAAAGGAAAAATTAAATTATTATGATGTTGGAATACACATTTAGAAAACAAACTTAAATCCCCATAAATATAAATAAAATTTAAAACCAAAACCAATTCATGTTAAAAACTCAAAAGAAAATATGGAGGAATATCCGAAAGAACAAAAACATGCTGACCATTGTTAGCAACCATACATGCAATGCGTTGTTGCATCGAAAGCATAAGGTGCAAAAGTTTGATTGATGATTCTGAAATAGTACAAAGATAAATATATAATTATGTTTGAAAAACATACTTTGCATATGTAGTTCGATATGTATATAAGGACGCACTTGTACTTAAGTGTTGAAGACCTATATATGATTACTCAATATCAAAATCCAACATGTTTGCTTAGCTTATTTGCATCAAAAAGAAAAATATAATATTTTATTAACCTTATATAATCTCTTTAATTACACCAGAATTACATAAGAAAAAAGAATGATTATAACTCACATATCTATAGTGGGCACCCATTTTTTTTAGCATCACGTTGATAAGATTATAATTTATCACGTCTAATTTATCTCTATTGCTCGGCATAAACATGATTTTTTTCAAAACAGATTATATAAAATAAGATTTTTTGGTGAAAGATATCGCATAGGATTACAAAATTGTGATTGCTTTTAAGTAATTGATCCAAATAAAAAAAAATGACTTGTAAAAGATTCAAACCTGCTGAATAATTTTTTCATGAACCTGTCTGATTAATCCCATCATTTGTCACAGTAAAGCAAACCATCTTAGCGGGTGCATTCGATACATATCAAAATGAATTTTTCGGCTAAGAAGACACTAAATAAAAAACAAAAAGAAGTGAGTGTGTAAAATGAAAACATTAAAAAACGCATGTTAGAACCTGAGATAAAACTCCTGGCCATAATTGTTATAGGATAGTTGCATGGAGAGAAAAATAAGCCACCCAAAGTTTTTTTAGAAGATTCACATAACAAAATTAATGTAAAATAAAGAAACATAGATTGCCGAACCATGTTTTGAGAGTGTTAACAATGGCGAATTTGGTCCTTTATATATGGATGTATCATTGGTTAATAGGGTAAAATCAAGTCTTTGAGAATTGTTGTATCTACATGTAAAAGGAAAAATTCAAATTAAGAAATACTTGCTTTACAATTGTAACAAACAAATGTTGCTTATATGAAAAAATATTGTATGTGGAGTTATCTTATGGACATTTACATTAGTGTAGAAGCCTATATATATATAGAGAATTCTTATTCTCATTATTCTGTTGTTTTGTTTTTGAAGAGATCTTCGGTGAAAAAATATTCTTTGGGATATCACCTTTTTGTTGTGAATATAAATAAATGTAAAACAACTATTAAATTTCTCCATCGTAACAAAATTGTGAAAATACTCTGATATTTCAAAATTTTTGTTAAGATTTGTTAACATAAGTTTAGGGAGCAAGCTTCCAAAATATTTATTTTAAGTAGTTTTATTGAATTTGAATTATTTAAATTAATTAAGATACGATAAAATTTGATAAGCGGAAAATAAAGTTCCCATAAGTGATAAGCAAAAAATAATATGAAAATAATACCTACAGATTTTGATATTGTATTGACATTTCACAACATCATTCTCCGGATAAGATCTATCTCCCAAAGAAGAAAACAAAATTATGGAGATTAATCCCATGTGTTTAAAATTATGGACATGTTTTAAATAGTTTTTCAAGTTAAACAAATGATTAAAATACTTTAAAAACATTTTTAAGCCATGTCATCTTTTTTACCATTCCATGTCACCATTCCAAGTCATCATTTATTTAAGAATAGACCAATAAAATTAAAACACCTAATCATTTATAACTTAAACAACTTTTCATTTAATAGGAAAGGATTATAACATCCCTATCCCTGGTATTTCTCCGCACCGTCTATTCCGACCCGTAATTTAGGGAAGAATTACTCAGTGAGGGTGGGCTAACGCCACACAATCCATCAAGCACATATACACAAGCCAGAATATAAGCAAGTAAAGCCAAAATGCTATCATAAGTGATAATACTACACGACTTATCCTATCATTTACACATATTTCCGCCATATTAATATCGCCATAACATCACCTTAATATCACCATAATATCACCGAGGTCCGCCACCTCTTGGGTATCCGCCAACCCTAACCCCACTGTGGGTTTTATACTCATGAGTCGAGGTCCGCCACCTCTTTATATGTATGCCTTACATATATATATTCCACAGGTTACGGTCCATTCCAACCAGTAACCCGACAACCAATATCATGATAAACCATTCAAACTACCATTTCTACATGATCAAACATAGGGATTACAAGTATCATTCCATATTCTAGCACCAGTCTAAACCACTCATACTCAAGATAGCATATAAGTAACATAGGGATTACAAGTCATGTTCCTCACCTCTTTAATCCAGCTCCTGGAATGGAATGATCTGCCTTAGCTAGTCCTACTTCTGGTTCAGCGCGCACCGTGTTGAAACCACACAATAATACTATCTAAGACTCTGACACTACATACATAAACTCATATAAGAAAACAGTCTGCCTAAACAAACCGATCCAACCCGAACCGGCTGACCAACCCAATCTAAACCGGCTCAGTTAGCTAAACCGGTCCAAACCGATCTGGTTAGCTAAACCGGTTCAACCTGGCTAACCAAACCGATTCACATGACCCGATCTGGATCCTCTTGACCCAAACCGGATCGATTAGGGTTTCCCTTAAACCTGATTAGGGTTTCCGAAAACCAGAACTGACCAGCCGACTTCGCAACCAAACTGAGATCGGAGCTTACCTCAGAAATATAATCGGAGACCCAATCTGGAAAGCTGACATCCGGGGATTTCCAATGATATGCAGATCGACTCTTGGCTCTTCCTGGTTCGCCGGGAAAACACCTTCGAAGTACACTGCTCGCAGA
This sequence comes from Draba incana, assembly GCA_963576765.1. Lineage (NCBI taxonomy): Eukaryota > Viridiplantae > Streptophyta > Magnoliopsida > Brassicales > Brassicaceae > Draba > Draba incana. Next base: position 8,297,449 of record OY755202.1, on the reverse strand, counting down.
TCCGATTATGCACCTATGCGTCTTGGAAAAACAGCCATACCTCTCAGAATACATATCCGATTGACAAACGGATTTCGTTCACATCAAGACCAAAGAAAGGAGCACTTACTACCGAAGTTTCACTCTGATCCGATCTCTCCTTCCTGTCCGTTTCTCTCCTCCACGAGAACGGGACAGAATTGCCTTATTCCTTGATAACACGCCGGAAGCTTCTCGGATATGGCGGCGGCTACATCATCATCTCCGGCGGCGGCTCTGGAGGGATTCTGGCAGGGCTTCGCCGCAGCCATGACCTTGTTTTCTCCCCAAACCTAGACATCTCTATTTATAAAGAGAATGAGAGATGCACATTAGGTTTAGGCTTTCCTCATGAGCTTTCTTTGGGTTTGATGCAAATGGGCCATAAACTCTTAATGGGTTGGTCTCGGCCCATTTAATGCTTGGGAGGCCTAGGATAGGGTATTACATGGATGATATAATAAAACTACTTGTTGAAAAATGATTTGAATTTTTTTATAATAAATCTAAAACAATGATACTTTTATAATATTGTTGTTTAGCTAAAAATATGATTGATCCGCCCCTGGTAATGGTACGCCCTCCCACCCCCCTCCCCCCGCCTTAAGCCCATGAACGTGAAACATAGAACCACTGTGACAAATATATTAACATACAATTCCACTGTTCCCACTATCATAAAATTTGCACCAGCTTAGACCAAATAGCAAATCAAATCAAACCATGGTTCTTTTGTTCTCGTCTTCAGATCATGGTTCGCTCTCTCACGAGCCAAATTCAACCGTTCAATCATTAATCCAAAGAGTTAATTTCGTAAGTGGCAAGAAATGAAAAAAACACCAAATAACAATTACTAGAGTTGTTATTGAAAAATAGCAAAAGTGTATCAAGTAAAATGTGTATATATGTTACGGTGTGAATCATCCCATTCAGGGCCGTCTCAAACTTTATAGAGGCCATGTTCAAATATCAAAATTAGACCCTAAATATAATTTTTTTTTAAACGTTTATTATATAAAAAATATACCTATAGCTTATCGTAATGAATAATTTATAATCATAAATGTTATTTTTCTAATTTTTTTACAACAAATAAAATTTTATTACTCAAAATTGTTTCATTCATACAATTACAACTAAAAAATTATATTTAAACAAAGTAATTCTTCTTATCGATCAAAGAAGAATCACGTCCGGTCTTTTTTAGTTTGAGTTTGTAACTTAAAGAATAAATTTACGTAGAAATATAATAAAAAGATTGTTTAGTATATTAGATATCATAAACAATAAATCACTAAGTAAATAAATAAAAACATGAAAGTATTTTAAGATGTTGTCTTGAATGATTAAAGACGGCAGATTGTAAAACATGAATAATTTTTATTTATAGCTTTGTTATGAAAGTGTTTGCAAAAACTCTTTTTTTTAGAGAATTGGCGAATAATTTATTTGATTTTTTAAATATATATACCAAATCTAATTAATAAAAAATATCTAAATGTAGTCAAGTAAAAAACTTTTACCTAATTATTATTCAAAAGCCTTTTTCCTTTTTTTTTTTGGTTGAGAACAAGGAGACAAACATCTCCCTTTTTATTCAGAAGTAACTAAATAAACGTTTACAACCGGACCATACGCGGAGCCGTGACTCCCCCGATATCTTCTAACAAAATCGACTCAACAATGTCTGGTGGAACATCAAACAAATGAAAACCCAAAGGTAAATTAAACGCATAGTTCGCTAATCCATCCGCAAGGCGATTAGCTTCCCTATACACATGCGAAACACGGACTATCCAGTCCCTCGAAAGAAAGCCATGGCACAAACGTACCAGGAACGACAGCGAATGCGACTCCGGAATCCCTGCCGTAAGAAATCCAACCACTAATTTCGAATCCACCTCAATCTCTACTCGTACTAACCGACGCTCCCAAGCCATACATAACCCATAATACACCCCCAGAGTTCCGTTAAAGGTGCCGAGCAAATACCAATGTTTAAAGCAAATCCTCCACACCACTCACTAATACAATTTCTTAACACTCCTCCTGCAGTTGCCAAGCCCGGATTCCCTCTCGAAGCTCCATCCGTATTAATCTTGATCCAATCCTTTGCCGGCTTCGTACAAGCAATATGTCTCTCAATACTGCCCATACACAGTCTAGTATTCTCCTCTGTTTTCAAATGCGCCAAAGAAACTTCCTCTGCAAGATCTTTTAAAAACTTAACCCGGTCTCTGCATTTCCCAACAGCGCCAAAAACATTACCGCATCTCCATTTCCAACCCCACCAAATCGATAAAGCAAATAAAGTAGCCCAAGTGCTATTCCCCATCTTCGATTGTTCACCTAAGTTGTTGTACACCCATTCAAGTAACGATTGTGAAAAGAAACCTCCCCTCTTCCTTGGTGGTACCAATCTTCTCCAAATACCCTCAAAAGCCCTTTTCCTTTGTTATTAACAATTGATACTAATTCCTACATTATTTTCCTATGCTAATTATATATATCAAAGATAAATAATCCTTAATTTAGTTCTTTTTTATTTGGTTGTCTAAATAGAATTAATTTTTTAAAAATATTTAATGGTTACCAAACTCAAATCTTTTTAATAACATATACTTATATAAAAGAAATATTTTTGGGCCCTTCTAAATTATGGGTCATGTTCGACCGCACTACTTGCACACGTAAATAGACGCCCCTGATCTCATCTAAAAGGAAATTTGAACTCGAGAGCAATGACTCAATCTCCCCTCCAAGAAATGTTTATAACTATATTTATTTAGTATTTTCATAACATCAATATTTAACCCATTGAAAAACTATGTAGAACTCGAAGATAAAAATCACACACATATATGACGGAAATTTAAATCCACTCGTTTACTTAAGTAAACATGATAAGGAAACAAATTTGGCATTTGGAAACTAGGGGTGGGCAAATTATTCGAATCGGAAATCCGAAACCGAACCCGACCGAAATTAAGCGGTTTGGATCTATATTGGTTATTATTACATAACCGAATGGTTTTCAATTTGTTTTACTTTGGATTTCAGTTCGGTTTCGGATATATCCGATAACCGAAGTAATAACCGAGCAAACCAAGTATATAGAAACAATGTATATCTTCTACTTATGTTCTTTTTCTTTCTTTCACATTTTATACAATTTTTTAAATTTGAACATTATTAAATGGATAAGACTCGTTTTTCTCTCATTTTGGTCTTATATTTGAATTCGTGACTTCTTTCTATATTTAGGTTTTATTCTTAATGTCATTTATTGCTTTATACTTATGTTTGGGTTCGGATAAAACCGAATCCAAACCGAATCCGATAAGACTTTGAATGAGTTTTGGATCTTAAAATAAGTAGCAAATCCGACCCGAACCCGAAAGGATCCGAACCGATCCCGATCCGTGATAGAAATATACCAGAATGGTATTAGTAAGCCCAAATCCAAAAATAAAAAAATCCAAAAAATCTCGTACCGAATCCGACCAATGATTCGAATGCCCACCCCTATTGGAAACACTAAAATCTTTTGAAAAAATATTCAATGTATACAAAAATATTTGATCAATTAGGTTTCCACATAGAAAAGAATAACATGTGACCAAATTAATATTATTGACATCTTAAAATCTCATGACTCAATTATTATTCTCCTGAAACTTTTCTAGTCACAATTTTAACCAAATTAATATTCCTACCAAACTAAAAATTGGTCCAAAAGTTGTGTTCTCTTTTCTTTAAAGTATTAAAAGCAATTCAAAGTTTGCTTATAGGAATCCAAAAAAATATAAACTTTGTTATGAACTGACCTTGAAATTAATTGCGTCCACTAACACTTCTTTATAGTCCATTATACAGGTACTTTGAAGCATCTTGGATATATCGATGTATACTTATTCCTAATGTTTTCTTATATATTATTACTTATATATATATATATTATTACTTATTCCTAATTTTTTAAAATTATCATATAATGTACATACATATATAGAGGAATTAATGTTTTGTTTTATGCCGGTTAACTTAATATCTAAACTCGTTTAACTCAACTACACGAATGTTTACATATATAAAGATGTGTAAATTAGCTGAATCGCAATGTTTTCATTGAAAATGTAAGAATACGTACAGGCTTTTGTAAATTTGATTATTATTTCCTACATAACTCACTTTATAATTGTCATGAAAATGTTTTTTCTTTATCCAAAACCCCACATGGAACAAGAAAACCCCTCTTCGAGAAAAGGAAACTTAACTAATAAAAGTTATTGATACCCACCATCCAAATAATTATTTGTATTGGTGACAAAATATGTTTTATGCGCTGCAATAATTTTGCTTTGTGTCATGGTCAGCAAGTGGCATATGATTTCCGTAACCCAAGTCCCTCGGATTTATGGATTACTAAAGTTATACAGTTTGGCTCTAATTTTCTAAAATTTAAGGGAAAGGATAACTGGTAAATATTTTATAATAAAGAGATTCATAAACTAAATATTTCATGAAACTAAATATTTCATGTAAATAACTCATTTTACAGTTTAATGACTCTATCTATAGATATTCATTATAAAACACTTAGTCATCCGGATGTATTTTTATGGCGTTGTCTTGTGAATCTGTTTTTTATTTTTTTTTAAACCCTAGTAAAATGTTTTGGTAAATATGTACTAGTAAAATAAACTAGTACATATTATTTTGAAATATATATATATATATATTTTTTTTTTATTTTTTTTTCGAAAAGGTAAAATAAAAACATATTAGTAAACACTTTCTCCATTCCATAAAAATGATGATAGTTTTTATTTTTGTTAGATAAAAAACTATTTGGAGTTTCCACACATACTAATTACTACTCCCTCTGTATCATATTAATTGATGTTTTAGAGAATTTTTTTTCTATTTTTCAAGGTAAAAATTTAATGATTTTTAGCTTTTGAGACTATTTAAATTATGCATTATTTTATTTGATTGGTTGAGTTGATGTTATTTAGATAATAAATAATTGTTTAATATTAAAATTTTACAAAAATTATCTTATTTATTGAGTTTTTTAATTGTTGTGTCATTACCTTAAACATCAACTATTGAGATATAGAGGGAGTAGTAATTTTAGAAAACTATTATGTTACAAGTATTGGTGATAATTACAAAATTACAATAACAAATAATTAAAATTACAATAAAAATGACTACAAGTATAAATATTAAATGAATATAAAATGTAAATACAATTTTTTTTTAAATGAGTGAAATACTAGAATTTTCGTTGTATAGAGGAAAGAATATAATTTATGGAGTCCGTTAATTAACTTCAAGTAGAGCGAAGAATGAAGAAAATCCGAGTGGCCACAAACGACTCCAAACGAAATATTTGTGGGAAGTTGTGCCTTTTCTGCCATGTTTCAGCCAATAGATTGTAACTTGCATGGCCCCAATCAACTTGCTCTCGAGTTAATATAAATTCGACTGAAAACCCAAATGTTTTTTCCCAACAAAATAAAAAGACCCCCATTTTAAAACTTTTATTGTTTGAAGGCAAACATATCTTTAAAATTCTCTAAAAATATGAAAGACCATGAAAAAGGTAATGTATTGAAGTTTTGAGTGACCAAATCATGATCTACTATCTCGTAGAATTCTTCTATAATATGGTAGAAATACCATACAAGTGGATATATAGGAATCAAAATCCGCTCAATAGTTTATGTTATGATCTTTTACTGTTAATATTGTAAAATTGTTCTTTGAGAATTTTCATGATATGTCACTCTTTGCATGCCACTTTATAGTTATGTAATTGTTTGAAAATCTTTGCAAAAATGTTTTTTTTTTAACTTAACTTTTATATTTTTTGGGTTTAAGTTAACTATTTTATATTTAGGGTATAAATTTTGGGATAGAGTTTAGGGTTTGGGTTTTGAGAGAGAGAAATTTTTTTAATGATTTTGTCATTTTATATAAAAGATTGCATGTTTGCAATAAATTTTCAAGAATGCATATTTGAAAAGAATATTTTAGAAATTGACATGTTTGTAATTCCCCCTTGTTCTTTAACAAAAAAATAATATCAAATAAAGTGTACTAGGTAAGGACCCACGCCAAGCGTGGGATGAATTTCTTTATAAGTATTTAGGAATGCTAAATAAAAAATTGTGATTATCAAAGAATTATTAATGTTTACGACCATATATATTACAAACATAAGAACTATTGTTATAATTAAAACATGTTGATAATAAGCTAAATGTTTTTAGTAAAATGGTTTAATGGATGTAAATATGTAAATACTAATTTAAACATAGCAAAGATTTATAATTCATTGTAAACATTTAATATATGGTATATAACTTGCCTAAGGTAAACAACTATTACATTTATTTAATTAATAAAATTATGAACTGATTTTAATATAAAGTTTGATTTGAACCACCAAACATATTACGTGATTAGAAATAAGGGATACTCATTATTATTTTTTTGTAATAAAACATATGAATATCCAGCATCCAAAATAATTAAAGTAAAACTATAAAACCCAAAAAAAAAAAAAATGAAAAACTAAAAATGAGAATTAAGTTATGCCAATAGATTACGTGCAAAAGCTATATCCTATCATGCTCATGAGGCTCGAGAAGTCTTCTTAAGATGGTTAATAGACCACTTACTGCGCTTTTAGAAGGTGAATACAAAGTTTGAACAATTGCATAGTCATGATCATCCGGATCGTCTATCACTCCCAATGTGATACATGCACACTCAAAAGTAGGATACATAATTCTCCGAATTGTTCGGATGTCTTCAAAACGCGTGGATCTCTTAACACAAAGAAGTAAGTTGCGGAGATAGTAAGCTTCACCAATAGTGGGAAGAATATAAACTAATCTAATATTATTAGTTATTATATGTCTCCTATGCCATATAGAATTAACTCGATCCCAACGAATTTTGAGGAAAATTCAAGATAAATAAGGGACTTAGAGATTTCACTATGTTGAGTTTCTTGAGAAATAATTTAAATAGGTATTTGTTGCAATTGAAAATCGAACCTAACCTAAAACCATGTAACTAAAATAGACACATTCATAATTCACTTTTCAAATATAACTAATCAAATGTTATTATGAGAGTTTTAGTTATTAATAATTCCAACATGATGCCATATTAATAATTTTTAAGGTTTAGCTAATTTTACCATTATTTCTTATTTTATATGTAATTCTATTTTTAAATATAAAGTGTAATTTTATTAATTTTTTATAACTTGTTTTTTTCTTAATTTTATTTCCACTATATTTATGTTCCTTTGTTTCCATTACCCACAATTGTTATTTTATATTATCGCAAATGTGTTTATTTATTTATGATTTCCACTAATGTTTTAGTAAACATTTAAATTATCTATTAAAATTATACCTTTAAATTATTTTTGAAACTTAAGAGCGTAATAAACATTAACATATAGGAGCCTATAGGCTAAAAAATATACGTAAACATTGAACCAATACATAGACAATAACCCCTAAATTCTAACATCAAAGCCTGTATCCAAACAAACACACAACATATGATATTTTCAATAAATTTATACCAACAAATTATTTATTAAACCCTATCATAACCGTCTAAAATATTATCATGCACATTTGATGATTTACAGACAATGCATAGCCTATAAGTAAAAGATTCAAGTTATTGATTTGCCATCACCTTTCCTTTGTAATAAAGTTTCTTGTCGAAATCTAACACTAACAAATATGTGTGTTGTCCAACCACATATATAACGCCAATACTGTTGAATGGATGCTTTCTTTTACAATTGCTAACATTGTGTTGAAGCTGGCATATGATTTGTTCTAAGTAACCTCAATCTTTGTTACGTCTTAATTGATTATCAAGTTATATCCCATGTCAATCTTTAAATTTTACTTGATTTGATCACCTTACATGACTGAAATTTTGTATAAATAAGTTTTCTTGCTTTTAGGTATTTCTTGTTGCACCACATCTGGTATATCCTCTATACGTCTTTGAAGATGCCAAATAATTTCATACAACCTAAGGTTCAAATTTTAGTAATAAAAATATATGAAAAGCCATAATATTTCCATGTTGTCATTGTATCTATATAAATTTAAAATATATACCTTTAGTTACTTGTAAAAAAAAGAAGGTATAAACTTACGATTACCCTGTCTTGATGGATCATAATCTCCTATATTGTTATTAATATACATACATCGCTTTTATTCATATACTTTGTTATCATTAGTTATTACTTTTATTTGACATTTTTGTTACAACTTTATAATAATTATCTACGTTTATATATATATATATATATATATATATATATTTCTCTTTTTCATTGTTTCGTCTGTACTTTTGTCTAACTTCTTCTTTTTCTTTTTAGTTTCTTTTGTTTTCTTCTTTGTCTTGGTGACCTTCTTCATTTTTCTACTTGTTATTCTTCCTTCTTGTATTTTCTAATTTTCCTAGAGAACAAAAAACTATTTTCCTATTGTAAACTCAATTTTCACATGTGCAAATAGGATCTCAAGCACATACATTAAAATTTTAAGAGTTAGAATTTGATAGATTTAATTTATATTTGCATATTAATAGTATGATGAGAAGATAAATGTGATTTTACAAATTCTCACAGTTTGTGGCATTTCTTTGGCCGCTATACATTTTTGGTTGGACAACATTCATGTTTTTGAATGGGTTTCTCTGCAACGTATGTGAAAAAATAGACTGGTTAATATTTGTTCTATTCATAAGTTCAAAATCGCAAAGAAAAAGATGATAATGTTGTATTTGTTTTCTCATTGTTGTACTGATAAATCCATGATGCTAGAGATTTGGTTGCAAATTTTCTTTGAATCTCTGGTTAATTTCTCAATTTCTTTTGTATATAATTTAAGTAAAAGCTATTAAATTCATCTTGCACATACATTTTGTAAATTTCTCGGATATTTTTTTCTATTTTTTCAGAATATTGATCTGTTATCCTTCGGGAAGTAAACTCAATTGAATAATATATGGTACTTTCTCGCATCATTTAGACTACGTAAGTTAATTTGTTACAAGTTAGATAAAGAAAAAAAAGGAGAAAATTTAGAATTATACATGTAGGTAGTTTGGGTACAAACATGGCCTATATTCGTATGCTTAATTACAATATCTTATTATATAAAAGAGAGTGCGCAAAATTGTAACTCATGAGATCGCGACACGTGTTACGTAGTCGATTAGATTATAACACATATCAACTATTTAAATATGTAAGTTTTTCAATATTAAAATTGTTAATTACCTAAAAAGGAAGAGGTTAAAATGAAAAACCTTATACGAATAGTTATATAAGATATTTAGTTGAAAATTATTTTTAATAAAGATAAATTTAACATAAAACAAAAATTAGAAAAATGAAAACAGCAAATTATATAATTAAAAATAGAAACGACCATGTTTCTACTGATATATATGGACAGAGATTTAACATATGCATATCTATGAGGAACACAAAATAATGAAACATGAATAAAAGGATAATTAGATCAAGGAGGAAAAGCAAAGATAAAGAAAACTTGGTTAGTGGTAGGTTTTTACATGTTTAAAATTTATAAAATATCATCAAAGAAGAATCGTCTAAACATGTAGAAATGATTTAGTTATTATATCAAATAGTTTAATAATTTAAACCATATTTGCATATATATAACGTATATAATTTATTGATTTTCAAATTCTTCAAATTATATGAGATTTTTTTAATTACTTATAAACTTATAACTTTAATCACTATATTATATAAGATAGGGTTTGATATAAGAATTTAAAATTTTTTCCCCCAAAACATTTTTTAAACATACTATTTACTAAAAATCAAATAACTCTCGCATCGCGAGTGGCTTAATCTAGTCTATAATAAAAAGAAGTTACGTTTATAAAATTATAATATATGTGAAGAGCTCAGCTTTGCTTACTCATTTAGCACCCACAAATTTCTTACGCTCCTATCCCTCACGATAACACATAAACATCTCAAACGGTGCATTATGACTAATCAAAAGTACTAACCTGAAGTGTTAAGAACTAAGAAGAAACTAATATGAGAAGTGTTACTAATTTCAATCTTCACCGTTTTGTCTTTATCGATACTTCTTGTCTTAACTGCGACCGCAACCGCATAAAGGACCCTATTCCTCCCGAGACTACGGACCGGGTATTACAATATTGCGTGTTGGAATGTAAAATCGATAGTGTGGTATGTTGTTTTGAAGCAAAATCCTTAAGAAATATCAACTTGGTAGGTTAATTTTGATGATTTCTTTGATCTTGAACTCAAAATATTCTTCACCAAAATTTTAACGCTATTTGAAATTTTTGCTTCAACATATTTTTTTTTGAATTGATTGTAAAATTTATTCAAGCCCAAAAAAATCGTTTTTACAACAAATGCAACTTTCTGAATGTTTATGTTGTGAACAAAGTATTAAGGATTAAAACGATTCATCATGAGGCAAACCACAATTCCATTCAACCACTCCTATTTCTCGGATCGAAGATAAGCGGTTTCGAATTTTCTTATCAATGATTTGAGCTAATTGCATAGTCGTTCTTGGCGTTTCACCATGTCATCGATTATTGCGTTCCCGCTAAATAGAATGAAGCGTAACCTAGAACATATATCGCAAGAGAAACATAAGAGCTTTATCTTGCGATGTGTCCAGTAATAGTTGCACAATATTGTCCCAATCTAAGGAGAAATCGTTTTTACAACAAATGCAACCTTTCCGAATGTTTATGTTGCTTCAATATATTATATTTACTTAAGAGTAAATGTGACACCCCAATTTCAGAGATATGTGGTATATGCGGTATATGCGGAGATGCTTAAAAGAATTAATTTGGCTACCTATGTCACCAAAGTGCACTTATCTTTTCGGTCACAGGTCTTGAGAGAACTCCAGAGTTAAACGTGTTTGAGCTGAAGTAGTTTCAGGATGGGTTACCTACTGGGAAGTCATTTTCAGTATCGTGTGAGTGAGGTCAAAACACGAGGAAAGATCGCGTGGTGATTTGCAGGGTCAGTAAACATGACTTTCGGAGCCTCCCAGACTAACGCACTGGCCGTCGGATATGGGTAGACCCATGGGCCGAGAGTGGACATGGGGCCCATTGGGAGATGAAGATTTCTCTTGAGGGGATGAGGATTTCCCCTGTATGTTATTGAGAGGTGAGGATTTCTCTCGAGGGGATGAGGATTTCTCTTACATACCGATAACTCGACGGCGGTCGGGGCGTTACAGTAAATCTGGACTCCCATTAACACTTCTAGCACCAGTTCACTATAAAAATCTTACCTTTTTAACACTCACTCCTTTTCGTAATCTCTAAAAAATGGAAACAAAATAAAAGTATATTATGATATACAAAAAACGTATAAACAAAAAGATAAGAGATGGGTTTTATTCCACACAAAACTAACTGATCTAATTCAAATCTTTCTTACCTTACACATCATAGAAACATCGAAACAAAAAGAGAAACGGTGAGAGTACCAGAACTCAAAATTGTATTAGTGCTAAAAAAGGTTCAGGATCTAATACCACGACACTGAAGACACTTGTTCATTCTCCATTAGGGGTAAGACTTGTAAACTTTCCCCTTATCACAAACAACATTTTCCCTACATGATCTCTTTTATGAAACATGTAGTTGTTTTCTATGTAAATTCTTGATTTTAGTTGATACTAATGGAGGAAAAAGAGAGTAGAAGATATTTTTTTTCATGATCATATGATTTATTTATCAGGTGTACCTAGACCATAAATCCTACGTTCATATTTATGTACAATTGAGGCATTACTGAATTCTATATTTGAAATATATGTAAACTTGTATCATGATGTAAGATATAATGAATGTAACCAACAAAACATAAGCGTTTAAAAAACAATCATACGAGAAACACGGTAAGAAAATACAAACTAAAATGATAATTAATAAATAAAATTTCATATGCAGAAACATCCTCTTGATAAATAATCATTGAAAACGTTATTCTTAAAATCCTTGTGTAATATTTATATACCTCTGGTTATATAGTTAGATCGGTTTGTGTGCTTTGCTATTATTTTGGATTTGGATATGTAATATATAAAAATGTTCATTTGTCAGACACGTGTGTTTTTCTTTAGTCTAACTAATCTTAATTCGAGAAAGTTGAGGGAAGTATTCAACACACATCTATTAAGTAACACACGAGCGACTCATGGTGATTGTATAGTTTGAAGTCGTTGAATATTGGGTTGTTTTTGCTTATAGGTGACTTATGAAGAAATTTGAGTTTTGTGTAGCATTTCAGCGCATAAGAACGTTATTAAAATCAAGATTTTCTCTTAAGTTAATCATTTGTTAGAACATTTTGAGATGCTCTGACGGATTAAAATAAGAGAGGTAAATTGCTCCGAGTGTAGAATTGAAACAGAATATTTAACAAAGTAAAAAGAAGAGATCGTAAGCCAAAGAGTGTTGATTACTTGATGGCACAATTACTTGATTACTTGAATTTAATCCACTATCTTCTTATGATTCAAAATAAGAATCTCATCGTGATATTGGTCTTCTTAGCGAGATTAGAACATGAGGATTTGTTACCTTGAAGCACGATGTATACCACACTCTTGCAAATAACGTATCCTTATTCTATCCTTCAACACATCTAAATTATCAATAACTTCTTAGTTCCTCTACTTGTATATTAGACAATAAAGGCCTTGAAATTTGGAGTTCCTTTTTCATAGATTAAATAAATATAGATAATATTAATAATATTAATCTATATTTCCTTTTCCATTTAGTTTCCTTAGTTTCCTTAACAATATTAATCTATATTTCTATTTTCATTTAGTTTCCTTTTTTTTTTTTGAATTTCGATAATCAAGGATTGTATCTCTTCCTATTTCTCTGGTGATTGTATATGTTATCAAAACAGATTTAGCCATCGAATATGTTAAAAAAAAATCAATTGTATCATAACCCTAACTGCTAAATTTTGGTTATTTTCAAATCTATATTTCTTTATTTATAGTTACTGGTGGCTCTAAATTTTTTTTGGTTTGTTAAAGAGGAGTCGGGTTTATTATTATCACCATACTTCATAAGGTTTTGTATCATTCAAAGTCAAAGCCATTAATTAACATTCAATTACTTATAAAACACATTAACACATAATATATAGCGCAAAAATATGTTTAAACCAAATTAGATGGATATAAGTGTGTCTACAACCCACTATTACGAAGAAGTTGCCGATAAGAAGAAAAAACACCATGACTAAGCCATTAGAAACATTTTAAAGCAATATAGAAATGAGAAGAATTAAAATATAAAACATTAACTACATAACATTAAGAAAAGACGAACGTAGTATATGACGGATGATAAAATAAGAAAACACCAAATCTTTAAAATATAGAAGACAAAAAACAATGATTTGCAATGGAAGGAGAAAACGCATTGAAAATATTTTTTGACAATATGAATAAAAATCACCAATAATATAAAAAAATCAGAATCGTTCATGCAGAAAATATTTTAACAATAGGAATAAAAATCACCAATAATATAAAAGAAAAGAAAAAATAGTGAACAACTAATGCTAAACCTAAAAAGGCACTCTTTACTTAAAGCTAGGTTAAGACAGAACAATCTTAAGCTTCCAATCACATCCTCACTCAGGAAGTTCTAGCTTAATCCACATGTATTCCTTGTGTGATTACACTATTATTATGCTCGGTGAAGAAATTAAATCAAACAAATTTGGAATCTAGTCACAAAGGTTCGAGATTTACATGAGTTATCTTTGAATAGTTCTTGGTCGTTTCTTAGAAATCCTCCTCAAACTCTTTCTTTGAGAGTTTCACAGAGAATGGGGCCGCATCTCCTTTGCAGTCCGCTGCTTCGACCACTCCGCCTCTTGAATTGTTTATCAACGGCGACAGATCCACTAACTACTCCTCGATTACAACAAATCCGTTATTGATGTGTAGTCGGTTCTTTGCATATTGCACTTCTTTTTCTTAGATTTCATGGGTTCACCGGAGAACTCTCATTTTCTTGGCCGTCCTTATCATTTTTCCACCGTTCGTCTTCCTCCCTTAAAGATCAGACATGTTTTTAAAGCCTCTGAATATCTTAAGTGAATGGAAAAACGTAAGATCAATAACTTGTGAATACGATCAATGAAAGAGTTGATACGGTTAATATTGTTCATTCGACGTAACAAAATAAAACAATAAAAGCTGATATAGACTAAAGAGATCAAGAGCTTACTGGGAGAACATGAAACAAAGAACACACAAACACAAAACAAAACAAAAAAGAGAATATATAGTATGAAAATGTTAAGAAACTAATCGATGAATAAAACCTACCTATTTTTTCTCGAGAATCAATTTATAAGAAAGGAAAAAGTCATCACGAGCGCGATGATGAACCTGCAAGAACAAGAAATAAGAAATATATATTAAGATCGATGGAAAAGTAGTAAAGCAAAAAAATAAATTGTGACTAAAACCTAAAACTCACATATTCATGAATATAGAACAAAGCATCTAAAACAGATTCAGTAAGTGCATAAGGATAAAAGTTTAGAATAATAGGGTTGCAATATAAAAGATCACGATGATAAATTTGCTTGGAGAAAACGAAGGAAGAAATCACGATGAACGTGCTGCAAGAAGACGAAGAAATATATTAGAATCGATAGAAATTAATAAACGCAAAAAGATATAGTGACTAAACCTTAATGTTCACATCTATATATATAAGAAATCATTTAGTTATTCTCTAGGGTTTCACATAACATTTGGGCTATAACTGAAAAATTGGCCAAAACCCATTAAAAGATTAAAAAACTATCTTGGCCCAGTCGATCAAATGGACGTGTCAGATCGACAGTCAAGATATAATATGGGGGAATCAACGGTCATAAATATCGATGGCAGAGTGCGTAAATATATTGATTTGGCTAGGGATAAAATTATAATTAACCACCTCAAATTGAATGTGAGGCCGACATGTCAGCGTTTTTACTTCACCTTTAATAAAATAGATTTTTTTATGGTGCAGTCAACATATGCCTAGTAATTAATTTAACAACCTCAGACTGATTAAAGAAGTCATTTTTGTTTTACAGACCCTTTTACATGTTTTACATAGTTTTATTTTTACTTTTTAGCATCACTACTATTATATTATCAATGGTTGATCCACATACACATCACATACACATCAAATTAAAACTCCTTCGTTTCTTTTTCATAAGATGTTTTAGTAATTAATAGGGGAAATTAGCTATTGTACTTTTCCTTCAAACCATTTGGGCTATAATACTCTCATTTCCACCGAATTTCTTTTTTATTTTTTTTAAATGGACAAAATGTGGTCATTTACCAAATAAGAGAGAAGTTGGCATTATTTACAAAGACCATCCAGGGTCAACCTGGACCGAACCCGTAAACCCGACTCGAAACCCGAAACCTAACCAACTAATTCCTAAACCGGCACCCATAACCAAGATAACCATTTCAAACTGATTAAAATCCCTAATTTTCCCCTAAATTTCAATTTCAAAACACAAACAAGATTTTCCGAAACTCAATCGATCTATCTTCCCTCTCTATCTATCGATTGTTGAGGAGTACAACTAGTACAATTGAATCGGAAACATGGTGAGAGCTAAGTTACGAACTCCTTCTCCTTCATTCTCCTCCGGAAGTGAGGAAGATCCACCCGCGGCTGAAACCGTAGCCGTAGATATGGCCATCTCGAACACCACCGTCGGCGATGGTGAAGAAAGAAGGGGCGATGAAGAAGTAGTAGAAGAAACCGGCAGAGAGAAAGGCATCGAGCCCACCGGAGGCGTAACCGCCGAGCGCACAGTAGGCGACGGTGAAGGAGAAGAAGCCGACAGAGAGAAAGGTGTCGAGCCCACCGGAGGCGTAACCGTCGAGCGCACAGTAGGCGATGGTGAAGGAGAAGAAGACGCAGAAGAAACGGTAATGAATTGAATGATTTGAGTGTATGGAATGAATTGTGGTGTTTGAATTTGATTGATTTCGGGTTTGAGATTGATGTTGTTGAATTTGTTTTCTCGGTTGTAGGATTCGGATGACGAAACCGTAGCCTTGTTACCGGAAAAGATGTATATAAAGCCGGAATTTTACAAGAAAAGCATGAAGCTAGCAACGAATTGTTACGTTGCTAAAGCGGTGGAGAATTTGGAGAAAGTTCTCGACGCGAACGAGATTAAATGGTTCCACAATCATCCTCAATTTCGTCACTTATTCCACATGACTAGAGAGGTAAAAAAACAACGATGCTTTATTTGCTTCTTATAAAGAAGTATGGTCTATCGTGAACGGAGTTCACGATGATTATTTGCTTTATTCCTTAATAAGATCCTTTGTAAAGTCCTTAATAAGGTCCAAACTGGAGCTATTTCAAAGGTAGAGACATAGACTTTTGCTTGAGTAATGTAGATTTAGAAGCATGTTTTGAGAATTGTGATTTATGATTGTTGAAATCACGTTGTGGAAAGTCCTTGTGATGCGATTCTTGTTGCTGATGGAGCGCCATTATCAGCGTTTCAGTATGTGATGGCTTCTTTTTTATGAATAGATACGATATTTGTAACGGTAATCATCCACAAAAAGAAGGAAGTATGGTTTATCGTGAACGAGCACGCTCTCATTTCCGGTTTAGATTATAGGTCGTACATGGATAACTATGAGAAAAGAGGGAATTTAAAGTTCTTTGATAAGCATTTTTTGTATCTGAAGTTTGTTAGTATTGCTGTTTGGACAACTAGGGAAAACTGGTACAACTATGCATGTTTATGTTTTGGACAACTATTGAAAACTCGGAACAACTATGCTTGTTTTTCTTTGGAACCTTGCGTTTCGGATCTATTGCTAGCATATTACCTATTTTAGCATTGGTTTGAACTAGAGTACAATAGCTAATTTCTCTATTATTATTGAATAACAGAGAACAAGTACAAAAACAAACATTTAAAACACAAAAGTTAACCATACAAATATTAAACCGAGAACAAGAGGAACAACTACAAACCGTAGTTGTACTAGTTATACAAACAGAGACCGAGAAGATAACCGGAAAAACGTTTAACGCTTTTTCCCCAACACCACTACCTCCAGATCGAGAAGCCTCCCCTTTAACTCCTCGATTTCATTGCTCTTCTTGGCATTCTCGGATTCCAAGTGTTGAATGCGGATTTTTTGTTCGCAGGATTTGTTCTTCAACGCCCCCACTTCTTCCGTCACGGAGTAATCCCACCACTTACAGAAGTGAGGACTGTCACGGAATTGAGGACCCCAATCGGTTTCATTCAAGCGTAATAAGCCCCCCCTGTTATCGCCGCTTGGTTCACGATGAATGAATACTTTCCGACCACAAAAACACTTCTCCAGGATACCGTCAGGGGTCCTGTCAGCAATGCACATGGCGAGGAATGTGGGGTTTTCCTCCTCGCTTGAGCTTTCGTCCATAGGGAGGTTTAATCCACAATTTCTGTAAGGATCTCGAGACATTTTTGGGGTTTAGATGGAAGGAGAAGGAGAAGAAGGGCGTTTGGGTTTGGTGGAGTGTAAAGAAATGATGGAGGAGAAGGGGAGGGGGTCGGATTATATGGTGGAGGAGAAGAAAAAGTAGCTATTGTACTTTTTCCTAATAGTTGATTTGACTTAGGAGAAGACAAAAGTTTTAGAAGGAAATTTGATTTGGAGGGAAAATTTTTCGGAGGGAAAATTTTTGGAGGGAAAATTTCTAAAATTTTCTCCAACAGTTGTACCCCCAGTTTTCTAGTTGTCCGAACTTACAAACAGTTGCACTTTTGTGTATTTTCATACATATATAGTTGAACCCTGAAAAATCTTTGACATTGTGGTTGCACACTTGTAATTGTCTACTTTTGGTACATGCCAAAGATATCAAAGCACTCACAATTGGGAGAGAAACATTACGCTGATACTCACCTAGGTAAATTGGATATGATTAAGAAACAACACACAAAAGAGTAAGGTATTTTATGGGGAAATCTCTATATGGTTGAAAATGAAATTCAAAAATTTGATTGTATTTTTGACCAAACATATATGTATGAAACTATACACGTTACTAGAATGCGAATTATAATTGGGAGGTTAGTGTTCGGTGACAATTTCATTTTTTTTATTTTGTTCTAAACTATTCGTTTACAGTTATCCCCAGTTTTCTCCAGTTGTTACACCAGAGAGTAAATAACAGATTCTCGGGAATAGGTGTAACCAGTTTTCCCCAGTTGTTCGAACAGAGAAGAGATACATAAATCTGGGAAAATAATAGCTTAATAGTTGTCCCAAATTTTACGCAGTTGTCTAAACAGAAAGCGAAATACAAAAACAAAGCAAAAGAGGTTCAAACTTGTGGTGAATCGGCACTACTTCCCGCCATATTGATCCCCATATACGTATTACTAGGCTTCTGATGCTTTTCTCCGGTCAACAGAATCCTTTTCACTTGGTTTCTTCCCTTTCTTTCCTTGTACTTTGGCGGTGACACCCACAATTCTTGTATATGCTCAGGGATTCCGGACCACTCACTCTGATGCGGGACTGGGTAAATCGTCCTGATATAAGCTAGTGCCCACATGTCCATTTGATAATATTTGGAGCATAATTCATGTATATGGATATCCATGGGCCTTTCTTTCCAACTCATGTACTTAAGAAGTGCGGCTATTGCATGCACGCAAGGGTACTTGTCGATGTCAAAACACCTGCAACTACAACTTTTCTTCCTCAAATCCATCAAGTAAGACTTCCCATCTTTACCAATCACACTGTACTCAAGCAAGAACGAGTTCAACACATCCACATGTAATCTCTTAGCAACAAAGCATCTAGTGGACAATTCGTTCTCAATAACGGGCACCAATTTTCGTGCGCTTGCTCCAATCCTTCCGACAGATTCCTTCCTATATCGCTTAAACCACTCCACCATTTTCTCGATTATCTTATCCATCATACGTAGCAAAGAGTGTTTTCTTGCGTCCTTGAACACGTTATTCAAGGACTCTGTACTGGTCATCGTGTTTATGTTATACCTTTCTCCCGGAAAATAGCATCTCGCCCATTTTTCGGACCCTCCACCACACTAGTTTCCAAGTACTCCACACCCTTAGAGTATAATCTTCCAAACTCCTCATACTCCCTTAGGAATTCTACCTCCGTGTAAATGGTTGCCAACGCCCTGAATTTCTCCGTACATGCTTTTTTCTCAAGGAACCGACTTGTCCTTTCACATTCAATGATATATGATACATGGAAAACCCATGTTGCGCTTTAGGGTACAACTCGTGAATCCCCTTGATGAGACTTCTATTTCTATCACTTATCCAAACCAATTGTGGATCATCTTGAATAATACTTCTCATTTGACTGAAAAACCAATTCCAACTTGCGTTGTTCTCACCATCGAGAACGGCAAACGCAATGGGATAATGGTGATGATTAGGATCCTGAGCTGTCGCAAACACAAGCATCCCACCATGTCCTGTTTTAAGAAAATGCGCATCGACTTGGAGAACTTTCCGCATTACTCCAAACCCTTTAATACAAGCTCCCAAAGCCACAAACAAGTATTTGAATCTTCTCTCGACATCCAATACACACCTTGTTACTGACCCGGGATTCGCCTTCTCCAACATGAACAAATACGAATGCAAAATCTTGTAGCTCTCATATTGATTCTCGTTTCCATCAAATGGAACCTCAACCGTTTCCTTACCAATACCGTGATCCACATCTTCAACCTCACTATCATATCCATATCCATCTTCATCCTCATTATCATATTCATCTTCATCTTCATCCTCACTATCATATTCGTCTTTATCCTTCACATCCACATTCCCACTTGGTATACACTCATCCTCTCCAACACCACCATCCACATCCAATGTTTTGAACATTGCACCTGCCAAAACATAATAAAAAAATTCATTAACACCTTCTCGCTGGGCACAGTTATACTATTTATCCCAGTTGTCCCACTATGATCAGTATTCCTATTTGTACCAGTTGTCCGAGCATAGAGTTCTTCTAATGCAAAATCATCTTGCTTCTGGACATGTGAATTAGTTTGTCCCATTTCCAGGTTCTATACCTAACTACATTCCTCTATTTACTACCAATGAAGACCGTAATCATTCCTTACAACTCTAATGCTAATCACAATCTCCACTATATTGAAATTCATTAAAATTCAACAAACGGGATACTCGAGTTCCGTATAAATTGGTTTTGGTTGGTTTTGGGAATGGAATCGGAAGGATTGGTTTTGAATGGTTAGGGGTATTTTTGGAAAACTCTAATTCATGGGAAAGGAGAGCATTTTAGCTAGTCATGAAGAGTATGAGTTTTTTTTATTTTAACTAAGAGTAGAATAACTAATTTCCCAAATAAAGTACATATAGCCAACAAACACAAAATTGAAGTCATTTTCAATCACTTTTATCTTACTATATAAATAAGTGTTTGTAATCCACACGTATATATCACCCAAACATTTATTTGAACTATAAAACTAGAAAACTAGAAAACAATCACTATCATCAACATTTTGGTCCTTTACCTAACGTGTTTCTTTCTCCATATCAAACTTATACAAATAATTAAAGAAAACTCATAAAACCCAAGTACAAATGTACGTATGTGTTTTTTTGGTAAAGTATATAGAAAACAAATTCGTATCCATAATTGGTAATGTATAAAGAAAATATAACTAAACTAGTTGGAATAGTTTGGTTAGTCGTACCGTATAAAGAGATCATCATTTACAAACTTCCCAATATTCAGTTTGTGTATTGTGAGTTATCAAAAAGGAATGGTTGTGATTGATATAGTTTACAGTAAAGATAAAGGAAAATAAAAAAAAGTTTTATAAATTTAATGGTTCTCAATCATAGTGATAAAACGATATAATTTACCGATACAAAAAATGATATATATATATATATGTATTACCGCTATTTTGTACATGTTCTAAAGGATTTTGTTTTCTGTTGTTTTGTCGATAAAAATTATTTATTAATTTTTTGTCGATAAAAATATTGATAATGTGTTGTTTCAAAATTATCAATTTCGGGTTAGAAATAGCTACTATTAATTAAAAAAAAAATTTGGGCACAAAACTCGAGGAGCCACTTCCATAAGATGAACTTCCGAGAAGTTTTAACCCATCGACGTGGACGCAACTATCTCCTTTGTCGAGATCTCGTGTAAGTTCTGTAACGCTCCGACCATTTCTCCCATGGGCCCACCATGTCCGACGGTCAGTGCGTTAGTCCGGGAGGCTAGGAAGTCTTGTTTACTGACCCTGCAAATCACCACGCGATGTTTCCTCGTATTTTGACCTCACTCACACGGTACTAGAAATGATTTCCCAGTAGGTCATCCATCTTGAAACTACTCCAGCTCAAGCACGCTAAACTCTGGAGTTCTTTCAAGACCTGTGACCGAAAAGATAAGTGCACTTTGGTAATATAGGTAGCCAAATCAATTCTTTTAAGCATCTCCGCATATATCGCATATACCACATATGCCCTGAAATCGGGGTGTCACAAGTTGCATCACCTTTCACTCGCACCAACCATCGTCATCCTCTTAGATAAGCCTCTCTGGTGGTGATGCTGCACTCCAAGAACCGGTTTGGGTCCCTGATTCTAGATCCCCTACCGTAAAAAACGACGGTGACCTTTTCGATGGCCAACAGTGTTCACTCCCACTTTTCCACGTGATGAAACCATCGAACAAGATTAATTCTGGTTGTTGAGCCTGGCCCAGTTTGTCTTTGAAGTCTTACATGATATTCAAATTTCAAATGTGGCCCAAGTCTCTGATCGTCTAAAATCACATATGTTTTTGAGCTTGTTAGCTTATCTTCTAAGAGAAGATCAAAGTTTTATGGATTCTCAAATCCTGTAATTTCTTCCCTTTGGAAGATATCTCATCCATACTTTTTCTCATTCGAGAAGAGAACCACCCCATCATTTCTTCTCTCATTGAGAGTAAGATCTGTCTCAGAACCAAAACCGAGCAATTTTCTAATAGACATGTATTCTTGTGTAGCGACTTCTACGGGGCCAGAAGATGTAACTAGTTTCGTCTTGACTCGAAGGAATGGATAATATTTCAACGTCACGATTCAAAGTGACCAAATTTATGTTTTCTGGCCTGGCTGTGAAATCTATATTATTCGGTCTAGTCGTGAAATGTATGTCGACGCATCCGGAATGTTTCCTTCATTCGTTGTTGTATAACTATGTTTATTCTTCTGCTTTAGTGTTTGATGATTTCATGTATTATGATCTTATGTACCTTTGAAGGTTAAGTAGTGAAACAAATGTTGCACACAAAAAATTTTAAAAAACTTGCATAGCTATTACAACAACAAAAATCTAATGTATTTAGATGAATCCATATAACAAAAGTAGAAATCTCTTTACAAAGCAATTAGTTGTTTTTTTTTTATCACTACACGTATTGTTTATCAGCAGAAAATATTTTCTTGAAACGATGAATTCATTATTTATAAAATAAAATAAGCAACTATGGAAACAAAATTAATAAGAGAGAGTTCACCAAAAAAAAATTAATAAGAGAGAGAATTTTCTTTTTCTTTTTAAAAATATATTTTTTATTTATTTAAAAACTTTGGCCATTTTTATAGGATCTCATGCAAAACAAAAATTTCAGACAAGAGACCTCAAAGACTCATAGACCCACCCAAATTTCTGTCGTAATTAAGAAGCACTAATTAAAAAGGATCCATCTTTTTCTTCATCGATTCGATTTCTAAATCTCTCTTTCTTTTAGACTGAATAGATTTTTTTCCAGTTGCGAATCGAGCTGGATTCTTTGCTCCTTTTCTAATCAAAATCAAAAGCTTTTTTCGTTTTTAGCGAAAACAATAAAGTCTGTGAAGGAGAAAAATTCGCTAAAAAAAGGCGAATTTTTGCTTCATTAAGATTATAAAAGCTGGCTTTCTCAAAATTTCTTTATGACGTCGAGGAAGAAGAAGAAGAAAGAGAAAGGCTCTTAGTTGCAGAAACACAAGAGCCTTTTGTCGTAGAAATCATGAATACCACCGAAGCTAAGAATCGCAAACTCAATGTCAAAGATGATATTGAAATCCCTGATACTGCTCATCAAATTAGCAGCGGTTTGTAATTTCAATTTTTCTTATTTTAATTTTACTGAATCCAATTTGTTGTTTTTTTTATTAATTAACGTTTACCCATATGGGGAATGATGCTCATTTTCAATTCTTTAATACATTTTTTGTTCTTTAGTATGAAAAAAAACATTTTACCTTTGATGTTGAGATATTAAAAATGTTGCCTTTGATGACTCTGACTACTTAAACATTGTTGCATTTGATGATTCTGTCTTAAAAATGTTGGCTTTGATGGTTATAACGATGACCCTTTATTCAAAATGCTGTCTTTAATGATTCTTGAATGCTATAGTTCAAGTTTCTTGATGGGTTTCTTCTATCTGCATTTCAGTTTCTCTTAAAAATGTTGTCTTTGATGATTATAACAAAGACAATTTATTCAAAATGTTGTCTTTTGATGGTTTCTGAATGTTAGAGTTCAAGTTTCTTGATGGGTTTCTCTCTGCATCACAAAACGTTCAAGTTTTTTTATTTGCCAAACTCTGTTTTTTTTCTATGGTGTTATAACAATTTGAGATGATTACATTTTGGGGGAAAAGCTGAGTATGTTTTTGTGTCTGGATGTACAGATTCATGGTTTCAGGTGGCGTTTGTTCTAACAACGGGTATAAACAGCGCGTATGTGTTGGGATATTCAGGAACAATAATGGTTCCTTTAGGTTGGATTGGTGGTGTGGTTGGTCTTCTTCTTGCTACTGCTATCTCTCTTTATGCAAATACTCTTATAGCTAAGCTTCATGAGTTTGGTGGTAAAAGACACATTCGTTATAGAGACCTCGCTGGATTCTTTTACGGTACTAATACCTCAAACCCCCTCTCTTCATTTGCTTTCTGTTTCTCTTCTTCATTGAAAATGATTGATCTCTTTGATTTTATCAGGTAGAAAGGCTTATTGTCTTACATGGGGATTGCAATATGTGAATCTTTTCATGATTAATTGTGGATTTATCATATTAGCTGGTTCCGCTTTAAAGGTAGTAACCATTTTGTTCCTCGGTTTCTTGATTACGTGAGTTCGAGTTAGTTATTTTTTTGGTGTGTGTTCTGTTTTCTGCAGGCTGTTTATGTGCTTTTCAGAGATGATGGAGTCTTGAAACTACCTTATTGTATAGCCATCGCGGGTCTGATATGTGCGGTTTTCGCGATTGGTATTCCTCATTTATCGGCTCTTGGTGTCTGGCTTGCAGTTTCCACCATCCTCAGTCTCATCTATATCGTTGTAGCCATCGTGCTATCAGTTAGAGACGGTATATAACTTAAAACAATGATCAAGATTTAACGAAAACTTACGGATTTTAGCTAATAATCTTCGTTCTTATTTTTGTTGTTTTGTAGGAGTAAAAGCGCCTTCAAGAGATTACGAGATACAAGGATCATCATTCAACAAACTTTTTACAATCACAGGAGCAGCCGCTAATCTGGTTTTCGCGTTCAACACAGGGATGCTTCCAGAAATTCAGGCGACAGTGAGGCAACCGGTTGTGAAAAACATGATAAAAGCTCTATACTTTCAATTCACGGCCGGTGTTTTACCGATGTACGCGGTTACATTTATCGGATATTGGGCTTACGGTTCCTCAACCTCGACTTATCTACTAAACAGTGTTAACGGCCCACTCTGGGTCAAAGCACTCGCTAACATCTCCGCTATTCTTCAATCCGTTATCTCTTTACACGTAAGTTTATGCGCTAATTACTCGCCTTTCGTAAAGTATAACCAATCTTACTCAGTTCTTTTGGTTATAGATTTTTGCAAGTCCAACATATGAGTACATGGACACAAAGTTTGGGATCAAAGGGAACCCAATGGCTTTAAAGAATTTGCTTTTTAGGATTGTGGCGAGAGGCGGGTACATTGCGGTTAGCACGCTAATCTCGGCGCTCTTACCGTTCCTCGGTGATTTCATGAGTCTAACTGGTGCAGTGAGCACATTCCCACTCACATTTATACTAGCCAACCATATGTATTATGAGGCTAAGAATGATAAACTGAATTCTATGCAAAAGCTATGGCATTGGCTTAATGTTGTTTTCTTCAGTTTGATGTCTGTTGCTGCAGCCATTGCAGCTCTAAGGCTAATAGCTGTTGATTCCAAGAACTTCCATGTTTTTGCAGATTTGTAATGTAATTTATTATATGTGTAGTTCTCATTGTATGATTATTCTTAGGTGGACTTGTTTCTCCTCCTACCATAAGCTTGTCTTCCTTTTTTCTTAACCATTAGAAGCTAAATAAAATGAAATAAAAAAAAAAGTATACAAATTACTACTTTCATAATTATTAGTCAATCAAAACCACTATTAATGAACCGGTGGTTGTGCTTTCTATGACTCCACATCGTTCAAGATTTGTTGGTGTCTGTTTTGAAAATCAGTTGTAAATTGTAATAGTGGCAAGAGAATAAAATTATTAAATTTATATTAGTACTATTGGTTAAGAAATAAAGAATAAATTTTCTTATTCATTTATTATTGTAATTTGGTGATTAAAGGTCTTTAACATAAAATTTCATATGGAGAATAATAGTTGTAGTTAAAAATTGAAATAATATTCTGTCTAATATTATAATTGTGTCATTTTATTGACTTAATCATCTATATTAGAAACAAAATCATACTAGATAGAGAATAATATAAACAGCTAACTAAAAATCCTTAATTTAGTGAGATAAAGAAGATAAATTAACAGAATTTGTTGTTGTAGTTGGTGGATTTTTTTCTTAAAAACCCACTACTAATCTTCAATGATTTGCTGTTTTATTTCAAAAACTAAAATTAATTAGACCGGCCAAAGTGGAACCCCACTGTCTCTACCAAACCTCAACGTTAAAAAGAAAAAACCTTTTCACAAAAATCTCATTATTTTGTCGATCGTGCTCGATAATCATTAAGCCTTCTTGATTTTTCATTTTCAGCTCCAATTTCAACCTGCATTGTTCTTTTGCGTTGGTCAGATCGACGAAGAGGTAAAAATCAGCCCTTTTTGTAATTCCTGTAGAAAAAAAAGCGATTTTGAGTTCTGATTTAATAACCAAATATGCAAAAATTAGTATTTCCACCAAATCGATTCTTGATTTGATGCAAAAAGGTCAAGAATTTGTGATGGGATTTTTGTCTTAAACATCCTTTTGTGTTCTGGAATTGGAAATGTAGGTTTTGTGGTTTGTGAGGACAAATCTTGGAGAAACGATGTCGTTTACAGGAACTCAGCAGAAATGTAGGGCATGTGAGAAGACAGTGTATCCAATGGAGCTTGTCTCAGCTGATGGAATCCCTTTTCACAAATCTTGCTTCAAATGCTCTCATTGCAAAAGCAGACTTCAAGTTAGCTTCTTTTGCTCTTGTCCTCTATTATGAATGTTCTGATTTCAAGATTCAATCTTTCACCACTACAACTTCAATGGCCAAAATTCCCATAAGCAATTCCTGAATATAGTTAGTTGTTGTGTGAATGTTTTGAGGGATTCATGGAGATTTTTGTCTAGAGGAAGTAATCGTTGGCTTAACCGAGATAACTTGTATCTAAATTGGTCTGCTTTATATTTCAACAGCTGAGTAATTATTCATCAATGGAAGGTGTGTTGTACTGTAAGCCACATTTTGAGCAGCTCTTCAAGGAGACTGGTAATTTCAACAAGAACTTCGAGTCACGTATGTAACGTTTTTCTTCACCTTTTGATCCAATTTTTACTTGTTGTCTCACTTGCTTTCCTCTAACAGCTGCGAAGCCATTGTCTGACAAACCAACCCCTGAGCTGGTAAAAGAACGGTCCATGTCCTTATTTAACGTTACATGACTTGACATGAGAGATACATGAATCTATTCTCTTCTTTGATTTGTTCTCAGACAAGGACACCTAGCCGAGTCGCTGGAATGTTCTCTGGAACGCAAGACAAATGCGCTACTTGCAGTAAAACCGTCTATCCTATCGAAAAGGTTTAATATACATTCACTCGTTATAGTCTTGTATCGTTAGATCATTTGCAACACGAGTCACCGACCTTTCTAAATCTTGTAGGTAACGGTGGAAAGCCAGTGTTACCATAAATCTTGCTTCAAATGTTCACATGGAGGCTGTTCGTTATCTCCATCGAACTACGCAGCGCTCGAGGGAATTTTGTACTGTAAACATCATTTCTCTCAGCTTTTCAAAGAGAAAGGAAGTTACAATCACCTCATCAAATCCGCTTCCATCAAACGCAACGCTGCTGCTGCTACCGCTGCAGCCGCAGTAGCCGCTGTAGAAGCAGCCGTCCCCGAATCTTGAATTCGAATTCGAATTTTCAGCTCGATTTTTTTTAAGTTAAATAAGTTACTCACCAAAACTGTTTTCAATTTGTTTGTCTCTGTGTCTGTGTTGTGTTGTATTCATTTCTTGTTATTCTACAATGAACCAGGCATGAAAATTTCTCTTTTGAGTTTGTTCTTGTTAAAAACTGAGACTTTTCTCAAAATTTATTCTTCGGTTCGTTCCGGTTATTTATTAAACCAGATTGAAATCGATCTAAACCAACTCAAAACCTCTAGATTGAATATTCTGAACTCTTGTCACCAAAACGCGGATTGGTTTGTCGTTTTGATGTTCTTATTGAGCAAAACTTGGAAGTGACGACGAAGCTCTGTTTCCATCCATTGTTATGAGTTTTTGAAAAATGTCGAACACAAAATCTTCTGACCTCCATAGTCGTCTTCTCCGGTGAGTGACTTAAATTTCTCTGCTTTTTCGCTCTTCACTGCCTTTTCCAGAAGAACCCTAATTTTTGTTTTGTTTTGGGGATTTAGATTATCTGAACCAATAGTAGAGATTCTCAGAAGAACACAGTACACACCGCAAGAGAATAGCAAAGTATCCACCAAAGATATACTCTTTTCCTTATTACCAAACAAAGAAGAAGAAGAAGACAGTGACGTTTCGATTAAGAATCTCGCGCTTGCTTGTGCTCTTCTCTCTTCTTCACGAACTTCGACTCACGAACTCCTCTCATGGATCCCAGAAAATCTCTGTGTTGCAGGAGAATCTGCATTTCACGAGATTTCAAAGGACTATTTCAGTGATTTTTCTCATGAATTGTTACCGATTGTGTTGCCGGAATTGAAAGATGTAATCGAAAAGAGTTCGATTGATAAGAACGATGATGATGTTTCAGCTTCAATGACGACATTACCAGTTGGTTATGCTGTTTTGGCTGCGCATCAGCTTAAGTGGTTTGTGACTCAGGTTTGAATCATAAAAATCTAACCTTTTTAGGGTTTTGTATGATTTTGGAGGTGTTTTTGATGTGTTTATGCTCAATGTTTTGGTTTATTTAGGTTGAGAAATCAAATTTGGCTAAAGTTTGCAACTTGGTGATTCCTTGTGCTTTGACAACACTTGATCATTGGTCTGCTCAAGTCAAAGTAAGTCCTTTTGGTTGATGAATCTATGTGTAGCTTAGTGAGATTGAGGCTTTCTATTTGGTTAATGACAGGGGCAGGGTATGATAAGTTTTGTTCATCTCGTTAAAAATGTGAGTTCGGGTGATCTCGGTTTGTATGGAGAAGTGGTTCTTGATGCGTGTTGTCAGAATATAGCTTCCGATGATGAGATTTGGATACATGTTGTTGAGTTATCTGTGCTTCTTGTTACTAAAATCCACCCCAATAATCCCCGTAGCCCGTGGTAAATCTTCCTTTCTCTTTATCAAGTGAGGAATTTGTTTGCATTATCAATCTTGTAGGAAGATCATGTCTTTCGATAGATTGGTTTGACTGCTCTATATTTTCCTAAGGTACGAGAAGATCATGAATGAGATACTTGGCCACTTGGAACGCCAACCAAGAAATAAGGAGCGACGTATCCCTTGGCTAAGATTTATTGAGCCACTCTTTAACGCTCTCGGGCTTTTCTTACTTGCTCATTTTCGACGTATCTTCCCTCTTCTCTTTATGTGTATGCATTCGGATGACGCTGAAACCGTTTTGTTGGTATACTCAGTTTTTTCCTTTCTCATTCTGATATGCTTTAAGATAAAACATGATAAGTTTACTTCCTGCAAATACTGTATTGTAGGTTCTTGAGAGACTGGAGACAATCGTGAGGTTGACGTGGATTCGAAACTCACCTGTGGTCCCAAGGTAGTCTTTTAACACTAAAGAGCAGTAACTTATAATTTAACATCAATCATCTCATGATTTTGGGGGTTCAGATTGGTGGAGGAACTTGTTTCTTTGTATAAAGAGTCGTCGATGCGTAAAGAGCGCGATGAAATTAGACCTCTTATCCTCCGTATCTTGATGCTACTCCGCGAGTATGTTTCTATGGCTTATCAAATGCACTGCCAAAGATTGTTTATATATTTATTTTACCCCTCTCTCTCTCTCAGGTGCAAAGGCCTACAGTTTGAGTCAGCGTGGAGCCAGTATCAGGAGGATCCAAACCTGAGCACGGTTAGCGAATATATATGGACTAGCTCGAGTTGACCCGAGAAAGCCTCTTGTTTGCTCAGAGTTTTAGGGGTCTTGATTGGAAGAGCAACAGAGAGCTTCCTCATTCTTTTTAAACTTTAGATTTTGCATGTATGGTTTCTCCTAGTGATCAAGACCAGACCAATTCATGAAATTGAAGAACAAACTACACAAGTATTATATCACAGAATTGTGTATGTTATTTGACCAATTTCACAAATGTGTCTACCTGTATCTTTGAATTGTTTAGAACTATATCACAAAAACTCTTGGAAACCTATACACATTTGAAGTTGAAAAGTAGCCATGAACTCATGATTTCATCTTTCACTATAACCCAAAACATCATTATAGGTAAGGCTTGGAAGCTTGAACAAACGCTTGCTTCGCCAATTCCACTTGCCTGTTAACACATCCATATCATTAGCAATCACTCCGATTACACGGTTTTCTCCTAATAACTCTTCCTTTTCTTTTGCATCTTCCCTGCAATAAGAAAGTATAAGCTCAGGGTTTTCACTACTTTGATGTGAAATGAAACTACTAGCTGAAGTTTCTTGACAAACCTCATGATCAAACGTAACCAATCGATGTATCCTATAGTATTTAATTCCTCGATTGTGGCGTTCCGCTCTCTTTCGGGTTTTCTTGATAACAGAACCATTGAATAGCCATGTGACTTCAGCTTTGAGTATAGTTCAAGTGATAGCTTCCTCTTCTGATACATTGCTTCTTCAATATAACTATCTTGTTCCAATCTACACAGAGAAAAAAACTGATTAATTTCATCAATATAAACAAGTCATATTGCCATTGAAAAGAATAAGAACTTACTGATTGATTTCATCGATATCAATCACAACAACATTGCGGTTATCTTTCATCGGTTTAATGGTTTTGAAATAAGTAAGAGCCATTTGGATAGTGAAGTTTAACTCTCTCAAGTAAATTCCTTGTTTGATTCTTTGTAATGCAACATCTTTGCATAACAATGGTAACTCAATAGTGTCTTCTTCTTCAAAGCTATTGAGCTTTGAGTGTAAAGACAAGATCTTGCAGTAACTGAATCTCTCATCATCAAGAAGTCTTTGAACCTCGATGAGTCCGGTGTTTCGGTTTTCGCAGCTTTGTAACATTGTTGATAAAGCTATAAGAAGTGTAATCAGCAAAACTCCAAATGTTACAAGTGAAGCAATGAAGATTGTTGCTGCTAAAGATGTCATGTAACATCCAGAATCTATTGAATAACCACTTCTCAATTCTGCAAAAACATTAAAAAAAAAAAAAAAAAACAAGAAAATTTTCAAATTCAAGATTCATTACAAGAACTGATTTAAACTTCTAAAATTCAGACCAAAACTTATGAATATATTACCAGAATTGCCTCTGCTTGAGAGACCTGAGAATTGCCTCTCCATCTGATGTGCATAAGCAGACATTTTTGTTTGAAATATCTTCAAAATATTGAGGATTTTTTATGAGAAATATTTTTGATATTTTATTTACCTTGTAGAAGCTCCCAAAAGAATTTTGATTTGAGCAAGATCTGAAAAAAGAAAAATCTGCCTCTTGGTCACAAGAAAACAGAGAGATATACACGTGACTTCTTATGTGATTTGATCAACTTTAATTTGCTTAAGCTTATCATCTTCTTTACTCGATCATTTGTTTTTTTGTAATTTAATTTGGAGGAATAATTTATTTTTCATTTTTCCCGAGTTCATGGAGACATGAATAAGGAAATATAAACTCAAAAATATAACGCATTCATTCTTTATATGCTTCATTATTGACAAAAAAAAAAATGGAAGCACTCAATTTTCATCTGACAGATCATCGAATTCGTAGGTTTAAAATAGTATAAATCTGTACTTTATATGCTTTTAATAAGTAGGTTTATCCAGTAAGATAAAAACCATTAATTGCTGGTCCAGTGATTCCGATCTACTTCATTTTTTTAACATAATGTAACTTTTTTTTTTGAAATTTAATATAATGTAACTTAACTATCACTGTTTGTTGAACAAATCAAATAAAAAAGACTGCAATTTGCTTGTATTTAGAAGTCTTTTACAAATGGTTTCCTAGAAGAATCATATCATATGCCGACAAAAAAAAATCATATCATATGTCGATAAAATAAATATCAAGTAATAAACTTGTAAAATGGATATATAGTTATCATGTAAAAACAAGGCTCACGTCTACTTCTTGTTTTTTCTTTCTTGAGATAGAAGGGTAAATGAGGTCAGCATCAACGATGCTATTTAATAAAAAAAAAAGCACATTCATTAAGTACGCAAATATCTTATGAAAATCAGTCTACAACTTCAACCAATAAAAATTACTATAATATGTTACGAAAGAGTAACATAATAAGTTGCCAAGAGTCACAATTACAAAATAAAAACACGATCCCAGTGCCGTTTCTAGGTCTATAGGGCTCGAGGCAAACTAATAAAAAGAGTTCTTTTAATATATTTTAAAAAAAATAGAAAGTATTGAAAACAAAACGGTAAACGATAATCTAAATAGTGCATAATGTTTCTTCAATTTTTTTAATGAAATCTTTCACCAAATTCACAAATCTAAGTTCTTAACTAGTTTGTCAATGTCAAAAGAGAAATGGCCATAAACGATAATTTTTTTTTGTATCTTTTAATAATAACAACAATTTTTCCAGTATATATCGAAGCAATCTTGTTGGGACCATATGTATGTATGTATACTGGACTCATGCATAAATACGGCAACAATTTTCAACCGTATGTTAACGATTAATTATCATCTCTTTTTTTAGAAGAAATGATTATTAATTATCCTTTAGAAAAAAAATTCATTCCTTTAGAAGAATATGTAAACGAGTCTCCGCCTTATCAGTCATTCAGTCATATGGCCACTCCTTAAATCGAAAAGCTCCTCACTTTTATTTCTAGTTAATTTTTTTTTTTCTAAATTCTGAAGAGATATTGTGGATGTAAAATCTGAATTGAACGGGATGAGAATGAATTTTGGGGTTAAAACACTCGTTTTAAGTAACTCGGTATCGATGTGAGTATATAAAATCGATTTGAAGAATGTTCTTATTGTTGTTTCTCGTAGACGGATGCAAAATAGAGCAAAAATGAATAAAATTGTACTAAACTAACTATTGAAGTCTTGGCAATGTGAAACCTCATATAAACTTTTTGTATACGGATGACACATGTACATGATATATCATAGTTTTGGTAGGCGTTTCGTCGTTCACTGGAAACTAGATTTCAATGGGGGTGCAAAGATCTGACACCATTGAAAAAAAAAAAAAAAAAATTCCGACACCAACAAACATGGAAAATGAATTCTAACAATGTTTTGTAAATTCTTAGTAAGGCTGTAAATGGTAACTGCGGATTGTAGCGGATTCTGGCAGATTTGCAGATTCTAGCGGAATTTTTGGTAGTTTTTTGCGGAATCTAGCGGAATAATTTTGAATTTAAATGGTAACTGCGGATTCTAGCGGAATCTGTGGAATTTTTATATAAATAACTAATTAAAATTTTAAAAATATTGATAAAAATTATGTTTTCAAATATATTTAATATTATAAAATAATAATATTTTACAAAATTATCTTGTAACTTAAATTATTTTATATTTAAACAAAATCTATAGAAAAAATAGAAATTAGTAACAACTTTTAAAATTTATTTCTTTATACAAATATTTATTAACCAAATAAATTACAATTTAAAATTGAAACTCAAAACCTTAAAAGTTACAAATACATTCTTTTAATATATATATTGAAAATAAATAGTCATCCCATAATTGTCGTTTATTACCCATTCGGGTATTTTTTAATTTTGGTTCGGTTTTGGTTCGCTTATTGTCGGGTTTGGTTTTGGTTTCGGTTTCGGCTACCTGAAATATTCACAATTACGTAAAATTAATCGAAAAATGAGAAAATTGAAATTTCAAATAAAATATCTAATTAAATTGATTATTTTAACAAAATATGCTCATAATAATTTCTGAATTAACCGAATTTTTTTTAAAAAAATTAATAAAATTTGCCTAGAATATATAAATATACATGATATTATATATATAAATATATATAGTTAATTTTATGTTTCGTGTAACTCGGGTACCCATTCGGTTTTCGGTTTGATTCGGGTTCGATTTCGAGTTTTTGATTTTACAAATATAATACCCATTCGGGTAATTTATAAAATACGGTTCGGTTCGCTTCGGGTAATTTTGGGTCGGGTTCGGTTTAGTTTTCTGATTTCAGATATTTTGCCCACACTTAGCAGTCACTATAAAAGTCATATTATAAATAATATATACATGAAACGTAAATAGGATTTAAAAAAAGAAATGTCTTCTTTGAACAGTATTCTTCAAAAATCTTCAAAATCAAATGGTGCCATTATGAACAGTATTCCACAACAATCTTCTCAATTCCTCAACGTGTATGTTACCATTTACAGCCTAAAACAACGGGAAAAAATTGAGACAAATACATACTTATATATATAACGGACCTTTGATTGAACAAAATTTCATGTTAAAGTTGTTGATGCCAGTCTAGATTTTACAAAAAAACTAAGAAAACTATTTATGAGAGTTAGTTTTATAACTATAACCAATAAACTTAATGATTTGAGAGGTTAATACAACTTGATAAATAGTCTTCTTCCATACAAAGCAATTGCTTTGGAGTTTTTGGTAATTACATAGTTTAGTCTTTTATAATTATTTTAGATATGCATCTCAATCATCTCTATCTGTATGCATAAGTTGACATCATCAACTAATTATTATGATACTCACTTATTCGAACATTTTTGTTTGTGGTTAGAAGAATCTGGAAAGGGTCCCGGCGTCACCATGCATGTTGCATGTATGGCCACTCCTTAAAATAAAATTCTAAATTATTTAGGAAACTTGCTCAAAATGATCATAATTCATAAACATTTTTCTGTATCTTTTTTAATTTATAAAGAACACAAAAGGGTGCTACTTTCTAACAATATTTTGTTCTAAAATATCTGCTATTTATTAAAAATTAGAAACAGGAAACACCATTCCAATTAAGTGTATTATTTTTCAAATGAAAAAAAAAATCATAGTCTTTTCAATGTCTTCGCCAAGTTTCCAATCAGCTGAGATTTCATTGGTTTTGAAAAAAATTAGTAGCTTTAAACTTATTTTAGAGTATGGAGAAGCAATTGAAGAACTCATCTCATAACTCAAAGTGTTACTAAGGAATTGCGAACCCATTCATATGTTTCAGTCGGGTTTCCATTTCGCTTGAAGAGCTTTTTGTTTGTGAGAGTGCATAATCCTCTTGTTGCTTGTCTCTACAAGTTTTGGTGAAAAAACTAAGGGTGTGACTACTCCTATGATCTGTATAGATTATAATGGTGTATAGATTTTAATGGTTGAATATGGCCCTAGATTTTTTTGAGTATGTTGTATGTATATGAACTTTGGCCTTCTGGGTCTTGGATACTTGAAATGCAATTTATCAAATGAATTACAAAAAAAAAAAACACAATCTTTGTGTCAAACATCTCGTTCACGACTTTATATGGAAGAAGATCCGAGACGTTTGGCTCTTGGACACTTCCGCTTCCTAATACCTCAATCGTGTTGGAACCTAATGGAATAAAGACTGAAAAGCTTTTTGGGTTTCTTGGCACATACGGTGAACGGATTAATGCTCTAGGAGCTCACTTTGGTTTGAGATCTTCCAATCCTAAAAAATTATAATCCAAAATCCGAGAAAGTGTCACCGGAAAGTGGTATCATTGGTGGAATCTCGTTCGATGATGGAGTTTTCGACGGTGTAAAGACGGTAACTTTGAGGACTAACACAACATTCCTACATGAAGATCCAATATGTGATGGGTGATAGTTTTGAGATTCAACAACACTAATCTTTTCCACAAGACGAAAAAGGTCGAGTTTGAAGTGGAGTATCTAGAGGAATACATCACGAAAATTCTCATATCATAAAGCATCATTTCAAGTGATCATCAATTGTTGGAGATTAAATTGGTGATCTCTTGGTGACCGATAGCCGCACGTATGTGTTGAATCCCAAAAACAAACTTGGATCAAAGCTCATTGGTTTTCTTGGAAGATTCGGCGATTCGGTAAATGTTGTTGGAGCTAGGTTTCAGTATGCTGCTCGTAAAGCAGACCATATTTCTTCTTGATTATTGTCTTGTTGGTTACGTGTTTGATTTATGTCAATTGAACAAGAAAGAAAATTTAAAACGAGAATGTCTTAATGTGGAATGTTCATGAAATATTTTGTGTTTGTTTGGGTGAAATGTTTGTGACACATATTTCTATCTCACTTATCTATCTAATGAACTATTAACGAATTAAGAAAAAAGAAAAAAAATTAGTTAACTTCGGACATTTCGGATATCAGTTCGGGTTTCGGGTTCGGTTCGGATATTACCCGAACCCAGAGCACCAAACTCTTTGACCCTGTTCTAGTATTTTCAAATCCGAACTGTATCGGATTCAGATTTTTTTAACAGGTTCGGGTTCGGATTTGGTGTTCAATTTTTTATTCCCAGCCCTTAGAAAAAATCATGTTATTGGGTATATATGCATAGTGGCTTGGCTCGGCAGGCCCTAAGCCCATTTTCCTTCTATTTTTAAGCATTTTCATTTATTTTAATTTTTAAGTCGAAATTTTTATAATTTTGGGAAAAGAAAAAACAAAATTGATCAAATGATCACTCTGTGAGTGTCAATACTTCACTTCGTCGTCTCTCTTTCATTCCTCTTTGAGTCGTTCATAAAGGAAAGCTCGAATTCGAGCTTCTATGGACGCAATCAAATGCAGCTCCAGTTTCCTCCATCGAACCAAACTCAACCTTCTCTTCTCTAATCACACTTTTCCCAAAATCACCACCCCCAATTTCAAGCGTCTCTCTCGTCGGAATTCGCGGCCATTATCGCTTTCCGCGAAGAACAGAAGAATCAGCGAAGCTGAAAATGTCGCCGTAGTAGAGAAACCTCTTAAATCGGAGAGATTTCTGATCTCCGATGGACTTCCTTCTCCGTTCGGCGCCACCGTAAGAGACGACGGCGTCAATTTCTCCGTTTACTCTGCAAACTCCGTCTCCGCTACCATCTGCTTGATCTCTCTCTCCGATCTCCGTCAGGTTTATTGGTTTCTCCTAATTTCGATTTGATCGAGAATTTGTAGAAACTGTTTTGTTTGTTTGCAGAACAAAGTGACGGTGGAGATTCAGCTTGATCCATCGAAGAATAGAACTGGCCATGTATGGCATGTGCTCCTGAAAGGAGATTTCAAAGATATGTTGTATGGTTATAGATTTGATGGGAATTTTTCTCCTGAAGAAGGTCATTATTATGATTCTTCCAACATTTTATTGGATCCTTATGCAAAGGTAAACTGAAATTGAAGCTTTGAGTAAAGAAATGGAGTATCTATTGCTGGCTCTAACTTTTTTCCCTATGGGATGGTTTGGTAAAGGCAATTATAAGCAGAGATGAGTTTGGAGTTTTGGGAGCTGATGCAAATTGTTGGCCTCAAATGGCTTGTATGGTTCCCACTCTTGATGAAGAGGTACTATGAGATTTATAAGGCTGCTTTAAATGTTACTTTTGAATGGTATAATGGTACAAATTGTTTCTTTTTGTAGTCCTAGATGAGTTAGTTCTTTTAACATGTGATGTTATTGGTTCTTTCTGCTATTTAGTTTGATTGGGAAGGGGATATGCATCCGAAGCTTTCACAGAAGGATCTTGTCATATATGAAATGCATGTGCGAGGTTTCACAAGGCATGAATCTAGCAAAATTGAATTCCCTGGCACATACCAGGGTGTCGCAGAGAAGCTTGACCATTTGCAGGTAGCAAATATGTACCATTTGAGATCTTTTATAACTACTTTCCTGAGAAATTGCTTCTAGGTGAACTTTTTAGATGTTTCTGATTATATGAGTGGATTTTTTGTTAACATGTTTATTTGTGTCAGCACTGAATTCGTCCTTTCTGATCAGTATGGGACAATTATATCCCAGTTTATCAACTTTCATTATGGTATGGGTTACATAATATTAACACACAAAATCATCACGATTTTACCGAGTGAATAAAAGATCCAAATTGGATGAATGCTTCACATGGCTATCTGTGTTTGCAATGGCTATAAGTTGTCCTCAGTTTTGCAAAGATCTGTCTTGTTTAATTCAGACGTTTTAGTGATTTGGGCGATGCAAATAGGTCTTCTTTTTTTGGTTAAAAATGAGCACAAGGATTTTTAAGTTTATTTCCCTTTTAACAGTGTGTGCTTAGCTAGAGTCCTTATATTATTAAGTAGAGATAGGGTTGCCAACTTTAATTGTTTACACAATGACAGGAGCTTGGGATCAATTGCATAGAATTAATGCCATGTCACGAGTTTAATGAGCTGGAGTATTACAGCTACAATACGATAATGGGAGACCATAGGTATGCCATTTTTTCAGATGCCTAGCGATACTTCTGCTGATAGATTTTGTGTAGTCAGTTTTTTATTGAGAAGACTTCTGGCATGAACAAGATACATAGTGGAACCATTTGTAGTTAAGATTTGTGAGTGCTAGCATATACCTATCTCAAGAAATTTTTCAACTAGGTCGTTGTTGTTTCAAGAAACTTCTGATTAATGAGGGGTGAAACAACTTCTCTGGATACATAGATTGAGCAAGCTCTTTAACCTGAAACCATGCCATCTTTAACTATCACAAAGTAACTCTGTTAAATGTTGTCTTGTTTGGTCAGGGTAAACTTTTGGGGTTACTCTACCATTGGGTTCTTCTCGCCCATGATCAGATACTCATCGGCAAGCTCTCGCAACTTTGCTGGAAGGGCCATAAATGAGTTCAAATTACTTGTGAAAGAGGCACATAAACGAGGAATTGAGGTGACTACTAGTTTCCAAGTAGCTAAATATTTGGTGTAAGGTCTATAGATCCAGTTCTTGATAAATTTTAAGCAGGTTATCATGGATGTCGTATTGAACCACACAGCCGAAGGCAATGAAAAAGGACCCATTTTCTCATTTAGAGGAGTTGATAACAGTGTCTATTACATGCTTGCTCCAAAGGTAATGCTCATCATGCATTCACGAGTTTCTTTTTCGATAGTTTCACTGCTTAGGGAACAAACTGTGTTATGAATCTGAAATTTGGGAGTCTTTTTCTTCTGCCAGTTATAACACAAACACTCTTTAAAGTACGTCACTTAGCTGAATGGAAATGGAAATTTTGGTAATTGGTCAGTAGAAGTTACTTATTATGCATCAGAAAGCTGTAGGAACCTCCTTTTGAGCTTTCTGTATGCCTTTTACATAACTCTGCTAAGTCGAGCAATAAATTATATTTCACCCAATGATGATATCAAAGTCAAACACCCATACTGCTTTTGGTCTTCTAGTTTGTAGTTTCATACTGATGATTCTGATCTGATTTTTTGATAATGAAGTTTACGTATTTTTTCTGATTTAACAGGGCGAGTTCTACAATTATTCAGGTTGTGGTAATACATTCAACTGCAATCATCCTGTGGTGCGTCAATTTATAGTGGATTGCCTGAGGTATTTCTCAAAAATAGGGTTGACGTGTTGGTTGACTGTTTGTCATATTCTGTCGGTGTATTAGCAAACTCTCTTGGTCTTGTGGTACACGGTCTAATGTTCCTCTGGTTCTATTCTACCTTGGATATTTCAAATCATCTATTTTGAATTTACCTGCTTTCTGATGACTAAAGAAACCTTACACTAGGTTGATTTCCAAAAATTAATCTATTTCATACTTTTCTCCTCGGCTAATTCTTCCTAAGCCGTGGGTATCTCTCCCTTCAAACAGATATTGGGTGACAGAAATGCATGTTGATGGCTTCCGCTTTGATCTTGGTTCAATCATGTCAAGGAGCAGCAGGTGCAAATGTTCTAGAGTACGTCAAATTAGTGCTTGTTTGGTCCATGTGTATCTAGAATATTTATTGTTCTATTCTTGTTAGCCTTTGGGATGCAGCAAATGTTTATGGAGCTGATGTAGAAGGTGACTTGCTGACAACTGGTACCCCTGTTACCTGCCCTCCAGTAATTGACATGATAAGTAACGATCCAATACTCCGTGGTGTTAAGGTAATGAACTAATTTACTTGATATTTTCTCTTTAGATGGCTTCAATTTTCATTTTGTAAAGGCATACTGCATTTACTGTGGCTTTGATTGCGTGCAATTCTTAATAAAGCATTATTGCCTATTTGGCATTTTACCTAGTACATTCATCGATATAGGATCTTGAACGATGAGATATTTACTTGTTATATTCTTCTTTGCAAACAGCTAATAGCTGAAGCATGGGATGCGGGTGGGCTGTACCAAGTTGGGATGTTTCCACACTGGGGTATTTGGTCTGAGTGGAATGGAAAGGTCAGTAAATGTATTACAAGGATAAATTTCTTTTCTTTTGTTTGAGATATTTGTTACATAAATCCTATGCATGCAGTTGTAGTAAGGGATATGGAAACGTAAGCATCACAGTGTACTAGGGTGTTTGAAGCCAAATGTGAT
Organism: Draba incana; assembly: GCA_963576765.1. NCBI lineage: Eukaryota > Viridiplantae > Streptophyta > Magnoliopsida > Brassicales > Brassicaceae > Draba > Draba incana. The sequence goes on along the minus strand of OY755202.1, from coordinate 8,257,049 downwards.
GTAATTATTAATGGTTATTCATCTTTCTGCTGCCCATTATAATCTGCTCTATGTGATCTGCCTGTACTAGTCAACAGACATTTACATCAGTCTGTATTAGCGATGAACATGGAAGTCTTAAAGCTTATTATACAATAGACAACACTCTGGCATGAGACAAGAATAAATGAATGTTCAGTTCTCGTGGCAATTTCCATTTTGTGTTCGCATAATATCTATAATTATTGTAAATTTAATATATGACAGTGACTTTCTTATCCATTTCAGTTCCGGGATGTTGTGAGACAGTTCATAAAAGGCACTGATGGCTTTTCTGGTGCTTTTGCTGAATGTCTCTGTGGAAGCCCAAATTTGTACCAGGTAAAGTCAACTTCATTATACTGAATATCTTATTAGGTTAGGTTTCACCAATGAATTGCTATTAGGGCTGAAAATTAGTGTATTGTGGAATGCTTTTATTCATGGATATCTATTTGGCTGCCTTTCAGTGATTTAATTTACTGAAGAAACATTTTCCTTTTTTTACCCAGGTGTACAAACATAACTAATCTTTTTGGTGTTCTCTTGGTTGTTTTGTCTGTATATCTGAACGATATCCGATTGTGTATGTGCATCAGGGAGGTAGGAAACCTTGGCACAGCATCAATTTTGTATGTGCGCATGATGGTTTCACGTTGGCAGATTTAGTTACTTACAACAATAAGAATAACTTGGCCAATGGAGAAGAAAATAATGATGGAGAGAATCACAATTGCAGCTGGAACTGTGGAGAGGTAGGGCAATTGTGGTGGCTTTTATATTCGTTTAGAATTATTACTAGAAATAGTTCCTGTTGAAATAGCTAAACTGTAGAATGGATCGAAATTAGTAGTTTTGGTGCTATAGCTTTCTACCAAAGTGAATATGAGAATTAGGCCTGGGCATAATTACCCGAACCGAACCCGACCCGAAACTTTACAGGTACCTGTATGGGTATAAAAATTTTAGACCCGATTGAACCTGTACCCGACCCAAATACCCGTTTGCCGAGGTCTAGATATATTTTTTTTTACATTTTTAAGTAGTAGAAAATTTTAGATATGATATCTTTTGTTACATTTTCAAATGGTTTGAAGTTTAGATTTGATACTTCAAATGTTTTATGATTTTTGCTTCAGATTCTTTTCATTTTGCCTAGTATAATTGTTCATTTAAACATTAGTACTACATATACGAATACTCTAATGTAAAACTCACGCATTTGTACTTGCATTATTAATGTTAGTAGTGAGATGATATTAATAATATACAACTTGAAATATTTCATATAATTTGTTCACACGTTCAATAATTCTTTTGGTATATCCGTATATGTAATAAAAAACTTTCGGGGATAAAAAGATAAATGATTAGAACATTAGTCTCAAATACCGATCTGAAATTGAAATAGGTAAAAAAACCTATAGATTTAAGCTAATCGTCAAATTCACGACTCATTGCTTAATCTACTGCAACAAAATGAACATAATTAACACAAACAAACATTGATTCTTAACTAAAGATGTCATAAAATTACATGTTTTGGATATCTATAGATGAAACGTTTTAGAACCTGTACCCGGTAGGACCCGAACCTGTACCCAACCCGAAACTTTAAAGGTACCTGTATGGGTATAATTTAGTACCGTTAGAACCTGTACCCGCTAAGAACCGACCCGAACCCGACCCGAGGACCCGACCGCTCAGGCCTAATGAGAATGTTTGATTGGATTATCATGTTGTATTCTCTCCTTCATCAGCTACGTAATCCAGTCTCTATAGTACCATAGAATGTTTAAAAGCTGAAATGATATTACACGTTTACCTAAACTTTAAAGGTTTCATTTACTTGGCTATTGGGTTGCAGGAGGGAGACTTTGCGAGTATCTCGGTGAAGAGATTAAGGAAACGACAGATGCGAAATTTCTTTGTTTCCCTCATGGTTTCCCAAGTAAAGCTAATCACTCTTTACTTATTTTATTTTATTTTATTTTATTCCTGCTTAAGCTCCTTTGTCTGATGTTATGCTCATTGATCTATGATACTATAGTAGAGATCATGAGTTCATCAATGCATTAACTAACAAATTAATATATTAAGATGCGTGTTCTGAATGATGTGATCTGTTTCATTTTTATTTGCGGTACTGCTTTTTCAGATAGTAATGCTTAACTCTTCTTATTTTTTTCTGGTCTCTGTGAAATATTTATCACCAGGGTGTCCCAATGATCTACATGGGAGATGAATATGGCCATACAAAAGGGGGAAACAACAACACCTATTGCCATGACAACTATGTAAACTCTTGATGCTTTAATTTTTTAAGTTGTTTGTTTTCTTCATCTTAGCTTTTCGTCAATGTTAACACAATTGTTATGCAGTTGAACTATTTTCGGTGGGATAAAAAGGAAGAAGCACATTCTGACTTCTTCAGATTCTGCCGTCTTCTTATCAAGTTTCGCGAGTATGTTGTTTTCTTTTACAAGTATTTTGCTTCGATAACTGACATGCTTTCTTTCTTTTCGCCTGTCCTGTTATGCATATCTTTCTTTTGCACTCCTCCTGATGGTGAGGATTATGATTGTCTTGTAGTGAATGTGAATCACTTGGCCTGAACGACTTTCCAACCGCAGAGCGTTTGCAATGGCATGGTCTTGCTCCTGGGATGCCAGATTGGTCTGAAGCAAGTCGATTTGTTGCATTTTCACTGGTACCATTCTCTTATAACCCTATTTATCTTTGTCTCTATTTGAAGCTGAAACTCTAACATGAGCTGCTTCTTTGTTGGGAGATTTTTTTACCTCAGGTTAAATTATTTTTCCGCAGGTCGATTCTGTGAAGAGAGAAATCTATGTGGCCTTCAACACGAGTCATTTAGCCACATTTGTTACACTACCTGAGCGTCCTGGATACCGATGGAAGGCATTTGTAGACACGAGCAAACCAAGCCCTTTCAACTGCATAACACCGGACCTCCCAGAGGGAGAAACGGCGATGAAGCAATACAAACACTTTTTAGATGCAAATATGTACCCAATGCTCAGCTACTCTTCTATCATTCTCCTTCTCTCACCAATTGACAATAACTGATTCTCCTCAAAAGTATATATAAACTTTAAAATTGAGAAACCAAGAACCAATGTCACATTGTAGTATATACTTCAATCAGCTTTAAATTTATGTAATTTCCCATTTTGTGTCACCAACAACAACAAAATAGAGGTTTAAATGTAAATCAAATCAAATAAACAATCTCTCAAAACCTTTGGATTCTAAATGTACATATAAACAATGTTCAAATCTCAGCAGTTAAAGTGAGTACCTAAAACGTTGGCGGAAACAAAAAGAAAAGACTTTTTGAAACTGATTGGATTCCTTCAACCATTTCTAGCTCTTTGATTAGAGATTTCACATCAGGCTACCGTAGTAGAAGAAAGTTCTTTGATACCTCAGCGTCGGATCAGGCTGCATTAAGATATCAAAACTGTACCATGTGCTTGCTGGCTACTCAACCTTTTGGTGGATGCGAAATCCGTCCCGATATAAAATGTCTCTAAAATCATTTTTTGTTCGATAGGATTATGAAATAGTGATGACATGCAAGAGATAATAAGGAGACTGAGTTGTAAAAAGCAAAATAAACGTTATATATTTATAGCCTTGTAATAAATTAACCTCTCATTTTGGGTCTTATGATAATCATCTAAAGATTTAAGTTCTACGTGATAAATGGGAATTCAAACTCAATTTAATGGATTTGTTTATTTCTTATTTGGTCACGAATGTAATAGCCTATTACAATGCTTGACCTACTAATGAAATCGAGCATTTGGAGGGGCTGGAAATTCACAATCGTCGGAGGAGACAATTCTGCTCTTTTGTAGCACGGGACATTGTTTGAGGCACTCTTTCTTTTCATTAAATCTGAAGCATAAATAAGGCTTTTGGATACAACACGAAGCTTCGATTGTCCATGGTTTTCCCATAAATGTTGTACAACATCTTTCTATTCCCTTTGGGTGGTCGAGATTATCATCATTGTCACCTACAATCATTATCTCAAAATGTAAAATAAATAATTTGGCAACAAAAGACTAACGATGTTATATAATAATATAGATGATATATGTATGTAAGCATGCAAGTGTAATATGATATGGTTAACGCCTAGATCTATTAGTAATATTAGATTATGAAGAAAGAAGAGAACGATGTTTATATCTTACATTGGTTGATACCAAAAAGAGAGACGATTATGAGACTCATTACCAAATTTTTATAGCTCATCTTTGTTGTTTTCAACCAATTGTTAAATTATTTTGGTAAGAGCTATGTGAAAAACAATATGTGTAGATCAAGTTGTCAACATTGTCAAAAGATTTTATAAAAGAGTGAACCTACCATCATTGTTTATTTATCATATCATGACAATTTAATTTTAACTTTGACGAGTGAGATTTCTCGACCTTATATGAAATAAAAAAAATTCAAAAAGTGTTTAATTTTTCACCAAATGTATATAGCAATTTTTTTTTATCAAATTATTAAACTAGGAAACCAAATTTGATCAAAAAAGAAAATAGGAAACCAAATTAAACAAGTAATAATTTGAAAAAAAGACAAAACATTATTTACATATCAAAGTGTCTACTTATTATTAAAAGATAATTTAATACCTAATACTATTATTTACAATCAGTGCAAATATGAAATTATCAATTTATTTAAGTCATTAAATATATCTCCTAATCAATCAAATTAAATTACCATCTTTCATCAAATCCATTTTTTTTTGAGAATAGACTATGTTTTCGAAATATTTAGTTTGAGAACCATGGTGTATGAATAGGGAATACTCATATATTTTCAATGTTAAATCTTCGAAAGTATATATTTATTTATAATTTATAAAAATTACTAGCATTAAGGCCCGTGCATATGCACGGACATGGGTTAATTTTTCTTTAAAAATTGAAATAACGAAGTAAAATACTATAGAATCGTTTAAGCTACTCCACCAATATTACATGCGGTCTAAGATTTCAGAAGCTATGACAATGGTTATAGCTATTTGTGAGCATTAATTTCAGTTAGACATATGAAGTAAACTATAGAATAGTTTAAACTAACGAAGTGATTTACAAAACGTTATCTCACACTTCGATTTACAAACAATAAACATACATATCTGATTACTCCACAATAAAAATAAATTCCTAATATGTGAGAATAGAAGAAGAGAATAGGCTTAGACGCAAACAAATCCGACCTTGATTTTCCATCCCCGTTAGTTAGATCTGAAATCGGTGAAAATTCAGTATTTTAAGATTTGAGTTGCCAAAAAAAAATAGTAAGAAGCAAAATGAGAAAAGAACAAAAGAAGAAGAAGAAGAAGACATATATATAAACAAATCATGTGATCAAAGTATCGGAAAAAACGTGAATTCAAATTGTGTCGGCTTTGTAGTTTGTAAGAGGTAATATTACATGGATGTCTAAAATTGTGTCTTCATCTCTTGCTTTGTTTTATTTGTTAGTTTGTCTTCTTTTTTGGTCTACATCTCTTCCCCTTATAATGTCTTGAAAATTTAGCTTATAAGAACAATGCATACAACAATCTTCAGAATGCTTGTTTGTTACTCCCCTGCGTAAAAAAGAATCAGAATTGAAGCATTTATCATCGCTAAATTTTTTTTCCTATTCAAAAATAAATGTAACGTATGGAATAAAAGAAGATTTGATGAAATGTTACTTACTATCTTCATAAGTCTGGAAAGAATGAAAACCTTGTACGACTAATCAATTGTTCATAGAATCTGTTAGACGATGGAGGGAGTTGGTAAGTGAGAGAGTTACATACAAATTCACGTATGGTAGAGATACCTATTTGTATTGTAAATAGCATTAAAGGAGATATTCGACCCAAAAAAAAAACATTAAAGGAGATAATTTGAAACAAACTGATTAGGGATAGGAAACATGATTAACCCCTGCAACTGGATTGGTTAGACAAAGTATATAAAAGCCATGATCCAAAACTATTTGCTAGAGAAAAGAAACATAGGTAAAAGAGGGATGAAAGTTTGAGACAATAGAGCATGATACGAAAGAGAACGGTATACCCTCAGAGTGGTTAAAAATATAAAGATGAAATCGAAAACAAAAAGTAGCAGAGGAGTACTTTCGTAGTTAAGATCTAAGATAGAGAGACAGGCACAATTTTTTCTATTGATAAAAAAAAATTTAGAGTGAAAATAGAGATGAATACCCTTTCCGTTTGATAAGTGATTTCGAAAGTATATATGAACAATAAAATTACAGTTTCTCTCATTGTCCAAAGACAGTGGAGATCGTGGGTGAGAGGTTACGAAGATAGAAGTTTTTTTTGTGAGGCTAATTAATTATTTTAATTTATTTTAAGATAGATAATAAAAACATAAAAACCAAATAAATGAGAAAATGACACGTATTAAAAAGGCTGAAGTGTTACCATGAGAGTGATTTTAGGACTCTCTTTCTAACTTGTCTTTTATAAGATAGGGGATATTCGGCCATAGTTTACCATATATATATCTCTCTCATAAAGTAAGCAAAAAGAAACAAATAAGAATTATGTTATATTAAACAAAAAAAATACATGTTGAACAAGCATGAATGAGTTTTCATGTTTTATATCTATATATAATAGCAAACTTAAAGAAATGATTATTGTTTTATCGTGTTCTCTCAATTTATATATAGTGATTATTTTGAAAGATTGCTTCTTTACTTTAGTAAGAAGATTGAGTTGTGAAAAGCAAAATAAAAATTATAAATAGTTATTTAATAAATTAACCTTTTATTTTGGGTCATATGATAATCATCTAAAGATGTAAGTTCTTCTACGTGATATATGGGCATTCAAATTCAATTTAATAGATTTATTTTATTTTATTATTTGGTAATAGCTTGTTACAGTGCATGGCATACTAATAAAATCAAGTATTTGGAGGAGGTTTAAATTCACACCAAACGGAGGTGATAATTTTGCCCTTTCGTAGCGGGGGACACGGTTTGAGGCACTCTTTCACTTCAGTGAACCAGAAGCATACACATGGTTTTTCGATACAGCACAAAGCCTCCTGGGATGGTTCTTCCCTAAATGTATGACATCATCTTTCTATTCCCTTTGGGTGGTCGGGAGGATAATTGTAGACACCTACAATCATTTTCTCAAAATCTAAAATTAATAATTTGGCAACAAAAGACTAATAATATTATGTAATAATATAGATGATATATGTATGTAAGCACGCAAGTGTAATACGACATGACTAACGCCTATTCATTGGTCTAACATTGGTGGAGACCAAAAAGAGAGACGATTATGAGAATGATAACCAAATGCTTACAACCCATCTTTGCTTTTCTCAACCAATTGTTAAATTATTTTTACAAGAGTTATGTGAAAAATAACATGTGTGTCAACGTTTTCAAAAGCTTTTATAAAGGAGAGGATCTACCATCATTGTTGATTACCATATCACGACAATTTAATTTTAATTTTGACTAGTGAGATTTCTCTACCTTATATGAAATAAAAATAATTCAAAAAGTGTTTAATTTTTTTACCAAATATATAGCAATTTTTATCAAATTATTAAATAGGAAACCAAATTTGATCAAAAAAGAAAATAGGAAACCAAATTAAACAAGAAGTAATAATCCTATATATTATTTGAGAAGGATTTTGGGAGCATTTTGTTTAGGTGTCATAACCACAATTTTTCTCCTCTTAATTTTTATTTATTTATTTATTTATTTTATCCTCATTACCAAACACATTTATTTCCAAATACATTTATTTTGATTACTATAACTCTAATTGCCAAAACACATTTGAATCTTCCTAAACTTGCCAAAATTAAAATATTTGGAAATCAAACTTTCCAAATTAAAATATTTCGAAAATTATAGATTTAAATTATAGAAATAAATGTGAATAAAAATTTGACATATTCACCTAAAATTTTTTTGATTTAAAATAGAAACTAACAATTTATTATCTTTTAAAAATGTATGAGAAGGTAAAACAAATTTTCATATATATATTTTACATGTGTTGTTTTGTTTGACAAGTAGATGTTTTAATTTTTCATAAATACACCTTCCCACAAGTAAAATAATTATTAATGAAATTTGTTAGTTTAATTATTTCACGGGAGAAACATATTTGTATACAAAATAATCGCAACTTTCAATATATAAAATGAGTCTTAGATTATGTATAATAATTCACCATAATGATTTTTAACTAAAATTATTGATTTTATTCGATAACTATTTCATTCGATAATTATTTTATCCCGCGTATAACGCGGGTAATTTTCTAGTTTGAATAAAAGACAAAACATTATTTACATATCAAAGTATCTACTTATTTTTAAAAGATAATTTAATACCTAATACTATTATTTACAATCAATGTAAATATGAAATTATCAATTTATTTAAGTCATTAAATATATCTCCTAATCAATCAAATTAAATTACCATCTTTCATCAAATCCATTATTTGTCAGAATAGACTATGTTTTGGAAAGATTTAGTTTGAGAAATTTGATGTATTAATACTCATACATTTTCAAAGTTAAATCTTCGAAAGTATATATGTATTTATAATTTTTGAATCATATTCGGCCATACACCGATTTAATTTACCATATATTATATATATATATATATATATATATATATATATATATATATATATATCTTTTCGGTGTGATTTTTATTAATGGAGCCGGTTAAGTTCCAGTAACAGTTGGTACAAGATGAAGGTATGATTTAGCAATCAAATGTTTTCCGATCTAAGTTAACGATAGATGAATATGACATAGAGATCTTGAGCAAGCTAGAGAACATCTTGAATGATTCCATAGAGATCAAAGTGGATAATATTATTGTTGATGATTGTGATGAGATTGTTTGGAGTCTGACGCAAGAACAGTGGAGTGATCTAATCGAAACTTGATGGAAGGCTTATCTGACCGCTAAAACCATAGAGTAAGCAAAAAAAACAATTAAGAATTGTTATATTAAACAAAAAAATTTACATGTTCATTTTCATGTTTGCAAAAAGAAATTAAGTGTTTGTTATATTCTTATATTCCACATATGTATACACATTTCCGAAAACAGTGTTTTCCGGAAAAAGAAATTAAGTGTTTGGAAATAATGCAAATTCCAATGTTTGGTGGAGTTTTGTATACTGAGTTCAAGTACAAGATTGAAAACTAGATTGGATAGCTTTTGTGATAAGATTGCAGCTAAGAAATGACTTGAGTTTTTGAAAGCACAAGATTGGATAGCTTTTGTGCACCAGACGTATATATATATAAGAGCTGTGGAATCGATGGAATATATGTTTGCGTTGGAACAAAATTGATTCCACATATCCGTGGAGAAGCTCACCGGCAAATTTTGAATAAAAACCGATAGTTTCTATCTCGCTGATTGCGCTTGATTTGAATAGGCATATGAAAGTTAAAAAAGTGACAGAATTTGGTATAAGTTTAGCTGCATTTACGATTTTAGATACTAGTTGAGGTTTATGTATTAAGCTTGTGAATATTGCAGTGACTTGATTTTTGTGTGTTAATTTTTAGGTGATGAGTTTTGTTGCTACTGCGAGGAACTTATTTGCGCAATTAGAGCCTCGACCGAGGTAATGTCGTTTCTGGGTCTCAAGCTGTGTTACTGGGATCTCTTCTTACACTGTCTGTGTAATGATAACTGTGTTTTCTTTGGTGTTTCAAGTGCAGAATTAGCTCGAGGATACATGACGAATGATGATCTTGAAAAAGCAATGAAGGATTTCACCATTAGACATGTAATTTCACTTGCCTGATGCTATTATGAAGTGAAACATGATGTGCTTAAGTACACAACAACGTAATAATAGCAAATCCAAAGAAACAATTATTATTTTGTTGTATTTTCTCAATTTATATATAATGTTTTGAAAGGTTGTGTATTTACGTTAAAAAGACTTAAGGAGATTGAGCAAAATAAACGTTATATATTTATAACCCTGAACAATTTTCCAACCGCAGAGCGTCTGCAATGCCATGGTCTTGCTCCTGGGATGCCAGATTGGTCTGAAGCAAGTCGATTTGTTGCATTTTCACTGGTACCATTCTCTTATAACCGTATTCATCTTTGTCACGTATTTGAAGCTGAAACTCTAACATGAGCAGCTTCTTTGTTGGGAGAATTTTAACCTCAGGTTAATTTATTTTTCCGCAGGTCGATTCTGTGAAGAGAAAAATTTATGTGGCCTTCAACACGAGTCATTTAGCCACACTTGTTACATTACCTTACCGTCCTGGCTACCGATGGGAGTCATTTGTAGACACGAGCAAAATAAGCCCTTTCGACTGCATAACACCGGACCTCCCAGAGCGAGAAACGGCGATGAAGCAATACAAACACTTTTTAGATGCAAATATGTACCCAATGCTCAGTTACTCTTCTATCATTCTCCTTCTGTCACCAATTCACAATAACTGATTCTCCTCAAAAGTATATATAAACTTTTAAAAATGATAAACCAAAAACCAGTGTCACACTACTTGAATCATCTTTAAATTATGTAATTTCCCATTTATTTGTCACAAACTAAAACAAAATCCCCTAATATTGGGTCCGATTGGTTGGGTTGTAGTTTTAAACTATTTGCTGTAGTATTTGGTCTGTAGATGTTTTTAAGCTGTAGAAATTTTGCTGTAATTTATTTAAAATAAAAGTAGTATGTATTAGAAGTATGATCTAGAATAGCTAGTTATAGTATATATATTTTTTATTATTTGGTCACGAATGGAATAGCCTATTACAATGCTTGACATACTAATGAAATCGAGCATTTGGAGGGGGCTTAAGTTCACACCACATGGAGGAGACAATTCTGCCCTTTCGTAGCGGGGGACATTGTTTGAGGCACTCTTTCACTTCAGTGAACCAGAAGCATACATATGGCTTTTCGATACAGCACAAAGCCTCCTGTAAAAATGGTTTTCCCATAAATGTATGACAACATCTTTCTATTCCCTTTGGGTGGTCAGGAGGATATTCGTAATTACCTACAATAATTATCTCAGAATCTAAAATCAATAATTTGGCAACAAAAGACTAATGATATTATGTAATAATATAGATGATATATGTATGTAAGCACGCAAGTGTAATACGACATGACTAACGCTTAGATCTATTAGTAATATTGGATTATTAAGAGAGAAAGATAACGATTCATTGATCTTACATTGGTGGAGACCAAAAAGAGAGACGATTATGAGAATGATAACCAAATGCTTACAACCCATCTTTGCTCTTCTCAACCAATTGTTAAATTATTTTTGTATGAGCTATGTGAAAATTAACATGTGTATGTCAACGTTTTCAAAAGCTTTTATAAAGGAGAGAATCTACCATCATTGTTGATTTATCATATCATGACAATTTAATTTTAACTTGGACGAGTGAGATTTCTCTACCTTATATGAAATAAAAATAATTCAAAAGTGTTTCATTTTTTACCAAATATATATACTCCCTCCGTATGACTTTAAGTGTCGTTTTGAGAAATATATCTGGTTAATATTTGGATGTATTTAACTCAAAACACATCCATATACATTTTATCAAAACGACACTTAAAGTCATACGGAGGGAGTAGCAATTTTTATCAAATTATTAAAATAGGAAACCACGGAAGGAAATAAAAGGTAAGTTTTTCTCCCCGGAAAGCGAGAATGGTTATTAGCCTTTGTGGTAAATCAACCAAGACCCTTATCCGATGGCTTCTTACCATCTCTGGTAAGTTATTTGAAAACACCTTTTCACCAACCAAATCTTCTTCCCTCTTTCACTCAAAAACTCAAGAACCCTAGCCGTCCTGCTACCAAACCATTACCAAATCTCTTCAGATTGCCCCTTTCTTTGTTTGGATTAGCTCAATAGGCAGAATTCTCAAGTTACGTACTAGTTTCCTCTTCCTGCAACATACAAAACTCTTAAAACTTAGCTTAATCCCCTCTAAGGATCCAAGATTATACTCAAGAAAAGGTAGTCAACTCTCTTCATTCAACCCCAAAGATAGAACATAAGTTTCTCCTCTCTTGAAAAAGGCAAAGGATTGGCTACCTCAGAAGAGCCTCCCAGAGCTAACAGAGTTAAGGTCCCTCAGTTCGATCCTACAGAACTTGTGCACGACCACTCTCTCATGCTCGTGGGTAGGATAACAAACCCTAAAGTCCAAAAGATGTGAGCTCTTTTTCCTTTCCTAGATGACCACTGGAAAGTCTCTACCAGGCCTATAGGTGCAGATCTAGGCCAGGGAAGATTTCAATACCAGTTCGGCTCAGAAGAAGACCTCCAGAAAGTCTTGGACAACATGCCTTATCACTTTTCTCACTGGATGCTTCTTATTCAAAGATGGGAACCAACAGTAGCACCAACCTTCCCTTCTCAAATCTCATTCCCGATTCAGGTGAAAGGAGTTCCTAGTCACCTCTGGTCAAAAGCCATGCTTCTGAGCCTTGGCTCTAACATAGGCTTCTATGAGACGTCTGAAATCACAACTGCAGCAACAAGAGTGAGAGTAGAGGTAAATGGCCTAAAACCTCTTATCACTAAATCCACTCTAGAATTCTATAATGGTGACGAAGTAATGGCTGACCTGGTTTACGAAAAGCTTGAGAAACACTGCTCAATTTGCTTCATGCTTGACCACGAAGCAAAAGACTGCCCTGAGACACCACTAGCTAAACCTGCTCAAGCCAGTACTACCTCTGCAAAAAGAAGAGAGTATAAAAAACCTCTGCCAGACAGACAGCTCAACTTGAATCATAAAAGCACCTCTAGACTTACCTCGAAGCCCAGGAAAGCACCTCACCTCTCAAGAGGAACCGCCTATGAATCTGCTTACAACTACCACCACAGAAGAAGTCCCCCTAATCCCCATGGAGCTCAAAGAAGAAATCCAAGCCTCTCAAAAGATAATATGAGCAGGTATTTTCAACACTCTTCTGGTAAAGAAGTAACCTCCAGCCACTCCCAGAGATCACCCTTAGATCCAGCAAGAAGATCGGAAAGATCACCCCAGAGATCTATATGGGTGAAGAAGAGAAGGAGAGAATTTCCACTGGCCCTTCAATCCTCACCAGAAAAATCTGACTCCTCCAGAGCTAGACGCCCCCCTCTAGAAAGACACTTACCTCCCTCAACAGATCCAGAACAGCTCCCAAATGAGGCTATGCAAATGGCCATAGGAGAGCTCAGAGATGTCATGGTAAACTATGCAACCTATCCTGACCCCACTGAAAGTGCAGCTAGAAGAGCCAGAGCCCAACAAGCTGAAGATCAAGGAGAACTACTTGAAGCTGCAGCTCTAATGGTCAGAACAAATCTAGCAAGAAAAGAACAAGAATCTCAAATCATGAGATCTCAGGAAAGAATTTCAATAAAACTGAGGCTAGGCCCTTCAAACTCTACCCCATAATTACCTGGAGAACCTTTAGCTTTCAATGCTTCAACTTCTCTCCAGGCTGCTCCACCTATGAAAAGGAAACTAGGTAGCCCCCCTGGCAAATCTTATGGAACTGCCCTAAGCTTGAAGCCAATAGGAGTAAAAAAGAGAAGAGTGGTCAGTGTCCACCCATCTCCAATAAGAAGAATCAAAGATCAAAGAAAGCACCACAAAAGGGATGAGAAGAAAGGCAGATCTCAACCTACATCCAAGCAAGGCACACCAATACCAAGACCACCAATAACTGCACAACAATCAGGTCAAAACTCAGGAGCAAGAAAGAGTATGGATTTTCAAAATACTCCTTCTCCTCTTCCTTAAAAGTGGTAGCTTGGAACTGTTAGAGTTTAGGGAGTCCCCCAACTGTTCGACGTCTCAAAAATATCTGCAAGACAAAAGATCCATATGTCATATTCCTGTCTGAGACAAAAAATCCCAACAAAGTAGTTTTAAAAAAGATTCAGTGTCTAGGATATGCAAAACATGCATTAGTCCCTCCCAGAGGCAAGGGAGGAGGCCTCTTACTGATGTGGAAACAAGAAATTTCTCTTAAGATTATCTCTTCATGTAAGAACTACTTTGATTCTAGAATTACCTATGAAGGAAAATTCTTTTATGCCACTTTTGTTTACGAAAATTCTGACAAGATAAAAAGAAGACAAACGTGGGAATATCTAACAGCTCTGCCCCTGTTGAGAAATTAACCATGGTTCATCTCAGGAGATTTTAACGACAGTATAAATAACTCAGAAAAGGAAGGAGGTACAGAGAGAGAGCTAATTATACCTTCACTGACTTCAGAGCTTTTCTAGCTGAAGGAGATCTCTATGAACTTCAACACATAGGTGATCCTCTATCTTGGAGAGGAGACAAAGGCACCTACAAAGTCAGATGCAGACTAGATAGAGCCCTCTCTAACAGCTCATGGGCAAGTCTATACCCCTACAACATATGTGAGTATCTGAATTTTGAAGGCTTTGACCATCGTCCAATTATCACCTACCTTGATTCTCTGAGAAAGAAGAAAAAGGAATCTTTAGATATGACAGGCGCCTAAAAGATATACCAGAGGTTACACAACTTATTGAACAAACCTGGGAAGAAGAAGCTCACCTCAAGGTCAAAGAAAAATCGATAAATGCAGAACATCCATCATTCTATGGAATAAGAAATACCATCAGAATAGCAAAATTCTGATAGAAGAGCTGAAGCAATGTCTAAAGGAAGTTATGACCAATCCTTTACCAAATCACACTTACCTAAAGGAAGTCAAGGAGAAACTAAGTGAGGCTTACAAAAAAGAAGAAGAACTCTGGCTGAACCTAGGAGACAAACACAGGCTTTTTTCATGCTTCAACAAAAAAAAGGAAAGCAATGAATAAATTCTCAATGATTGAAGCTAAAGATGGCTTACCGGTTTATGAAGAGGAAAAGATAGCCCAAGTAATATCAGAATACTTCCAAACCCTCTTCACATCCCAGAACACTGACTCACAAGTCATTAAAAACATTGTGGAGGAAGCCCTCAACCCTCTCATCTCAGCTAAAAGCAATGAGGCCCTTATCCAAATTCCCTCAGAACTGGAAATCAAAGAAGTTTTCTCCATCCATCCTGATGGGCCCCAGGCCCACACGGATTCTCTGCTAGTTTCTTCCAATCAAATTGGGCAGTGATTGGGAAAGACATTGGAAAAGAAGTCCAAGACTTCTTCAAAACTAGCAGCCTGCCAAGGCATGTCAATGAAACTCATGTCAGGCTCATTCCAAAAATCAGTGGAGCTAACAAAGTGGCTGAATACCGACCTATTGCACTATGCAATACAACTTACAAAATTATCTCAAAGATACTCACCAGAAGGCTTTAACCCCTCCTAGACAGCCTTATCTCTGAGAATCAATCTGCATTCGTCCCAAAACGATCAATATCAGATAATGTTGGATTCCTAGCCATTTCAAAATCACCAGAAATCAGAGCACCAACATCATTCTCAGTTGGTAGATTATGAGTACGGCCATCAGTATTCCTACCACTGGATAGTACCAAACAGACTCCCTCTGCAATACCGGTAGCACTAACACAATTACGAATCGTACGTAAAGCTTTGACATGCTCGTTATGCACATCTAACATGTGCTGCAATTTCTCAACTATATCAGGCCGTATTTTACTCGCTGGAGTCTCTTTCCTGATTGGTATCAATTAATTAAAACAAAGAGTATTAAGCCAAAAATAAAAACAATAAACATTTAACGGGAAATATTAAATGAGTAATACCTTGAAGCCTTCATACGATTTCTCACTTCGTTAAGAGGATCATGAATGTAGAGCTGCATAAAAGCGAGATCATGGTTTGCTCGAGGTACTAAATCACCCATTCGATGATAGTTTTGACCATATATCTGAAAGACGTATGGGCCTTTACCATCATGTATTCTGTTGTTAACGGTACCACCAAGGGATGTAAAAGAAAACATCATGTTGTATGTTCAGATGAACTCACGAAAATGTGTTCGATCGGTACCCAAGTTATAGAACAAAGACAACAACGTTTTCGGAGGTGTCTTGAGCAATGGAATATCCACTTTCCCTCGATGGCAACACATGGTGAAAATAGGGATAGCTGTGCCAAACCTCTTATTTATACGCTCACCATACCACATATAAGCATGACAAAAGCCACACATGTACGAAGGATCACCATCATCGTAATAACCTATGAAAACATAGATATTATCATGATATTAATAAATTCCAATATTGGGATAAATTATGTTATAAATTAATAATTCTAAAACTAAATAGAAAACGAACCGTTTGGTAGATAACTTATATCGGCAAATCCAGTTGGTAAATCGGCTGGTGGTGTTTTCTTCTTACTAGCATGATATCCACGATTAACACTTGGACTAAACTCATCATCAGGCTCAGAATCAGTAGCAACAAAACATACAAACTCATCATTGGACGAAGGCAAAACTGCATTATGTTAAATATATTAAACTGTCAAAGACGTACACCAACCAACGGTTTTGAAGATCGTCAAAGAAGTAGGACAAATATATCCATAAATTCATATACCATACCATCCTTTGGGTCATATAATCGTTTACGGTCTCTTCTTCTTATGGCCATCCTACGCATTCTTGCCATCCTACATGCATGTGCCCTTCCAAAATCCACCATATTTTGAAAAGGATTTTCATAAACAGGAATGCTTACAGGGTTCTGGAGCATAGTCTTGAATTCTTGTTGTGATACCTATAAAATTATATAGATATTAATATCAATCAAAATAGAGAAATTTAAAGATTAAAAAGTTAGTATGAGTTGTGATTAAGAAATAACGTCTATTTGAAACAGGTATCTGCTTCGGTCTTGGATTCAAACAGTTTTCTTGGGAGCCATTGCAACTATATGCGCAAAATAAAACGGTAGAGTAAGAAAATCATGGCTGAAACTATAGCCAAAATACACAAAATAATAAAAATTCAAGGATGTATACAATATATAGAATATACAACATCGACAAAGATGCTGTGAAAAATCAATTTCTAAAGCAAACACTAACTTACTTTGTGGTGGTAGAGAAGTCACATATATATACACACGAAGTGTTGCACGTATTGGAATATTTACAATTACATTTAAACTATATTTCCATTTCACACGATAATCAACCGGAGAATTTACGTTTATTAAAATCAATATATTTAGATTTATTGATAAAAAACAGTTTTCGGAATATTTATTATTATCTAAATCTTATATTCCTAGCTCAGATTTAAATGAAAAAGTAAAATCTCAACATTGTGTAAATCTTAAAGGAATATTTATCATCTAAATTTTAATACAAAAGTAAATTATCCATCCCTACCAAAAAAAAAAAAAAAAAAAAATTATCCATTAATCGTGTAAGATAATGAAAAAAAGTTTTCATTTATCGTGTAAATTTAAAACAAATTATATAGTTTTCTCTATCGCATCCTTTAGGTTTTCATTAAAAATTATAATACACATTCAGTTTAAGAAATATCGTGGATAATTGTTAACATATCCATAAAAATTAGCTAATGGTAAGTATACATATTCATAAATGTTATTAACGACAGTAGTTATCTATACTAATAATTATATATTAAAAAGTATAATAAATTTAATCTCGAATACCGAATGAGATTTATAAATGTGAATTTTTAGTTTGTTTACCTTTACTTAAAATCCATGTTAACAATTATCCACGTTAATATTAATGATTATTAAAAAATGAATTCACTAATGGAGTCATCGACCTATAAGTAAGCAAATTTTACTTAATATATTAGAATACTATACATTTACGAATATAATGTGATAAACATTACAAAATTCAACACTCCTAATTTCTGATAACCACTATTACACGTCTAATTCACAGAATAATGCAACACATGGAACAATATTTATGACATACCAAGGCAATAGTAGATACCAAACGAAATGAATTAATCGAATTATTTGAATTATTATACCGAAGAATAATATCATGGCATTTTTTTAAAAAAAACTTATACATTAGTTTTTTTTAATTCTAATAATTTAACGAAATAAGTTATCTTCCGTGGTTATAAGTTACATATATTAGTCATCTTCCGTGATTACAAATTACATATATTATGTAATGTTCCAAAGTATGTTTGTATTGTTAAATTACTACCAACTAATTACAGATTAGTAAATATAGCAATTAGTTGGTATATGTAACCAATGAATGTCTCCATTTATCATCTAAATTTAAATAAATTTATATAATAACCTTAATCATGTAAATCTTCATGGTATATTTATCGTTTGTATTGTTAGTTAAAATGGTAAAATTCTATAATATTATTGGGCTTATAAAAAAAGGCTTTAATTTAAAATGATAAAATTCTATAATATTATTGGGCTTATCAAAAAGGCGAAATTTATTAATATTTACAAAATGAATACATTACATTTGTACGAAATATACCAGTGCGTGTGAGATCTTAAAAAAATACAAAACCAACTAAGACATAACATTATTATTAATAAAATAAGACTTCATAGCCTCAATTTCTGGACATAGGGGATTGGTTATAAGCTGTGTAGCTGGGTGAATAATGGTACCGCACCAAACCCCTGAGAATATAAATTAAAATACTGACCATTAAATAAATTATGAAATATAACGTGAATAATAATACAGAGACAATTAACAATATATTACCTTGTGTAGGGCTAATCATTATAAAACGAACGATACAAATGTTGATATCATCACTATCAAAGCTCATCATTTTATCAAGCATTTGTGGACAACACGTTTTTGATATCCGACACGGTAAACGGTTTCCTTTGCGCATATCATATACATGTAAAAGAGTGTATAGTTTGAAATTAAATATAAATAAATCCATATTAAACACTAATACCTTTCATCATCGATATCAAAATTGACATATCTCGAAATATAACCACGGTTTGTTTTATGTTGATTGGCAAACTCGCCGATATTCGTTAATCTACCGATTAAATCTACAATCAATCGATCTAAACTATTATCATCTACAAATAATGGAATACGATATCGAGATAATCTATAAAACTTACCAAATCCAAAGGTAGGATTAGAGAGACCCTTGAGTATTTTATTGATATCGACAAAACCGAAATAATTCTTTGGACATCGACCTATTATTTTAGAACAGCGAGTCGTAGATTTCCATACGATCTTAAAATCATGTTTTACAACGCTGAACTGTCCCTCCACGGGCAATAGATCAAAATCATTGATAACAATCCAATCCCCTTCACTAATACCGATTAGAGATTTTCCAAGACGATTATTATTAATTGATGCTTGTATTTTACAACCCTACAAATATATAAATTAAAATATAAACATACTGGAATACTATAGTTACCAGTCACACAATATACAAACTAATCAATTACCTCATTATCGCATATAATTAACTCAGTAGTCTTCTCATCTCCAAACGAACCATCAAACATTCGAAACACTTTGGCTCGTATTTTCCGTATGTAATGATATGGATTTAATTCAGTTACACCTATAGTAAGTGTCTTGTATGAATCGTGAATTGCACAAGAAAGTAGATGAGCCATATTGTAAATTATAATATTAGAAAGACGAAAGATTACAATATAACCATGCATAATGAATTATGAGAATTTATACAAAATCACTACAATTGGAAAATAAGAAATACTCCTTTTTTATCGATACGATGTTAACAAAATCCAGCTTCTAGACGGATAAATAAAAGGAAAGACTTGCTATTATTAACTTATGATTTATTAAAATTATATTTGGATGTATACGATACGAATATAAATCTCTCTTGTGGTGTTGTTTATAGGACAGCAATGACCAAATCTGGATTATGTTTATTTCAAAATTATATTATGATTAAATTATTGTATTTAAATTATCGGCCTTTATTACGTTTTTGTATTTTTTTGTATTATGAGTATCGATGCAACTTTGATTTATTTCGAGTTTTGGCAGATACGATAAAAAATTGGTCTTCTTGGCATAAACACTGAAATAAAACAAAATTCGTAGATAAAGATCTAATCTATATAATGTGATATACTTAATCATTGATACGTAATGATAGATAAAATTCATATAAGTCCAATAACCAAGATAGCATAATAGTATAAACGGAAAATTCATTAGCTCATTAAATCATAAGTGTTGTTTGTAAACATTAATGCAATAATTCTTAATAAAAGCATAATATAAAAAACACAGAAAGAAGATGAAAACACGTAGGTGGTATTAAAAACGCGTACTAAACATAACTAAAGAAATTCTTCCAACTCAGGATCCATTGAGGGAGCATACACTCTGCGTTTTCCTCGCTTGACCTTTAATGGAATATATCTCGCCTCCTTAGCATCACTGTATCCGATTATGCCATCTATCTTTAATGACAATTTGAACAATAGCCAAATGTAAACAAACTATGTGTATTAATACTACCATTTTGAAAATAGATCATACCTCGGCAAATTCAAGAGCCTCAAAGCTGGCAATAAAACCAGGTTCAGTCGTCAACAGCTCGACACGGTAAGAAGCAGAATTGTTTCGCAAGTTGAAATCAGATATGCATATTTTAAATAGCAGTTTCATACCTATCAATGCTTTCAAAGCGTTGGGTAATACAGTGCTATCCATCTACACAAGAACGAATTTAATATTAACAGAGGAACATGATCAATAGAATTACAATAATTTTTAGATACCCACTTCCGCAACTTCTTCAGCCATATCACCAGCCGGATGACCAACCAATTCTTCAGCGGTTAAATCAAATAAGAGAAACCGAGCATTGTATTCGGTCATATCCGAAACATTCAAGACAAACAAATATCTACATCAATAATATAGTGATTAAACATATAGATCTAATAAATTATACACGATTAACCACACTAAAAATAAGACTTACTTAGCCGAAACATCCGTAACATCATCGGAACAATCCGAACTGTTGAAAAGCGGGAGATCATCATCAGTAACCTCGTTACATGGATGAACCTTTTTATTACACTTATTACAAGCTATGTAATACCAATGTGCATGATGATCGACAGAGCATACAGTGGCCAATGTGACAAAAGATCCAACCTACGCTGTTCAAAACATAGACATAAGAATAAGTCTACATAATCATAATATAATAGTAAGTAATATACATTTAATAATAACACAAGTGAAAGACATAACAAACACCTTAGTTGATTGACGTATATCACATATCGTCATCTTTGGATTTTTTTCAAAGAATTCAGCTTTTAAATCCACCTTGACTGTATACGCGGATCGATCAGCAGGAAATCGTGTCATAACAACACCATCATTTGGTAAACTATAAATCAACCATATTAATTTTTGTTAACTAAAATGAACATAAAATAAAACAATTAGTTTTAAAACAGTTATAAATAAATGTATAGCTATTACCTTGATCGAAACTAGTTTGCCTGATGAGATTGGGGATTGAAAATAATCTGTGTTGCATTGAAGGAATTGGATATTGTATAGATACCTAGTAAACAGTAACATATAAATATAAGATTAAAACATAAGGTTTTAAAAAATTACATAACACACTTTAAAAATTACTACCTTTGTATTCTCGAACACTGGCAAATCGGATCACGCATATAACTACTGGTGGATCACGCGTAGCATCACGGGTAGATATCTCCTTAGCATAGTCTCCCCAGAAAGTACATGACAATCTCTCATTGCTATAAACATGAACGATAACACAAAGGATATAATCTATATAGACAATTTGATTTCTTACATACTAAACGCAAATAAATATATAAATAACAACCTTGTGTCACGTAGTGTAATTTCAAGCTTCTTTGTATCGACACCTCTAACTTGCGTGGTTTGAATAGGACATATATTGAGAACTTGACCAATTACATCTTAATACAAAACACACGACATGTATTATCAATAATACACTATTAGACAGCCAAGATATCAATAATAAATATTTATATATAAATAAAAAACATAACATACCAATAAGCATCTCAGTACCATACACTCTTCTAGCTATATGAGCAAAATCCCGAAAATATTTATTCGGGACATCTTTCGGGAAATCAACACAGGGTTGCACGACGGTTGTTCAATAAAACACCATCCTATAGTCAAGGGATGTTATTTTATACTCAGGGTTATGATGGACCAAGGTAAAATTACTGATAGTGTGAACACAATCCTCAGCTAATTTTTTTTTATAACTCGCCACCAATTTCTCATCGATCGTACCATGTATCCTAGTACCCTACAAATACGAAAATAACTCAACAAACACGATAAAATAATATATAATATACGGAAAAAATTATGGTAATTAAATCAACATACTGTTTCATCGTGACAAATCATGTCGATTAAAGTGATTTTCTTGTTCTTCCATGTCTTCCAGAGCTTTATAATACGAAGTTTCACAATAAATCTATCATTATATGGATCAATTGCATCAATCAAAACAGGAACACATGGTTTCGGTTTCAAGTAAGACATTGTATCTTAGTGATCGGTAACAGACGAATAGAAAGACTAAACATGGTTTGTGTATTTATAACAAATACAGAGTCGGTTATACAAATTAATTGGTTAATGGTAACTATACATATCCATAAAAATTAACTAATGGTAAGTATACATATTCATAAATGTTATTAACGACTGTAGTTATCTATACTAATAATTATATATTAAAAAGTATAATAAAAGTAATCTCGAATACCGAATGAGATTTATAAATGTGAATATTTAGTTTGTTTACCTTAACTTAAAATCTATGTTAACAATTATCTACGTTAGTATTAATGATTATTAGAAAATGAATTCACGAATGAAGTCATCGACCTATAAATAAGCAAATTTTACTTAATATATTAGAAGACTATACATTTACGAATATAATGTGATAAACATTACAAAATTTAACATCCATAATTTCTGATAACCACTATTACACGTCTAATTCACGGGATAATGCAACACATGTAACAATATTTATGACATATCAAGGCAATAGTAGATACCAAACAAAATGAATTAATCGAGTTACCTGAATTATTATATCAAACAATAATATCATGGCATATTTTTTTGTAAAACTTACACAATAGTTTTTTATTTAATTATAATAATTTTACGAAATAAGTCATCTTCCGTGGTTATAAGTTACATATATTAGTCATCTTCCGTGGTTATAAATTACATATATTATGTAATGCTCCATAGTTTGTTTGTATTGTTAAATTATTACCAACTATTTACAGATTTTATTTGTTTGGAGATTGAACGAAGAAAATATATATACATTATCATCCACATCATATACCACATCTAACACATAATCAAAGTATCATCGTGAAAAAAGTGCATGCTAGTAATAATTATATCATTGGATGATATTTAGATGACAATAATTTTAAAACAAAACACAGTAAAAGACATGAGCAAAATTCAATTATTCCAACATGTTACGTGCGATATTAAGTATTCTATCATACTCGCTATCGTCATCAACACATCTAATTATGGTCAATAGACGATTTGTCTCCTCCGGAGAAGAGGATCGCCAAGATTCAACAATCATATAAGCAAACTCGTCTAGATCTCTAAGAATTCGTAATGTGTAGAATGCATCTTTGAATTTCGGATAAACTATCCCATTAACAGTGCGAAGATCTTCGAAACATGTTGCACCTTTGACGCGAAGAAGCATAAGCCGAAGATAATAGCCTTCACCAGTAGAGGGATAAACATAAGCCAGACGGGTTTTACTCGTCGATCCAGACCCAGGTATCCACACAGATTTAATTGGATCTCACACGTACGCAGCAGCAAAATCTACATAAGTTAATGTCTTGGCTGTAATATTTTGTTGATTATACTCAAAACAACTTGTAAGTTTAGACTTTTTGTTAACATCGTAAGGGAGGTCCGATGTATGAGTTGGTAGATGAAAAGGAAGAATAGTGTAGTCCGAAATCGTCAAGGTATTTAGACTAAGCAAATCACCTACAGAATCATAGAATCATTATCAAAATACGCTATTCAGAACAATAAAATCGTTATGAAAACAAAAGATCAACGATTTACCAATGTTGTTGAAAGAAGACAGGTTGTTTTAACGTAGCATAGGCGATTATTGTTTTATAACAAATAAAGACGACAGAACAATTTATCAAAGAAAGAAATTGTATATATATATATATATTACATCAAATAATTGTAAAATAGAAATTTAACCACGATAAATACTATTTTAGAATATTCTAGATTAGAGTGAACGATAAACCCCAAAGGATTGAGCATAGACCCATATTATTTTTGTACAATTATTATGCATCAAAATATACAACTATAATGCCCTTTTTCTTCTCTCTTCATTCTAACTCACGATGTTAAAATACCATACTCTTAGTATATATCCATGGTATTATTAAATATAATATCATCACAAAGGAATTACTTTAAATAAAATCAAAATCATTAATAAAATAGATAAAATTTAAAAAAATTAATTTATTATTCAGAGTCAATTAAATCATTGCCGAGATATAACCTGCAAAAGTCACAAAAATCTTGGGCCATAGAAAACATTAATAATTGTCGATATTTATAAAAAGCCCAGACTAACCCACACGATTTAACAATTCAAATTTATTACCTTATGAAGCCGAAAAAATTATAGAGGTTGAAAACCAGGGAAAGATTATAGTGTATATAATAAATTAATAGTGTATATGTTAATTACATACTCCAGTAGATTTTTAAAATACATCGAGAAATCATATAACTAAAGATCTGTTATTTGACTTATATCCCAAATACGATAAATAAGAATATAAATACAAAGGAATATGTGTATTTATCCGAGTTAAATAATGGAATATTTATAGATTATTCAGAATTGTTTACTTAAAACAATGGTAATAAAAGCAATAAACATAGAAATGAAATCCAAAAAAGGTAATTATTATTACGTGTGGTACGAACTTAATGACTAACTACGAACTTTATTATTATTGTTCTTTTAATTATTTATTAAAAGAACAAAAAGAGGAAATTAGTAGAATTCTAAAAGGAAGTTTAAAAACCGCCTCGAAGAAATAGTTGAAACACGAACACAAATAAATATAAGAAAAAGACTTCTCATCTTCTCATTCCAAAACGATCAAGAATTCTCAAAACAAAAAAAACAGTTATCATGGTTGCAGAGCATTGGATCGCAGACGTTAACGGATCAACTACAAAATGGCGTATTAGAGTGAAAATACTACTAAGTGTTTTCAGAAGGCAAGGGGCTTTGGGCATAATCTGGAGATGGTTTTCGTAGACCAGCAGGTAATACGTTATTTTGAGGATTTAAAAATAGGATTTCGAATAGATAGGTGATAGTAGTTCTTAATAAATAATCATCAAAAAATTGTTGTAACTAATAAAGTTTGGTTTATAATTTCATTAGGGAAGAGACATATACATGTAAATTTTGCCTCTAGAAAGTTACGATGATGTAGAGATTTTAATTATTTTGTATACTGATGTTTTTACTCTATAATATATGATACATAGGAAACCAAGATTCACGTTAGGGTACCCAGGCGATTAGCAGAGAGGCATAACGATATGTTTACAGAAAATCAATGGCGAGTTGTTAACGATTTTAGAGTTGTCAATGTTGTCGGTGTATCGAACGTGGTACCCAACAACCCAATGATCGTGTTCACTGATGATACTAACGTTGATCCAACTAATTACGTTAACGAACATTACTACTTTTCGTTTGCGAACTATGGATCACTAATGAGAGGAGCACCGGCAAGAAATTATTCACTCGGTAAGAGGACACTGCCTTTTTAAATATTCGATACCACTGGAGGACTAAACCTTTTTATTATATGCAGATATGATCGGTTATGTTATCGAAACCGGTAAGATTAGCATAGTGCATTCTCTTATTAGTGGACCTAACACAAAAAAAACTTAAGTTCAAGATCCACGATGTAAGGTATGTCTGATTCATTACATGTCAATTTCATTTATAAGAATAAACTGATTGGTTTAAATTAAAAAAACAGGAACAGACAAATAACTTGTGTGGTATGGGGCGAAATAGCCCAACAAATTAAAAATGGTATTAACAATGCCATCAATAACAACAGTGTGATCATTATCCTCCGATGGTGGATACTTGACAATTATTCAGGTAAACCAAGTATATGGTGTTTGTAATTTCTTATAAACATATGCATGTAAACTTAACAACATAAAAACTTTGTAAATGTTTTAAGGCACATATATTCACACCGTTAACAGCAAAGGTCGATTCATGATTAATCTAGCTATTCAAGAAGCACGTTTGCGAACTTGTAAGTAACAATATAGCAGCATACGACGAAATTAATCTACATGAATTTTCCGTTATGATCACTTAACTAACTATGTTTTATTATCTTTATACTGATTTGATACAGATACATCGAAAACAGCATAATGGCTTCTTGGACAATGGATTAGCTAGAGAATTGACCTTTCAAACACTTTCATGTCACCCTTATGAACATTTAGTTTTAATATCTTTAATACTTATTGATACAATCCATCTAATGTTGGACCTTTCTATTTGATTGAGTTTGATATGTTCTATATTTAGTTACGATTAACATACGTGATAAGTAAAACATACCAAGACTGATATAGCTATCAAATAACGTATGAACATCGAGTGAACCCGACACACTACATTGTAACCACTACTAATATATCATCAATGTCTGCTAAATAACTAAATATTACTTTAATCCATAACGATAATTATTAAAAATATATTATAACAACATTACAAACACGACAATAGTTTAATTCTCAAGGAAACATAATAACGATTTTAGGATCAATAAACTCATCATCATTCGCCTCATGAGCCACAACTAAATCATTGACAATTTCGGGTAACCGTGCTATCCTATCAAATTCAAGCTCTTCCCACTCCGTATAAGGCGATTTTAGGAGCTTCAACTTAATAGCATATTCTTCAAACTCAAGACGTTGAGCTTCGGTTGGTATTCGTTTTTTTTTTTTCTACAATTTTCTCATGTACCAAACATGCCTTACGGTATTTTTTAAGCAACTAAAAAGAGACAACAAATGAGAATATGGATCCATTTTTAAACATTTATAAGGCACATAACGAAATAACACATACCTTCCTAAGAAAATTGTCACTACACTTGGAACATTCAGCTCTCTTGATCAAAAGCTCTGGTATTTTTAATCCAATTGGCACAAAACATTTTGGAGATAACAGAGTATCGCTTGAACTTTGAGACATTTCCAAATTACCTGTAATTTAAAGAACAAAAAGAAACAAAAATGATGACGAAGAGAAAATGGACTTGTATATCATAAACTAATTAAGATATTTATGACGTTAAATCAGGAATATATAAACTATCTGTGAATGTCAGTCTCGTGAATGCACATACGGCCAAAATATAAAAGACAAAACGAAAACTTCGACTAATGCAAGTCAAACTATTATCACAATTTTGACAACCTATCCAGTTACGTAGAAAAATGCAACGAATAGACTCTTTAAATTTGAATAATATATTCAAAAGCGATAGACGAACATAAATTATATAAAGTATATGAACATGTATATTCTCGAATGTGAAAGATACATATCAGATTACTAAGTATATAAATCTCATTTATAAGAACTATATCAGTGGAAGTCCAAGCAATTTGCTATATGATATTATCATTAATAAACAAATAATCTTAATAATTAGTTCATACTTTATCCCTAATCATTCGATTACATATTCATAATTTACCATATCACACACCCTTATTACAAGTACATTAAAAAGTGTATATAGTTAACACTGACATCTGTACACGATTTTATCAATACAGGAATACTACAACGCCACAATGCAACAATTCCATACCACTTGTTTCAACAAACACAAAACAAAATAAAAATTCAAGTACCACCAAAAACGTATATCACAGATCATAGTTCTGTCCATAAGTTCATGAGAAACACTTCTGAATTTGCTCATTTTCAAAATGCATGTGTATTCACGAGCAAAATAACGGTATATATTGGTTGAATAGCCAACTCACCAAAATCAAATAAACTATCGTCGAGTGTTTATAAATAAACACTCAATTTGTATACTTATTTATTTATTGGTATATCTTCACAATCACTTAATGTCTCAAGGTTCACAAGTTTCAGGTACGTACTCGGATGATTTTAATGCAACGGGTTTAAAAATACCAAAAGTATTGCTGACAGCCTCTTCACGATGTAGTCGGTCTGGTTCATTCTTGATTAAGGTATTTTTTGGTTTTTGTTTTAAATTATACAGATATCAAGCAGTCATAAAGATATAATGATTAATTCGTTTGAATTGTTTAGCTGTCTCAAAAGTACCAGAAAGCATGTTTGGTTCATGAAAAAACGGTTAAAAAAAGGAAACAATGCCGGCGGAGTTCGAACGCCTTCAACACGAACAACTCGTAGTGGAATGTAAGATCAGGTTTCTAGAATCGCCTTACACAGAGTGGCAACGATTAGGATTTGACAGGATCGCACCAATACCGCCGATTATTAATGAACTGATTTCGCTTTATGAGGTCGATCCGAACAGAGATCCCCCTGAAATTGTAATCATGTTCTAAGAAATTGTACAATTAAATTTTAAATTATAAGTTTATACGTATGTCCTAATGTTATAATCTGGCTATTTTATGTGTTGTGTATATCTTGTTAGTCTTATGATTTTATGTAATATAAGTAAATATTAACATCTAAATCTTGAGATGGTAACTATAATAAAAAAACAAATTACCCAATATATTATTCTTCATACGAAAATCGATAGAAAATAGATTAAAAGTAAAAATAAAAAAAATGAGAACCATGTTATGCTAATAAATCACTTGCAAGACGTAAGATCCTATCATATTCGTGTCACTGGAGAAGTCTTCTTAAAGTTCTTAATAAATTATCCAACGTGCCTTCAAAAGGTGAATTCGAAGCCTGAACAATTGCATAAGCATACTCATCCGGATCAGCTACAACTCCTGAGGCAATACATGCACATTTATAAGTAGGATATGTAATACCGCCTATAGTTCGGATGTCTTCGTAACACGTAGGTCCTCTGCTAAAGATAAGTAAATTACGGAGGTAATAAGTTTCCCCAATAGTTGGAGGGACATAAGCTAACCTAGTGTTATTAATCTTGACACGTCTCCTATTCCATGTAGAGTTTACTTTATCCCAAACGAATTCCGAAGAGAACTCAATATATGTAAAGGATCTTGTGGTTTGATCCAATTGATTATGTTTTAACCAAGATTGAAACGGAGTTTCTCGAGTTGTAACACACGGGATTGTCTGAGCAATAAGACCACAATCCGAAAAGACGATCAACTCAGAAATGGGTAAATGATATGTAAGAACAACACAATCTGAACTCCATAAACTACCTCAATGAACCAAATCACCTGATTAAAATATAAAACAGTATTAACACAAGAGTATCCAACTTATAATATACGAGTAAGTTAATAGTAACCTACCATACTCATCATCATCCGACCCATCACTAACAATAAAAAGAGAGGGGACATGGCAAACAAATCAATTAGATATATTTTGCACCACACCTAAGGTTTATATACTTTGTCCTTGTCTTAGAAGGTATATATTGACATGATGAACTAAGCTTTATATTTTTATTTATATTTTCACGATAAAGGAAAATTGATGTTGGTTAATTAGCTCACATGATAAACATATAATTTACCTACCATATTTTGATTTATTAATGCACGATAATGGTAAATTTGTATTAATGAATTTATACGCTAAACTCACAATTTACTTTTTCTTTAATATAGAGCGTATGTATACGTTAAGATACATACAATTTTGAATCTTTACATTTTGATACAGAATCACACGATAAAGGAAATTTTGCATTTAAATTTGTAGGATAAAGAGTATATATGTAAAGTAAACAGACGATAAGTTCAAAATTTATTTTAAGAACAGATTCGAAAGAATTATATATTGGTGTGGTACACAAAAACAACTATATTAATTTTGTCTGAAGATAATCTCGGAAATATAACAACATATATACTCAAACCATAACATACAAGGTGGTATATACATAATACAATGTGTGTATTTAATATTCATGCGATGATCACGTAGATACATAAGATGTCAATAATAAAGCTAAACCTGAAAAGACTCATCAGCGCATGTGAACAAATAGTCTCAAACTCGACAATACAGTCTGATTACCTAAAAATACACAACGAATTGATATATCAACTATCACAAATTTCGAAGCAAATTTAGGTAAATAAATATTTGTTACAAATAAATAGAATAGTAAAAGGTGTATGATATATATAGAGATATATATAGGTTTTACACGAAACACAATCAACAAACGGAATATATTTGTTATAATCTACCTTGAATTTAGAAACATCATCAAAACATAATTTTATATGTTTGTTATAAATTGATAAGAAAAAGTTGAGGTAAGTCTCAAAGATATATTGAACTGTTTTAATTTTGTTTTGCTAATGTATTCATGTGATGCCTTGTATTTATAATAAACGGAATATATTATAAATTTATAATATTCTTTTAAAAACCAAACACTAATGGATAACGATCGCAAGTTCATAAATCAAAATCAACAACAATGAGAACAAACAACGAAAATTTATGCTTCCAAACATATACAGTAGCAAGATGGACCATGTTATTCTCGAGGGCGCGATGGAAGTCTGTACAACGTATAACGACTATTGTTAGAGAACACCTAAGTCATGAGGATGAGCCTAAAAGAGTCAATAAAAAATGTCAATAAAAATTACATGTTTTTAAAAGCCCGAAAGTGCAAACAACACCATTTAACACAATTCTAGTGGGATGAGTGGAGACAATGACTTTTTTACCTACAAATCAATAATAATCAGATTCATTATAGTTTGAAATAAATAAACAGGTATGAATTTAATTTATCGTTCATATCTTCGTAACTATGGATCATACCCCATTTAATAACACATATGGGTGTATTAGGGGCACAATTTCTCCAACCACAATAAAACTGCAAGGCCATCGATCCGCTTAACTCAACCGTCATAATTTCGTTACTATACGTACGAAAATCAAACTTATACATTAGTAAAAGATAATAATAAAATTCGATAACACTAAAGAATAAGTTAAATACCTTGTATCTCGTACATCAAACAAAATTTGCTGATAAAAAATCCTTTCGGAATTAGAAGTTTCAGTAACAGAATCACCTTCACTATTAAAAACAATATTACCATTATTATGGTGATGAGAAATTATAACGTGCTCGGTGACAGCAGTCTCATCAACGTCTTTCAAAGGAAACTGAAAAACGTCATGTTCCCAAATACCGGTTAACGTCACGTTTATTACTTCTCCGATCAAATCTACAATATTTAGTTCCAAATAAATTAGGAAACATATAATATATAGAGAGATTATGAACATGTATAATTTTATATACTTACCTACTAAATTATCATCACCATACGATCCACTAATAATAGATCGATATTCAGCAAAATCACAAAAACAGAGTTCGAGTGGACAAACCAAAGAATATACTTTGGTCATATTCAAGAAGGTTATTTTCCATTTATGAACAAACGGAATATTCAAACTATCAGAACTATCAAGGTAGAATTCTATTAGATGAAGCCATAGATCACATGCGATTTGGGCTCTTTCGTTAACTAATGCACTATGCATAGATGCATAAATTTTTTGACCCTACAATAAATAAAATAAGGTATAAGATACGTAAATAAGAATATAATTATTTATCACAAAGATCAAAAGTATTAAAGTAACTAACCTCTTCATCACATAATAACAAATTTAGTGATGCACGATCACTTCTCACCGGATGTGGCCAGATGTGCATAATCTTGACATAGATGTTATGATTGACTATGGTGGATGAATCATATGCAGAAGATAATTATGCTAAACTCAAATAAGAAGGAGATGTATACATTCCAGAAATCATTAAAATAAAACCGGTAACAAAACCCAAGAGATATTTATAATGAAAAATCCTAAAATAGAATAAATCGTAAATAGTTAATATTACATAATTGTATCACCACTAAACCGGACTTGTTAACTATCCTCCCAAAACCAACTAAAAAATAATATAATAAACGATATTGCCTTTTATCAAATGGGTATAAAACAAATACACAATTGTACACATTAAAGTACACATAAATAATAAAACGGGAATTACTTCCTAATTTTTTAAGAAGCAGTTATCAATTTTCGTCCTCTATATAAAGGAGTGAAAGAATCAAACGTCTCGAGTTAATTTTCTAAACTTCTCCTTTTCCTCTTCACCGCGAGACAATGGCTGCTATTCCACTAAGCAAAGTTTCCCAGTTGAATCCCTCTCACATGAACTGGCGCATTCTCGTAAAGACTCTATGCAAGTGGCATGAACCGTCGAGAAGTGATGGCCATACCCTAGAACTGATTTTGTGCGACGAAGATGTACGTTTTTATATACCCAAACCGCTTATAAATCGTGTAGCATTAATTATATATACTGTCAAACCTTGTCATGATCATATCTCGCTAACAAACATATGAATTTACAAATCGTATACGTTTAGATTTTTGTAAAATAGATAAATACATGATCACAAGTTCATAAATCTATGTTTAGTTTCTTTAATGAACACACGGATTTGAGACTCAAACTAATTTATAGGTTTACTTATTATAATCAAACTCTGCATCTGGAAATTATTATTCTCATATATAACTACATTGTGTTTTCAATGTGGAAAAATCAGGGAACAATGATTCATGCTTCAGTACCTAGTCGATTCGCAAACCGTTTCGACTGTGACCTTCAAGAGATGGAATCGTGTGGTCCATTATTTCAAAGTAGTTTATACGCACGGTGTTTCAAACATTATCCGTAGAAGCAATCACAAGATCGAAATAGTAGACTGGACCACAGTGAGCGGTACGGACTACGTTGACGATTATCCATTATTTTCCTTTGTGCACTATGGAGAAATAGTGGGAACCGATGCGAAGCATAGCCTATTGGGTAAGCTTTGATCGTACCAGCAAATTAGGAGTGTAAATATCTTGAATTTATATCTTTTTATAACATATTTCTATTTAATAGATGTAATTGGAAACGTAATCGAGTATGGAGATGTTGAGACAGTGGATCATTTTGAACATGGACCAACAAGAGATGTAGATTCGAGATGGAGGATGAGAGGTATATCACAAACTATATAGACGATGCTGAGTATTATACCTATAAGTTTCGTAATTATATTTTAAAATGATCAGGAACGAACGCATCCCTTGTGTTGCATGGGGCCATAAAGCGGAAGAAATTAATAATGCATTTGGGGCTGTTAATAATGGTGTCCCTATCATATGTATACTCCGTTGGTGGAAGATCGACATTTATGGAGGTATGCGAAATAATACAGAAATTTTTTTTATAGAAATATAATACAATAATATTATATTGTCTTTGTATGTAATAACATAAATTAATAATACAAACACAGGTACAGAACTTCATACAGTGGGAGAAAAAGTCATTTTATGATCAATCCAGATATCCCGGAGGTACATTCTTTCGCATCGAGGTAAGTTCTAATATTTTCTTCATCAGTAATAGTAACAATTAGTTCAATAAATAACAAAAAATACGATTTGTTTAAACATTTCAGGCTTCCAGTCTAAGAAGGTCCTTGAAGAACAAAATGATAATCGAGGAAGAGAGAAACTTTGTAATTAAATAATGCTTAAGTTTTATTTCAATTTTAAAAACTATGCATGTGTGTTATCGTTTTAATATGTTTGAACTATCTGTAGTAATATTAATCCTCTCTGCGAACAATTAAGCATCTTCAAGGTTCATTTTATTTGTGGTTATTTTTCACGAATAAATCACTCAATCAATTTCTTCAATAAATATCTGCTTACTATACATAATTATTAATATATATAATTATTAATATACAAATACATAATGTACCAAATATGGACAATTCGAGTACTATGGTAGTTAATAGTAAAAAAAAAAGGTAAGTACAGTATCAAGTAGAAAAAGCGAAAACGATTATATATAAATCTGAAAGCCATATAAACATATCTCACTGAATTCCGCAAGCTAGATAAAACGATTTGACTTTGTCGTTTCCTCTTGTAGTTATATAGGACATACACATCAAAAATAATGAAGACTATAATGTAGATTACAATTCCAACAAATATATAATCTACTAATACAGAGACTTTTCATGTCTCTATATACTTCACATATACGTGTACTACAATTTCTAACACGATAAATCGCAAATATGACAATTCAATCAGACTTTTAACCCGACAGATGTCTGCTGACCTCAGACGAACATACACTTAAGAGTATAAAAGAGTTTCGGGATAGTACTCATCTTATTCATATTGTCTAGCCAGTTAAAGTAATACAATATAAAATTCCAATAAAAGGCATGGGTCTCCACATTATAACATTATTAAAAGCAAAAACAATATCTGCACATTGATATCCAAATCTGGTAATAGAATATAGAAGTGATCATTGGAGAATCGAGAACAAAATACTGAAGTATTATTAAATTTTTGTACAACTCATAGAAAATAAAATAAATACATTAAGCCATTGATATTTTTTCATAACAAACATAAAACAAATAATCCAAACTTCATACGCCGATAGAGGCCTTGCAAAGATTATTCCCACAAACGAAAAGCTTGCTAGTACCTGCGTAAAACAAACGAAACAATTTTTTGATTGGTATGGTAATATATATAAAAACTAATAGAGGATTGTACTGAATAGAGTGTACTGAATAGGATTATACCATACATACCTTGAGTGACACCATTCATAATATCAAAGAAGAGTAATTTATAAGCACAAAAATCATGATATAAATTATTATATCTATCATATCGACGATACAAAACAGACGCAGGAGAAAAACGTGTGTGACTTGGATAATCTGTAATATTTGCGTATAAACGCATATTCGTTGACATGAGCATAGAATAAATCGTATATGCATCACCATAAACCTACAGTTAAAATGAATTAACTATTAAAGGGGCAAAAATTTAAACATATATAATATTGACTAAATTCTTACATATCGAGGATTGTACTGAATAGGGTGTAGTGAAGTCACAACGTTCAAAACAACATCGATCAAGACGACCACAGAAGATACTTTTAAACAAAATAGAAAACATATCAAAGTTAATACGACGTATTATTAAATACTTTAAAAAATAAATTAACTTATCATACCGTACGAATAGAAAGTATACCAACGGCGTGTAAACAAAAACGGAGATATCAGGACACCGACCAAATCACCAATTGAAACATAAATAAACGAAAATAACACTACCGATGATATCAAAACTCAAATACCAAAAACGATAAAATAGAACAACAAAACAAATATTAAACTCAACTTGAACGATAGAATTAAACGATATACCACGTATGAGCGCATCTTCACTAAGAGTAATCGGATCCAACATGTAAGGAACCAAGAGAATCCTCTTTGTGAGACCGTCGTAAAAAAAAGCCATGATGATACAAATATATATCTTTAAAAAATACTAAGAGTAATTAAGTAAATAAAATTAAAACAGTACCAGACATGAGAATCGACGATGTAACCGATCAACCTGGACAAATCACAACGATCACGATATAAGAAATTTAACAATAATAATCCAGAATACTAAAACGAACATTGAAAATTGAGGAATAATAATGAAAACTATGAAACTGACATAAAAGTATATAGAAGAAACTGGTGAACCTGCAAAAACCAAAACGAAAACGATCTAAGAAAATAAACAATATTAGTACGGCATATGAATAAGAACATTGAAACACATACAAACAATAACGAAAATTACATTAGAACACAAATTACAGCGACAGAACCATATTGAAAAAAGTAAAGAAGACCGACACTAACCTCGAAACTGAAAAAACTTTCGGAGATTTGATCATGTATTTATAGGAGCTGAAGATAATATTATAGGGTTTTCGCACAACCGACGTATGCTTATGGGCCAAGGCAGATAAAAAATAAGCCCAGATAACATTGTAGACTTTTCCCAATTTTTTTTAAAACAACATAAATGATAAATATAACTGCAAGATTTAGACTATTAATTTTTGGTATTATTGATTTATATTTATGCTAAAACCAAACGATAAAAGGAAGATTTCCACGATTGATGTATATCTCATCTTTGTATTTAACATTTTAAAAGCATTCAGGAAGATACTACAAAGATAAATATACAGTGTGATTTGAATTTACATGATAAATAGAAATTTTCTTAGACTATCCGATACAACTAACATATATTTTACATTTTTAAAAAAGCTATAGACGATAAAGACGATAAATATATTGTTCAGATATACACAATTTAGAAACTTTACATTTTCATTTAAATCTACACGATAAAGGAAAACTTACTTCTTGATTATTTCCGACGATAATAATATCTCCGAAAGTATATATTTCATTAAAAAAAACTGCTGAAAAATAAAACTCCAAAAATTCTCGAGATGACACATCAGCTTTCGCACTTCGCAAATAAGTATATGATATGAAATTATCTATTTATTTAAGTCATTATATATATATATATATCTTAATCAATCAAATTAAATTACCATCTTTCATCAAATCCATTTTTTTTAGAATAGACTATGTTTCGGAAAGAATTAGTTTAAGAACTTTGGTGTATTGATACTCATATATTTCCAATGTTAGATCTTTGAAAGTATATAAGTATTTATAATAGGGTTAATTAGTGAGATAACATGTTTGATCATGTAAATTGATAAAGTACAGTTAGAAAATTAGGTAACTAACAAAGAAAAAACAAAATTTGACTAATTTGCCCTTCATAAATTCAATTAAAGTTATCAACTTTAATGCACAATTACTACAAAGTTATTGTAATAAAAATGAAATAAAATTTTCTCAAAAAGTAAATTCGAAATTGACATACATAAAAAAAAAAATCTTTTTTATGCATTAAACATTTGCTCAAAACAACCAAAACTTTTTAGTTTTCATAATAGTTGAGTATTGTTTGAATAAATAATTTAAGGTGAACTATATCACAATTTAGATAGTATTTTATCTCACTTTTTTAATTCAGATTTAAAGTGAACTAAAATTGCGTAATAGTGAACTATTTGTGAATTTAACAAGTATAATGGGAGAATTTTAGATGGGGTTATTGGTTAATGAAATTTAGTGGATTTTAAAATGCAAACGAAATTCAGTGTTATTAGTTCTATGAATTTAAAATTTATCTTCAAATCTAGTGTTATTGGTTATATGATTTTGAAATCCATCTTAAAATCCAGTGTTATTCAATCCTACAGATTTGCTTAGGGAAATTAGCATGAATAATTAACCCATTTACTTATGGATTTGATTTGATATTGTATATTAGTGGATGTAGAAGGATTTTGATGCTAAATATACAAAGGCTCAAATATTGAGGTTTACCTTGTTATTTGGATGGATTTGTCATTAGATTCTTAATTATATCATCTTCACATCACATATAAATCAATGATGTGAAATTCACAATAATGGCTCACACAACATAACATAACTTTTATAATGATAATTATCCAATTTTCCAATTTTTCGTTTTGTACAATATTCCATTTGCTATATGAAAATTTATTATAATTTTTTAGAAAATGTTAGCTCTATATAATCTTTGAACTTGTAACACAAAAACCTTATTGATTTCATTTTGAATGTTTTTGTCGATGATGAAAAAAATATAATTATACCTAGGTTAATGGATACGAAAAATCATTTAAATCCACGTAACTCTATTTGGTTGATTCAGAAAAATACACCAACTTGTGGCTTAGGATAAGAATGTGAGATAAATACAGTTACTTTTTTTTGTTTACACACATTACTAATCTTTATGGTGATCTTGGTAGATTTGTCTGTGATTACCTGAAACGTTGGCGGGAACAAGAAGAAAAGATATTTTGAAACTGATTGCATTTCTAGCTCTTTGATTAGAGATTGCACATGAGGCTGCAGTAAGATAACATGTGTGTGTTGACGTGTTTATGAAGCAGCAAAGCAAATAAATAGTGGTGCCGTTATCGCGTCTTCTTCCCCGTACGAAATCCCCAAAATCAAACATAAACCTAAACCTAAATCGAACGCCAAAAGCGACTTTCCGGCGTGGTTTTCCGATTCACGAGACAGAGACGAAGATTTGTGACCTAATTGACTGCTAATTGTAAGCTATTAGAAGTTGAGATTGAACAGAAACAAGAAGATTCGAGATTTCTTATATTTCTGTTCAGTCTCAACTTGTAATATGTTATGATTATCGTCAGTTTTTAGAATAATACTCTTTAGGTAGGTTGGGTTTGAGTAAAAGGATAATGCTTTTGAAGAAATAGAAGCCTTTTCTCTGTTGAAGATTTCAGTTGTCCTCAAGGAAGGATATTATTGTTGAGCATTGTCAAGTATGAAGCTCACAACATTCTAGGATGATACTAATTCAGCAGTTTTGGTACACAGGTTGCGAGAAACGTTTGTATCTGGTTTTTGAGTATCTTGACTTGGATCTCAAAAACCATATGGACTCGGATCTACATATGACTAGTAAGAAATCTAGGCATTGTTTTATTTATGTGTTGATGCATTTGTGTTTGCTTGGTCTTGATGCCATTACGTTTCTATCTGGTAATTTTGACACATCTATGTGTTTATTTGGTGAAATAATACTGAAATCCAAGTTAATCATGTCCTTCGGGAACTACGTAATATCAGGCTGATCAAAGCTATTCATCCAGACACCAGATTCTTCCTGGAATTGCGTATTGCCACTCTCACAGGGTTCTCCATCTGCACAAACTCACTTAAGCTTGCAGATTTTGGACTGGCCAGAGCATTTGTTATTCTTGTCAGGACATTTACTCATGAGGTACCAAAAAGTTTAATTTGTTGGTCTTATGTTTCTGTAATGATTCTTATGACATGGCTTCATAGTTGCTTAGTTATTCTAGCCTTTGTTATTAGAGAAAGTGTACAGAACCACTTTAGATATATCCCTCTGTTGCATCTGACAAGTGTTGGATAAAGGACTTAGAGATATTTTAGATAAATTTCAAAGTCATTTCTCTTGACGGTTTCACAAATTAGATTCAAAATACCATTAAATCATTGCTACATTGTCAACGAAACGCGTGTGCAGCTGGGAGAAGGTGATGATCATGTCTTCTTGTCCCTTTAAAATCCATATCTAGAAGATAAAATTGTGTTTCCTTGCTAACTGAGTTTCATGGGGTTTTACACAATACAGGGATACTTTCAACTGAGAAGCTATTCTCATTCCTGCATCCTTGTTCCAGCAGCTCAAGAGGTTATGGATAAACAAATTTGGATTCAGAACAGGTAAAACCAAACTCATTTGTGTGAATTGTCTAGCTTCTGAAACTTTTACTAAAGAGAATCTTATAATAGTTAAACCCTTACACATAGAGACATTTGACATTTTACTTTTATCCATTGTGGGTGGAAATAGTGTTCAGTTCTACCACTATACCTTAGCTTCATTTGGATTCTAGATTAAGACATTCTGTCTAACTGTATTTGTGGTTCATGATTAACTAAAACACTAAATTTTTATTCTCTCTCTCTTCTACCATCACTTCTCACGCAAATCTTCATCTCTTCTCTGTGTTGTGTTTCTAAAATCATGATGTTGCTCAAAGTGATTTTTACCTTCATAATTGTTCTTGTGAGTACAATTCCTTCTCTTCATGCAATTCACTGTCCTCCTTCCTCTAAATCAGACTTGGCGAGGCTTGTACAAAAGCACAAAGCTTCCCTTGGCTTGCTAGTTGATGTGGGTGGTTGCAGAAATTTTACTCGCGTTCAACAAGCAATTGATGCAGTTCCTCAACACATCTATTCATGGACTCTCATCGTTATCAATGCCGGAGTTTACAGGTTCGTCCCTCTTTCTCTCTTGAGTAGTTGTTTACAGAAATTCTTGATCCTTTTCAAATTCTTTGTGATGTTGTTGATCTTGGAAACTCTTTCTACTACTTGCCCTGCAGCTGTTACAAAATCTGGTACTTGTTTAGTTTATTCTTGCGTCAATAACAAGACATTCCCAAGGGTTTGGGGAGATCAGTTTGCAGCGTTTATTGACAGTGGGAA
This sequence comes from Draba incana, assembly GCA_963576765.1. Classification (NCBI taxonomy): domain Eukaryota; kingdom Viridiplantae; phylum Streptophyta; class Magnoliopsida; order Brassicales; family Brassicaceae; genus Draba; species Draba incana. The sequence continues at coordinate 8,216,495 of OY755202.1, read as the reverse complement.
CAGCTTTTATCATAATTCTTGTTTCGAGAGTCTTATTGGAATAGAGAAAGACGTACAAATTGACAGAGGATGTCGGATTTCAGTTGAAGAAGTTTCCAACGACATGTCATAGCTCGTTGTTTTCTGCAACACTACTAAGAATCTTAGTGAAATCATACTCGTTGTGGCATGGCAGAGCATTGAGAGGTTGAACTACACACATCTGTGTCTGACACACGTTTTAAGAGGCCTGAAACATGGTATATGTGGTGATGGGCAGTTCAAAAATAAGCACAAACATGGTATATAAGATATCACAACCAGTATTACGGTTCACCTTAAGTTTGGACAGTGTCGTGATCATGAATTTTGTGATGAAACTGGTTTGGTTTGGTTTGGTTTGGTTTGCTTATCCAGGGGGTGGTTGTCTCTAGTGTATAATGCTGCTTTAGCCTCAGATAGGCAACAACACAGCAAACCTAGTAAGTTGCTACACGATATGTCTAAGGAAGTAGAAGAGAATGAAAAGATACAGAAGAAGATTATGCGAGTAGTGAATGATAGTGTGGGGAAACAGGGAGACACAGTCATTCAGGGGAAGCTAGTTTACAAACACACGCTGGTTATTCCGAGAAAGTCACAATATAAGAAAACAAGCTCAGTTTGAGGAGGCAGGAAAAGTCATGGGGCAAGACGATGCAGATTTACTTGAGGTCATGCTATGCTTTTTAGGTGTTGGTAACAGTGCATACAGGGAGTTGTTGGAACTGGATATATGCATTGTTATGATTGATTTTGATTTGGATTTCGTTTCATACTTGTGCTAATGAAGTTTATCAGTGATTTTGTTTTATTCTACAGGGAAAAGGTAAGGATCAGTAAGAAGAAAACTAACATCATCATACAAGGGAGAGGGTATGAGAAGACAATTATCGAGTGGAACGACACAGCGAAATCCAGCGGCACTTACAATAGCTTCTCCTTTGGGATCTTCGCGGACAATTTCAGAGCGTTCAACATCAGTTTCAAGGTAACATCAAAAATCAGCAATCATTTTGTCTTCTGAATTGAATGAATGCATAAGTGTTCTGATACATTAACTCTTTTTGGTTGGAGGACGAACTCTGCGCCACAACCAGAACCCGGTGCGGAAGATGCACAGGCAGTAGCGCTACTTATAGAAGGAGACAAAGCAGCTTTCTACGGGTGCGGATTCTTTGGTGCTCAAGACACGCTCCTGGATAACAAAGGAAAACATTTCTTCAAAGGTTGCTTTATCCAAGGATCTATAGACTTCATCTTCGGCAATGGAAGATCACTCTACCAGGTAAATCAAGAAAAACTAATGTGCTATCTTCAAAACAATGCAAAAGCATCTTTTACCTGCTTCAGATTTCTTACCGTATTTCGTATGTTATTATTTACATTACATTCACTTCCAGTCTCTTCTGATTGCTAACAGGATTGTACGTTAAGATCAATAGCGAAGGAGTCTACCTCAGGGATTAGCGGGTGTATCACGGCTCACGGAAGAGTATCAGAAGGTGAGGAAACAGGCTTTTCTTTCGTCAACTGCAGAATAGATGGAACCGGGAAGGTGTTAATGGGACGAGCATGGAGACCATACGCTACTGTGGTCTTCTCGAACACGAAGATATCTGGAATAATCTCTGCGGAGGGATGGAGCGACTTTGGCAACCGAACTAGGGACAAGTAAGACTAGTAAAATCTTTTCTCAAGTCAGTGATAAAAAATTTCTAGTTGTCCTTAACAGTTTTTTTTTCCCACAGGACTGTCTATTTTGGAGAACATAAATGCTACGGGGAAGGAGCGAAAACCAAAGGGAGAGTCGCATTTGCGAAACAACTGAGCGATTCAGAAGCCTCCGCATTCACATCCATATCGTACGTAGAGGGAGATAAATGGCTCCATGACTAGAGATCTTGCTTGAGGTTTTACTTGTTCTGAAGAAACGGCGATGAAGCAATACAAACCCTTTTTAGATGCAAATATGTACCCAATGCTCACTTACTCTTCCATCATTCTCTTCTTTCACCAATTGCAATAACTGATTCTCCTCAAAAACCAAGAACCAGTGTCACATTGTAGTTTAATACTTAAATCATCTTTAAATTATATAATTTCCCATTTATTTGTCACAAACAACAACTAAACAGAGTTGTAAATGTAAATCAAATCAAATAAACAATCTCTCAAAACCATTGATGACAACAGAACAGATCTCAAAATCTTTGGGGTTTTATTCAAAAACAAAACAGTAGAGAGACCCCTGTGGAAAATACAAACAACTATGTAATCTCTCAAAAGTCAAACCCATCCACGATACAACAGAACAAGAAAAGAAAAAAAAAGTAACCACAGTACACAGGTCATGGAAGAGACCACAAAACTCTGAGACTAAAAAGATTAACCAAATCTTTATATACAAACCTTTGCTTTTGTGAACCATCATGGCTCCCTGAGGACTCTAACGGTTTGTGGACAATCTGTTCTCTGACCAGCCAACGAGTAGTACGCCAATATATGAGCCGGATGCTCCATCTCTCTTACCTCTCCTTGTTGATTCACTTCCGGGACTCTTCTAGACGGAATCAGCTCAATGTTCCAGTACGGTCTAGCCATCGTCATCAGATCTTGTCCAGTCACCGATGTTCTATAACCTTGTACCCAGAGGTATCTCAGTGAAGGCAGTTTCATAACCGCTGCAGCGATTGCTCGCTCGCTGAAGCAACAACCTCTCATCTCTAGCTTCTGTAGATTCGGACAACCTCTCGAGAACTCCATTAGACCTTCGTCTGATTCACCTACGTAACCGAGAAGCATCCATCTCACGTTTGGACTGTACTGTCCGATGTAGCTTAAGCCCACGTCGGTTAAGCCTCCTTGTCTGAGATAGAATGCAAACCGTCTGAGTTTCTTGCATCCGATCAAGAGGGATCTGACTCCGTTGTCTAGTGGTAAATCTGTTATTCTCTCTTCCCGGTCGAGTAAGACAAGGCGGAAGTCGCAGAGGTTTTTAAGATACGTGCCTATGCTTGCGAGAGATTCATTAGTTATGTCTGAAACGTACACAGCCATGTATTCTAACTCCTGGCAGCCCTGAGCCAAAGCGATTAAGCCTCTTTGTGAGACTAAGCCTTCTTCGTCTTCCATTCCTTGTTCATCTGCACCCCGCTCAATCCTCAACCGCTTCAACTTCTTACAGCACTGTGCAAGCACTTCTAGACCCCTATCTCCGATTACATTCCTTGTCTGTAATACAGCACGAATTGTCAGTCTTACATACATGTAAAGAGAAACTGATATTGCATTCATATCCCTTATTCTTAAATGATTTACTCACTAAACAATCTATAATGAAAAAAGAGGATTAGCATTTGATAGGAGCATCATTTACCACTAAACATGCATCCCTAAATACGTAGTAAGCAAGAAAACACAGCAAGGTTCGATATTTTACCTCGAGAACTTCCAAGTTGGGACACTTTTGGATTAGTGTACAATGATCCTCAGTTTCCAGCAATGCATAAAGCAAATCCAGCTTCCGGATTTGAGCAGCGAATGGAAATAGTATTGGCATTTCATTAGGTCCCAAGTAAGAGAGGCCTAAACGACATAGTTTTGGTGGGAAACTCAGATTCATGTACTTCTCAGGTCTTCCAATATCCTCATTCAAGGAGCCACCACAGAATTCTTCAAGGTTAGCTGCAGCTTTAAAGAACCCAACTAGTTCCAAAATCTCAAAGTCTCCAACCTTCACAGAGCTCAGTTTCCGGCAATTTCTAGCTATGCTTTCCAAGTCTTTGGCACTGATTTTAGCAAACTCCGTCATGTAGAAATTTAACACCTCAAGAGATGTGTTGTTCACAGCAAGCTCATGAAGCCACTTACCATCCTTTTCAACAAAAGAACTCTCTTCCATTAAAAATGTCTTTATTTTCCTGAAGAAAACAGCAAACCGAATCAACGATGCAAGAAACGACATGATAAACAAGAACTCGTAGAAGCTGCAAATATCATTTCCGCCATTTATGTATCTATCTATAACCCCAAGTGCAAACTACACTAAGAAATCAAATGAAGTTAAAGAGACATCAAATCTTCCAAGAAACAATCTTAATCTAGTCATAGTAGGTACAAAGATTCCAAGTAAAAGAAGCAGCAAAACTCAATTTCTTGATAATATTATCAGTACCTGCAGTGTTTAACGATGCTCAAAAGTCCATCAGTACTAAAACCAGAGCACTTATCAAGCTTCAAAGCCTCAAGATCATCTGATCTCGACCTAGCAAGAACATCTAGATCCAAATCGCTAACAATCATCCTTCTGAAATGCACAGATTTAAGCTGCCTCAGAGACGAAGCAATCTCATTAACCCAAGGCGTAACGTAACCACCCCAATTCTCCGGAATCAGATTGAACATAGCTGCTCGTGGCTTTCCTTTGAGCTTAAGCGACCTCAAATTCGGAAACCTCCGGCTTAATCGATCAGGAGTCGCCGTGTAACACAGAGCCATCGTGACGTGCTCTCTAGTATCGGAATCGATTTCGAACCATCTCCGGCACACCAGAGAAGCGGAATCTCGATCGTTCGAATCGGTTATGTAAGGCATCACTTGCTCGATGACGTCATCCACCGTAACACCGCTTAATCTACACTTTTTGATATCGGAATCCTCCATCGATAAACCGGAGAAAATCGCCGAGATTCGATTCGATTCTTATTCCGGCGAACAACAACAAACAAACAAAAAAACCGATATGAATCGAAACTTCGTAGATCCAAAACCTCACAGTAAGAAGTGACCGGAGAGAGAGATCTTCCCTGAGGAAGAAGAAGATGAGAGTGAGGAGAAGAAGACGACACGCGTAGGAAGAAGAGGCGGATTAGGAGGAAGAAGAAAGTGGGAGAGGAATCTAAATTTTTGATAATAATAATAATAATAATTCGGTTGGTTTAATTATTTTTCTTTTATTTATATTTTTTGGGGAAGAGGATATTAATACAGTGTTTGAAAGTTTGACGGTGGAGATGCGATCACTCCAAATGTTTTTTTTTTTTTTTTTTTGAGTGGTCAGGTTTCTTTTCACTAAACGACAATGTCTTTGCAGAATAATAAGTAACCAATCCCATCTGATTTTATTTCAACCAAAATATTTATTATTTTATAGTAAAAATTAGATTAGATTAGATTCTTTTTTTGGTAGGACAGTGAAAATGGTATACGCCTGACTTTTTTCTACCGTACGTAATAGCTTTTTTCTTTTTTGTAGGGACAATTGTAGTTAATTTCATGAATGATGATGGCCCATAACATAGGGATATGAATTAGAGACTATTGGGTACTGATATTTACGAAATTTACATGTATGTAAAAAAGTTGATTTTCGATGCAATGATGATGTACAGTCGGAGCCGTGCCTATAGGCTTAAAAAAGCATTCGTCGAGGGCCTCCAAATAATTTAGAAATTTTAGGGCCCCAATTTTTCAAATATTAGTCATAGTGTAGTGGTTATACAAAATTTGATTAGTCTACTATAATATCCCCACATGAGTTTGAAATTCCAAATTTTTCCTATAAAATTTTCTTTCAGTATTATTATTTGTTATTTTCCAAGTATTATTGTATATTTATTAAAACTCTAAGATTTATATTCTTCTTTTATGTGTTAGTCTTCGTCAGATTTTGATTTCACGTGTTTTTTTCTTCCAATTTTTTTTTGTATTTTGTATTTCAAATAAATTTCTCATATTAATTATATTATGTTAGTGGTGTGATTTTGTTTCTAATTTTTCTATCGATTTTGATTTTTTTATACTTATGTCTCTTTATGAGAAAAACTAACTGGTTATATAGTGTTCTCATTATATTAATATTACTTGTTTTATGTTTCTTTTGATTTTGCTAAATGATTAAACCTATTTTATAAGAAAGATTGAATAACTTGGCTATCATATATAGAAAAAATAGTTGGTTCGACATTTTGTTTATGATCAGTTTGATCAAAGAAATTCATAGAAAAAGAATTTATTTTTGCCATACTTCTTTTTTAGTTAACATTTTAGTTTTTTTTAGTTTTAGACTTTATTTATATCATTGTTTTTCAATTAATTAATTTTATGGTTTAAAACTACCGTTAAAAAACATTATTGAAAAAGCCCAATTTTTTAGTTCGCCTCGGACCTCTACAAATCTTGGCACGGCACTGTGTACGGTTTTCCTCAAGTGGTATGATTTGATGAATAATAACCCAGTGCAAAACAAGTCGGTTGGTAAAAACTTGTATCATTTTATTGTTATAAATGTAACTAATTTTGCAAGACTAGTCCAATGTGATGAATAATGAATAAGAAAAAAAAAAACTCAATAGCTACACAATCTATGGTTCATTTTGACACTTAGCTACACAAACATAAGGAATGCACTCTGGCATACGAGAATATATTTTTGTGGAACCGATCTATACAAACTTAAATGATATTTATAGAACTACCAAGCAGTCTAACATTGAATCAAAAGTATATAAAATGCGAATGATATTTTCATGTTTCGTTTAGTTTAGGTAAAATGTAAACCCAAAATACCCGATCATACATGTACATGACTTAAACATTTTTCGGTGGAGGATCAATGAAAAATGCTGAAAGAAAGATTTAAAATAACAACAGTACAATACAAGCAACAGTTACTTTAGTGTAGATACTTCAGTGCCCTCTCCCTCTTCAAGTTATAGATTGTAGATAATAGTTTTTCTGATAAATATATTACACTACAATACATTACTTTTAGTGTGTTCATTTTAGAAACATTGTGCTCTATTATATCAGGGATTAAAAATGAATTCGGATTACAAAGATTTTCATTTTCAATTATAAATAGACATCCATCGCCGATCCTGAGTTCTAATAGGCCGCAAGTTAAAAACAAAAAAAAATTGGCTATTTTACTTTTTTTTTAAATTTAAAATAAAAACAACGTTAAGTTCAAAGGAAAATAATGGGTTAGCTAACTATGCATTTTCTTTACCGTTAGGATTTCATAGTTTACTTTTTGTTCCGACAGATGTTACATTTTTATTGAGAGATGATGCTGATGGGTTAGCGTACTCACGGCGAATTCGGTTGTAATTGAACTATTTTATTTTTAATAAACTCTGGGGGGCTAGTGCCCCGGTGATTCACCAAAAAAACAATACATTACTTTTAGTGTGTTCATTTTAGAAACATTGTGCTGGTATTATATCAGGGATTAAAAATGAATTCAGATTACAAAGATTTTCATTTTCAATTATAAAGAGACATACATGGCCGGTCCTGAGTTCTAATAGGCCGCAAGTTAAAAACAAAAAAAAATGGCCATTTTACTTTTTTAAAAAAAATTAAAATAAAAACAACGTTAAGTTCAAAGGAAAATAATGGGTTAGTTTTTGTTCGCAACTATGCATTTTCTTTACCGTTAGGATTTCATAGTTTACTTTTTGTTCCGACAGCTGTTGCATTTTTATTGAGAGATGATGCTGATGGGTTAGCGTACTCACGGCGAATTTGGTTGTAATTGAACTATTTTATTTTTAATAAACTCTGGGGGCTAGTGCCCCGGTGATTCACCAAAAAAACAATACATTACTTTTAGTGTGTTCATTTTAGAAACATTGTGCCCGTATTATATCAGGGATTAAAAATGAATTCAGATTACAAAGATTTTCATTTTCAATTATAAAGAGACGTCCAGGGCAGCCCTGAGTTCTAATAGACCGCAAGTTAAAAACAAAAAATAGGTTGTTTTATAGTTAAAAATATATTAAAAATAAAAACAATGTTAAATTAAAAAAAAATGGGGTTTGATCACTAAACTAAAGAGATTTTTATTGATTTGAGGGCCTATTTTTAAAACAAAATATAAGAGCTACAAGCGTGTGTTTGGTCCGCTTGCCTTTGAGACGTCCTCTTGTCATTTCAAAGAAATGGAAAATAAATAGATGAATAATGGTTTAAAATTAAATAAAAATTCCTAAACAAAAAGTCGGCAAGTTTCTTTAAACCGAAGATAATGTATAGTAGATTTTTAACGTGGAAACCTTAAATTGGAAATCAACATAGAATAAAAATTGATACAAGAGAAGATGAAAAATAGTTGAGACATGTTGGATAGGGATAATACAAACGAAGAAATCGATAAGTATTATTGTAGTAAGTGGAAAGAGTGTAGAAAGGGACATTCAGGGATGGAACCAGTCCAAGCTTCTCTTTTTTACAATTAGACCTGTCCACCTCAATGTATTATTGAACAAATTCGATGTAGACACATCACCAGAGAAATCTCAACTTGCCCAATTGCTATTGAGGATTTGTAAAATATCTCTTACAATCAATTCAATAACGTTTGATTTAAAAAAAAGACATTTACAAATATTATACTAAAGAAAAATCTTACAAATGTTAATAGAATATATTATTTCTTTAGAAACTTTCTTTTGTTTTTTTATCAACAACACATTTCGTTAAACCAATGATTCTAGAATTGCTTACAAACATAAACAAAAAGTATAAGACAAGTTAAAGTGGTCCAAAGCCTTTTAAATCTGAAGTACGAGGACAAAGAGTCAAAATTTGGAGGTGAATTTCTGTTGGTTTCTAACCATTATACTATCTTTTAATCCAAAAAAGTTTTGGTAGCCAAATTAAAATTTCAAAAAAATATTAGTTTGCTAAATAGCTTCTATTATTGTTGCGTCTCTTAAAGCTCCTTTGGAACTCGATTATAAACAAAGATAATAAGAAGATCCAAAAAACCAAACTAATTACGCTTGAAACAAAAGAGTTGAGATGAACAAAATTAAGAACTAAGCGAGAGATGAGATTTTCACAAACCCAAAATCTCTCTTTCTATACACTTTTCAACTTCCGTTTTCGGAAACACTTACAAACCAACAAAACTAACCGGAAGACTCTCTGGGAGGCACAGGCACTGCTTCACCTGAGCTCACATTCTCACCAACAACATCAACCCGACTATCTCCTCCGTCACTTGCACTCGGTTGTTGCAGCCCAATAGGTCCAAACAAGCTCGCACCACCCACATCCCTGGAACCACTGTATAGACCTCTGTTTCCATGGTGGTTCAAAGAAGCAGGATTTGTTGCGTTGGCTCCGCTTATAAGCAGTCGTAGTGTTTCTCTTGCGCCTTTCTCAACCAGCGAATCGTTCTCCACCGGGAGGGGAGGGATGCTTGTCGGTATCATACTGGTGGGTCCTGCGCTTACCAGATAGCCTTGACCGGAAGAGCATATATCGATAACTGGAATATGAACAATAGGGTCGCACATAATAGGAATCATCATTTGCTGGGATGAAGACGATGATGATCCCGGAATGGGCATGTGGTGGACTAATGGTAATGGTGGGATGTCAGAGAGATCGAGCGGTGATGACGGAATCAAGAACCCATCTGATCTCGATGATGGTAATAAGGAGGAAAGAGGCGGAAGTAAAGGTAGCTCAATGGATAATGGAGGGAACTGATACGAAGCAGATGGTGCGTGAAGCGATGAGGTGCTTGGAGGACACCAGCAGTAATATGGGGAAAACACTGGTGGACCCATCTTCAAAGGAAAGTGTTGTGGTAAGGTTAATGTACTTGGTGCTAACTCCGCTGGTACTTCAGAAGTGACAATTTGACTGCTTCCATTACAATCTTCTGCGGCTTCTTCCCGTTCTTCTTCTGAATGGACAAAACCCTCGAAATTGGTGGGGATGGAGGTGATGGTTGAGAAATGGCCTTCACTGCGTCGCTTTGATTTATCTCTAGAGGAGATACGTAGAGAAGAGTTTCTCAGTGTGTTTTCTTTGAAAGAGCTTGATCTAGGGCTGAGGCTTCCTTGGGCTTTTGTCAGTTGAGTTCCAGAGTGGCGTGCTCTGGATTTTGATGATGAACTAGTGGAGGAGGAATCAGCTGTTTCGGAAGAGCTGGAAGACGATAAAGAATCAGTGGTTGGGATCTGACAACCTTTGATGTTAGGCACCACTGAACCCATGAGATACAAACGGAGATGAGAAGCAACAGAGCCAAGACGCGATTCTTCAATTCCAGTTAGTTCCGAGATTGATGGTTTGTTCTTGATCAAGTCTTTCATCTACACAGAAGAATTGGAAAAAACAGATAATGAGAAAATGAAGAAGCAAAAACAAGTATTCGCAAAAAAACAAGAGCATCTACTATGTCACATACCTTCCTACGTAGTTCAGTTCCCAGAAGTTTAGACTTCTCTGAGCACCAATAGTAAAAAGCATTGCCATCTGCGATCTTTATAACAAAAGATCTACCAGAGCTGTCTGCAGTTATCTCCTCAATTGATACTGCGGAGCACTGAGATTTGCTTTTATATGTAAAGAGTTGCTCGGAATGACCATTGTCTCCAGTGAACGAGAGTCGTAAGTCAGATGTTGGCAAGACCATAAGGCTCAAGTTACCCCTGACCAATGGGAGACAAAATGTAAGGTAACTAGTCAGTAAATTTCTAATATCAAAAGCAAACCCTCTAACAAATAAACACTAGATGCTGAAAACCAGACAAGGAAAATGAATCACGTCCATGAGCTTTTTAAATGCTCTCGCAATATTTGCAAGTTGTCTCTAATTGAAATATCAAACAGAAAGAATCTACAAACATAAATACGCAAACCCAAATCAAAGTTATTTCCTACCCAGAACTTTTTTGCATGTACAATAAGTTGGTACTTGACACCTACTTAGACTGCAGCTTAGGATATAGCTGAAACTACATCATTCATAGCTAAACAAAGGGATTATCATGCAACTTAGAAGAACTTGAACGAGAAAAAGATAAGACAATGATTATCTAAGAGATTCCCAAAACAAACTCTAGATAGACCTTTTAAATCAGATAAGTAGTAACAAGAAGAAAACCAGAGAATCAAAATCAAACAAAAATCTATAGTCAGTGATGTTATGACAAGCAGAAGTATATGTGAGCCCTATATGACTAGAAATCCAGAGCCGACTACAAAACACTGGAGGCGAAACTACCTTTACTTCATCATCTACCAGAGATCATAACAGACGTCCACATTACCTACAATAAAAGATAGATTTTATTTGGAAGCATGAATGGTACCACCATACAACTGAATGGGTTCATATGATTTCTAAAGGCCCCAGATTAAAAACCAAAGCAAGTTAGTCATGAATAGACCTGATTACGGATAGTTAGATATACATTGATACAAACAGAATTGTCCAAATGCATAAAGACGCAATATGTTATTTTTCCTCCAAAACTCTTCATGATAGAAATAAAAAAAACTACCTAATACACAAACCACAAAGTGTTAGCACACATTAAAACTGCAAAATGCCAGAGATGCAGCAATTAAAATGAATACATGCATAAGATTTAACAAACGTGCAGGAACGTGATTTAACAAACGTGCATGAACTTTACACCATGAGAACTTTACACTAAAATTTCAAGATTATGATTGAAACATTGCACAGAAACCATTAATTAACATTCTCTTCTATGCTATGCTATAGCCCTCTAACAAAGAACCAACAATGAAAATAGCAAAATTGACATGATAATCAGAAAATCCATCTCCAAAAGCTCAAACAATGCCAGAAAACAAACACAATGACTCATGAAACAATTGGGCTCTCGTTGATTACCTTATGGTAGTGGGTCGCATTAAGGTCCCTTCCTTCTTAATCTTCCCAACGCGAACCGAAACCAAAGGTATGCAAAAACATCTAGCCAACATACCAATTTCACCTGGCTCGAAATGCTATTCAATCACAACAACAAAAAATCACATCAGAATCCAAAAATCATCATCATCACCATAATCAGAAAAAAAAAAACTCAGAGATTAATCCATTTTCAATTTCAAACCTGGCTAAGATGAGCAAGCAATCGATCTCCAGCCATACCGTTAGATACGTTAAGCTTCAACAAAGGTTTCAATCTCTCATCACCTCTACAAGCTCCCATAACTTGCATATCCAAAGCTTGTAACCACCGTAAAACCCTATCCTCCCCAACCAAAAAGTCTCCATCAGTCAACGGATCTGAAATCGGACTCTCCATCGATTCCGATCCGTTAGATCGAGAATCCGATGAATCCTCGCCGTCGTCGTGGTCATCTCCGGTATCATCTCGTCTCCTCCTAGAATCGGTCATATTCAAATATCGGATCGCGATACACACACAAAAAAAAAACGAAAACTCGATCCAGAAATTGCAAACAAAAACCCTAAATTAACGATCAATGGATTTTTCAATGCAATAGATTCAAGTTTTAGAGAGAGAGAGAGAGAGAGAGACGGTGTGAGGTTGTTGAATAATAGTACGGTTCTAGAGAGAGAGAGAAATATTAAACAAAAATTTGAACAAAATGCCTTATTTTGATTCCCTTCGCGTAGAGGAAGATGGAAAGATAAGGAACCAAAAACAGGGATTGTGTGTATATAATTGTGTGTGTATATTAGCGGATGCGAAATGGTTTAGTTAAACGTAGTTTTTTTCTTTGATAATTTTATATTTGAGGTCCGGCTCGTTTGATTGAGCACGCATACAAATTTTAGGCTATATTAAGCCAATGGTGGGTCCTATAAGGTTAGAGATGGGTCCCGCAATGTAACCGATTTAGACTAGGTGCCACGATTCGTCAACTTGAGTAATGTTTGGTAGGTTATTAAATGGACCCCATTAGGGATGGGCCTGTGCCTAGTGTGTGTTCTTTTCTTAATACCAATATTTTCTACTCCGAGAAATTGATTCTCTCATTAATGATAATACCAATAATTTTGTAAGAAAATACCAATCATACGAGAAAGAAAAAGGTGCCTAAAAATCCTAGGGTAATCCAAGCCACTCATCCTTGTATGTTTCATTATCTAATCATACAAATTTACAAACCAAATCATACACAATTCGTGTAGCATTTGACTTGTATTTTATGTGTCACAAATATTCGGTACTACAAATCTATATATAATAGCAAACCTCTTTTTAAAAAATGATGACATCAACTTTTTTTTATAAAAAAAAAAAATTAGATCTAACGGTTGATATCATCCTTTTTTTTTATTAGATGGTCAAGATTGTCCTATTTTAGTGATTGCTGACGTTACTTTTTAGCCAACGCGAATAGGTGTGTTGGAGAGACTAAACAAAAGTTGTGATTTTCTATTTGGGTTCTCGAATAAATCTTGTCTCCAATGATTAAGATTGATTTTGGATATAACAAACTGCTGAGATGAAGTTTTAAATGAAATGGATATGGGATTATCATCCGACGAAAGGTTGCATCCTTTTTTTCTCAACGCATCTCTAGAACTACAATTCCCTTTTCCAAAGGTCGCTTCTCTTCATCGAATGTATATACATCATACGTACCCGATTTATTTTTTCTCAAAAACCATAATTGTCTTGAATTTATCTCATATATAACGTCACACATATTCGATGGTTGCACCTTCTAAAGAAGATTGCCTACGTACCCTTTAGAAGGGATCAAGCCAAACACGTAGTTCTAAAGACTTTAAACTCATAAGTTATGTCACAACATTGACATCTCCTTATATAAGAAAAGATCTACACAATTTTCTATTCTCTCAATAGGACAATTTCCTTTTCTTTAGCTCACTTTAACATATTTAGATAACTCCTAAATATGTCTCTTTTCCTAATCTCTTTTGGAATAGCTTATTCCTCAAGCTATCTTCAAGCTTACTCCAACATTCCCCCCCCCCTTAAGCTTGAACTCCATCTTCTCCAAGTCTTGAACTCCCATGATCTCTCTCATCTTCTTGAACTTGATCATTTCCAAAACATTGTTTCCAACCCAGTAGCCAGACTTAACCGAGTAAACCCCACTCCTGTTATACTTCCAAATCTAGTAGTCATTCCTTGAAGCCACCGGCTTCATCATTAATATCCTCTCAATATCTTCCTCATAGAATAATTCCTTTAGAGTATCTCTATTCCACCGTCTTGAACCTGGATCTATCAAATCCTTAACCATTAGGTTAAAATCAATGATTGGATTCTTTATCAGAGGAGCTCTTATATGATCACCATCAATCCAATAATCTGTCCAGACATGAGTTGAGCAACCATTTCCCAATTTCTTCTTCAGACCCAACTTCAAGAGTTCTCTTCCATGAATCAAACTCTTCCATCCAAAGGATGGTCCCTTGCCTTCTATTGCCCCAAGAAACTCAAAGTTCTCAAAATATCTACTCTTTAGGAACCTAGCTATCAAGCTGCCTGGTTCATGGACCATTTTCCAAGCCTGCTTAGCCAACAAGGCTTGATTAAACACAGAGATATCCTTAAAACCCAACCCACCTTACTCCCTTGAGAGACACATCTTCTCCCAACTAACCCAGTGTATCTTTTTCTTTTCCTCTTTTGAGTTCCACCAAAAATCTGACATTGCACTGGATAATATCTTACAAGTCTTTTTAGGGAACCGGAAACATGACATAGCATAGACTGGTAAAGCCATGGCCACTGCTTTGAGAAGAATTTTTTTGCCACCATGAGATAGGATCCTTGCAAACCAACATGACATTCTAGACTTCATCTTCTCTTGAATGTAAGAAAGCAAATCAATCTTTGATCCGCTGAAACATTCAGGCAAACCAAGGTAAGTACCCGCTCCTCCTTCTCTATCAATTGCCTTGATCTCCAGCTTAATCTCTTCCTTAACCAGCTTCCCAAAAGTCAAAGATGATTTGTTTAAGTTCACAATCTGACCAGTAGCTAACCCATAGATTCTCAAGATATCCTGAAGCACAACTACTTCACTGACCAAGGCTTTGCATACAAACAAACTATCATCCGCAAATAACAAGTGGTGAATAGATGGTCCATAAGGAGAGAAATTCATACCACTAATAGCACCATTCCTCTCAGCCCTTGATATTAAGTGAGATAAACCCTCAGTACAGAGCACAAAGAAGAAGGGAGATAGCGGATCCCCTTGTCTAAGCCCTCTTGATGGTGAAATTACTCCAAAGGCTTGATCATTCAATAGCACAGAGTAAGTAACTGCTGAGATGCAACTCATTATCCAACCTATCCATCTTTCATGAAAGCCCAGAGCATTTAACAGAACTTTGACATAGGCTCATTCCACCCTATCATAAGCCTTAGACATATCTGTTTTGATAGCTTGAAATTTCATAGAAGAAGCTTTATGAGTCTGCAGGGCATGAACAACTTCATGGACTATCAATATGTTATCCGAAATCATTCTCTCTAACAAAGGCATATTGAAAGGGAGAAACAATCCCTTGCAGAAGAGGCTGCATTCTACTTACCAGAATCTTAGAGATTATCTTATAGGTCACAGAGCAAAGACTGATAGACTTGAGGTCTGACATCTGAGAAGGATAACTTTTGGCTATAAACACAAGAGAGTGTAGTTCAATTTCTTAGGCATCTGACCTGTAGCAAAAAACCTCTTCACTTCCGCAATGACCTGAGCTTTAATAACTGACCAATACCTTTGAAAGAACAAGCCCGTCATTCCATCAGCCCCTGGACCACTAGATGGATTGATAGCAAACACAACTTCCTCAATTTCATAAACAGTTACACTTTTGACCAACTCCTCATTCATTTCTCTAGTAACCCTTGCAGAGAAGCCCTTAAAAATGTCACTGAAATAAGTAGGATTAGTAGAAGTAAACAACTCTGAGAAATAGGAAACAGCCACTTGGCCTTTAGAAGATTCACCACTCTGAAAGTTCCCAAAAGAATCTTTCAGTTTCAAAATATTTTTCTTACTCCTATTAGCTTTCACATAATCATGAAAGAACCTAGTGTTCTTATCACCTTCTACACACCATTTGGCCATGCTTCTTTGGCTCCAATAAATCTCCTCTTCTCTATAAGCCAAAACCAAATCCCTCTTGATCAATCTCAACTGAAAGAAATTAGGGTTACAGGACGATTGATTAAACTCCAGAGCTTTATGAATTTGCTCAATCCTAACACTGGAGTTCACATTATTCTCCTTTTTCCAACTGCTTAAAGCCTTTCTACATGCTTTCAATCTCTCTGCCACAGAATACCCTTTCTGGCCAAATCTAAATGGACTGTTCCAGCTAGTTAAGATTTCCTCCTTGACTAAAGACTTGTTTAGAAATCTCCTATCAAATCTAAAACTACCTATGTAAGCTTCCTTAGAAGAGACAAGGTTGATCAAAACAGGCCTATGATCAGAGCCTCTCTTCTCCAAAAATAACTGATTAGAAGTAGGAAACAATGAGAACCAAGGCTTGTTCCCAAAACACCTATCCAATTTAGATTGAATATACCAATCACCTCTCTTTCCTCCCCCACGTGAAACAGTTACCTGAGCTAGGAAGTTCTGACATTCCACACGCCTTTAGCATATTATTAAAAGCCACATAACCATTATCATTTCTAGCAGGACCACCAATCCTTTCTCCATCATGGATTAAGTCATTAAAATCTCCAAAACAACACCACACCTCCTTCCTCAACACTCCAATCCTTGCGATTCTTTCCCAAATAACTGATCTTTGGGCCAAGCCACCAGGATCACCATATATACAAGACACAAAAAAACACAGCTTCACCAAACTTTATCCTCAAGTCCAAAAGATTTTTATCTACAAACAGAAGCTCCACCTCTACATTATGCTTCCAGAACATAGCCAATTCACCACTCTTACCTATGGGGTCTATAGTATATACCCTATCATAGCCCAACCACTCTTGAAGATCTACCAAAATATTTCTTTTATTCATCGTCTCCATTAAGAAAAGTAAATCAGGGAAATGGTCCTTTCTCATCTCCCTTAATCTAGGAATCACTAATGAAGCTCATTATGGATTGGACTGTCCCTCATTTGGGATTGCCAAAGATTTATGGCGTTTAGCCACATGATCCACCTCATTCATAGAAACATCACTCTTCTTCTTCTCTTTACTCCCCACTGTACTCCCTTCCTTAATAACCACTGATCCCTTATCCACATTGTTAACCAAAACTTTAACCTTTCTCCTGGACTTATGGGGCCTTTTCCGAGGTCGACTTCTTCTAGTACCTTTCCCGGAAGAACTAGGTTCAAAGAATCCAGTTCTATAATCCGTAGGAGAGTCACTAAAAGAAGGACCCACAGAATGAGAACTAAAGTAACCCCCTTCAGAGAGAAAACCCTCAGCAGCAGGGTTGATCTCTCCCACTTCTAATTGCATCCTTAAGCATCAATTGGTTGCCATTCACCTTAGATACCTTTCTCCCATCGCCTCCTTTTTCATCAAAGCCAAACACTAGACCTTTACCTTTGTCTAAATCTGCAGAAAAGATTGGTTTAGGTTCCAATCTCAGCATTGACCTCTGACCTTCATGATCATTCTCCAGAGCCAATATGGAAGACTTAACTCTTTCCCCTCTGATAATTCTCTCACTACCATTCGCAGTCATCAGGAATAATCTCATTCCTCTTAGCACTTCCTCATTGATTTTAGGGCGACCCGTTTGATTATCAAGACCAACCTGATCCTCACTTAATACACCAAACAAATGGTCTCCCTCTTTGAGAAATACTTCTTTTTCCTTTACTGAAACCTTATCAATAACATTGGGACCACCTTCAGCTACACCTTGCTCCTTCTGAACAAAGGGACATTTGTCTTTCTCATGAGTTAACCTTTGGCAAGCATAACATCTCTTTTGAAATCTTTCGAAATCATAGGACACATATGTTACACTACCAGAAGGTAAATTGACCACTTTTTGTCTCCTCACTGGCCTAGACACATCAAATTTGACTTTCACACGAACATACTCCCTTTTCTGAGACCTCAAAGGATCAAAAGTTACCACTAGAACTTGACCAGCAAAGCTTCCAAGATCTTCTATAGCTTTTTTGTACGATGGTTACCAGGATTATTTTTGAGCCTAACCTAAACCGGGATTAACTGCAAGAAGTCCATCGGCTGAGACTCAACCCATCTCTCCAAAACCAGCGACCACTAATTATGAGTATGAGGGCCTCTCTCCAATATATCTTCCATGTCTAATTCCTCGTTGAATATGAACTGGAACCGTTCCGCAGAAATCGCAAAACCTTTGACTTTCTCATATAGTTGCCATTTGCGAGGCATATCTAGAACTACGTCACTTACCCTTTGACAATCTGGGTTAAGAATTCTACCCACCAAACTTAACCTATTCTCTTCCACCGAGCAATACTCTGGAAGATCCGGAAGATTGTACGGCTCGTTGACTTCACCGATCGACATATTCATCATTAACTTATCAAGACTACACGTTATAGGAGATCTACTCTCCACTCACCTTTCTACTATCACTGATTCGAAAACCCCCTAGAAACTCTCTCAATTCGATCTCAGAAAAAAACTCAAATTTTGTAGATCCCAAGTACACTTCAAAAACCCTATTTTCGTGAATAGTGCTTAATTTCAGCCCCAAATCGATAAACTTAACCCTAAGATATCAGATAAGAAGATGATATCAAACCCTCTAGCTCAGACAGAAACACTTAAGCCCAAAAGAAGGGAACTCGTTTTTCGAAAGCGATATTTCACATTCCACCTCTAAACCAGTATTAATTTCATCTCTGATCGTTAATTTCAAACAAAAAAGTTTATTAAATAATAAAAGTCACAAAAATATTAATCAAATGTAATAGGGTACTTGAAACAATTAAAAAGCCTTGGAATTAAAATCGGTTCAAGATAACCCGGATCCAGAGTTACCGGGCCAGATCGAGGGTTTTAGAAAAGCTCAGAGACACGAGCCATTTTTCCCGGTGAACTGATAATGGAGACGACGAAGGGAAATGAGACCAAAAACGAAGCTTCACGGGAATTTTCCGATCTTCCTTCAGAGATCATCACAGATATCTTTCTCCGATTACCAGTCAAATCGGTAGGACGATTCAGGTGTGTCTCTAAACCATTTTCCTCTCTGTTGTCAGATCCAGTGTTCGCGAAGAGACACATCGATTTCGCTCTTAGTCAAAATTCTAGCAAGTGGAAGCTCATGCTCTCTATACGTAATCTGTACTCGGTAGATTTGGATTCTGGAATTAGGGATTTGGATGTTGTAGAGCTCGATTACCCTCTCAAAGACGAGCCGAGTCACTTTGAGAAGCAATGATTCGTCGTCCTGGTACGAGGAAGATTTAAAAGCAGGTTTGTATAAAAGAAACGGTATTGAGATAATTGGATCTTGCAACGGCTTGTTATGTATCTATCCAGAGAAAGGAGGTGTTTTCTTGTATAATCCAACTACAGGAGAATCCAAGAGAGTACCTAATTCTCTACGTTCCAAATGCAAAGACAATCAGGAAGACGAATTTGAACCTTACGGGTTTGGTTACGATCGTGTGACCGATGATTACAAAGTTGTTAAGTTTGTTATGAGTGACCAAGGTACCACAATGGTGATGTATATTCTTTGAAGAAAGACTCGTGGATACGGATCTCCGGTTTGCCTTATAGGAACGTTAATTGCATTGGTGTGCATTTAAACGGTGCGCTTCACTGGGTTGTCAAACTTCAAAGCCACAAGAGGTTTGTAGTGGGAGCATTTGATCTTAAGACGGAAGAGTTTCGTAATATTACATTGCCTGATGAGGCTAGTGAGTATAAGTTTCTTAAGGTTGGGACTCTGAAGGGAAATCTCTGTGTGGTTTTATATCAGCAAGGAGCAGTACGACTTCATATGGGTGATGAAGGAGTATGGCGTCGAGAGTTCATGGACTAAGATTCGACTCTGTATATTCTACAAATACATGATACCACTCTGGTGGTCGAGTAAGAATGATGGGGAGGTACTTGTAAGGCTTGATGGGAAGTTGGTCTTTTACAACTTCGAATGCAATACTAGGAGGAATCTTGAACTCAATGGTGTTAAATTACACTACTTTTATGAAGCTAGCATGTATGTTGAGAGCCTCATATCTCCTAACTCCTATGGTCATGGTTATAAATCAGGAAATTGAACAAGACAGTGTGTAATAATGATAACCTATGTTGCTTCATAATTTAGTGTTGTAGCTTTCACTTTCTTGAGGAATGGATTTTTGGATTGTTGTTGTTTCAAAGTTGTGGGATGGAAAAGAAAGCAAGAGCGTAACATAATATATATGATGTTTAATCTTTCCTATAATTTATTATTACCAATTCAAGATTTAGTATTCTAAAAGTCGTTATCGATTTTTAATGATCTAAAACAAACATTTGAAGTTCTTAAGAACATGTATCAATCATTTCTTCTTCTTTGGTTCTCCTTCTGCTGCATACTCCTTGATTAGTCCTTCCACGTCTTTCCAGAATAAACCTTCGACAAGAACTCCTTCTTTTGTGAACCTGAAGATAAACAAAACCATGAAAATGAGGCTGAGTTAATCATATGCAGCTAGAGCGCGAGGATGTATACGAAAAATGCAGAGCGAGATAGAGAGAGAGATACCATTGGGTGACACTTTTGGTGAGGTGGACTGACTTCCCAGCTGAGATTGATTTTGGATCCGCACTGTCAATGGTGAGAGTGTACTGATCAGAGAATCTGGGCAGCTTTGAAGATACCACCAAGCCAGTGCTGGTGAATGATCCCTGCGTGATTATTAACCACCCGAGTTTTAATAGAGTAGCAAATGAGGAGCTAAAGAAAACATGAGTGAGCATGCATAGCAACCACAGAACATTAGAATCCTTATGTGTTTTGACATTACAGAATGAAACAACCCGCTAAGCAAATTAATGTATCAATTTGAAATGGTTTCAGCAAAACAAAATGAAGGAGCTCTTTCTGTTGCATATCATAGACTTAACAAATGAATACTGAATAGAATGTTTGGAAAATTCTCGTCCTCTAGGATACAAATTATATGAGAGGAAGTAAACTTCTTCATCCTGATGAGAATGAGAAGCAAAACCACCCATGACATTCCAGAATGATCCTTTAAGTTGAACAACTATGTTTCCAGAAACAAGACAGTACCAATCTCAAGCACCAAAAGATACAAGAATTGCCACAGTTATAATGCCAAGACATAATCTAATCAAACAACAGATTGATATGGAATTGTAGCTATTCCTAAAGCTTAAATGCTAGAAACCAATATGCAAACACTACCTTAACATGTCAACTAAGCAAAAGCACGATTCTAATTCCTAACGAAACAGAATTTGACGCCGCAAAATATAGTTTCAATTCAAAACAAGTGGAATGGAGGAAATATGTACAGAGAACTACAATGGTCGCATCATAGACAAAACAAGAATTTAGTCCAAACGCAAAAAAAAAAAAACAATCCAAGACTACTTCTTAATGAAATTATCATTTCTCAACAGTCAAGAGAACAAACCTCAAGAGGATAGGTGAACAAAATCGCATTATTCTCCTTAGTATACAGAATCAGCTGCAACAGCGCATTCAACACTACATACGTACCATAGTCAAGAACCAACACATCTTATTCAAAATCATCCAAACATAAACACATGTATTGAGCACCTTATATATAGTCATATCATGAGGTTTTCAAAATCTACTGCTAAGCACAAAGAAGTCAAGCCATATTACAATCATCTATCTAAGCAATAAGCATCAAGCAAAATTCGACGCAAAAGGATATAATGCAATGCATCCAATCAAAAAGTCCTTGTTCTCAGGGAATTTCTTGTTGTAAAACTGAGCAACAAGAGCTACCACGATAATCACCGTCCCTAAGAACAATTTCAGGTTGCTCAACCTCACATCCTCCTTGTAGCCACGGCTCGTAACGATCTACACATCAAAAATCTCACAGATCAGAGAGAAAATGGAGAAATCGAATCAAAAATTTACGCGACTGTGTTTTCTTCTTACATCGGAGACGGACTCGTCGAGAATATGCTTAAGCGAATTGTGATCCAATAGATTCGCCTTCTTAACATTCTTATTCGTAGATTCTACCTTCTTCTCTTCCATATCGTACAGATCCGATCCAGAAAATTCCAGATCTCGCAGAGTGTAGAAATTTGTCGAGCGTAAAGAGACGAGGACGAAGAAGACGATATAAGGATGGAGCAAAAGACGTTTCAGTCAAACCTTTTTACGACGTCGTTTTAGGAAATATTTGTATTGGGCCTTTAATGGGCTTTTAAAGGATCTCATTATATAGTAGAAAGAAATCTGCTTTTACGAAGCAAAAAATTAATGGCTACGTTCTCCACATCACAACCTCTATCCTTGCCACGTCACCCATCGTTCTCCAATAACGAACGTTCCCGCCACGCCATATCTCTGATCGACCGATGTGAAAATCTCCGACAACTGAAGCAAATCCATGGTCACATGATCCGTTCTGGTCTCTTTGAAGATCATTACACAGCTAGTAAGCTATTCGCCATTGCTGCGTTATCTCGCTTCGCGAGTCTAGATTATGCGTGCAAGGTGTTTGATGAAATTCCTCAACCAAATTCTTTCACTTGGAATACACTTATCCGTGCTCATGCTTCTGGACCAGACCCGCTTCGTAGCATACGGGTTTTCGTGGATATGGTTTCGGAGAGTTCGTGTTATCCGAACAAGTATACTTTTCCTTTCCTAATCAAAGCGGCTGCTGAAGCTTCGTCTTTGTCTCTAGCTCGATCACTTCACGGGATGGCGATTAAGTCAGGAGTCGGATGCGACGTTTTCGTAGCGAATTCTTCGATACATTGTTATTTCTCTTGCGGGGATTTAGATTCGGCTTGTAAAGTGTTTACTACGATCGAAGAAAAAGACGTTGTTTCGTGGAATTCGATGATTAATGGGTTTGTGCAAAAGGGTTCTCCAGATAAAGCTTTGGAGCTTTTTAAGAAGATGGAGTCAGAAAACGTTAAGGCAAGTCATGTTACTATGGTTGGGGTCTTGTCCGCTTGTGCGAAGCTACGGAATCTAGAGTTTGGGAGACGGGTTTGTTCTTATATCGAAGAAAACGGAGTAAACGTGAATTTGACGTTGGCTAATGCGATGCTTGATATGTACACAAAGTGCGGAAGCATAGAGGACGCGAAAACGCTGTTTGATCAAATGGAGGAGAAAGATAATGTCACATTTACAACAATGCTTGATGGGTTTGCTATGTTAGAAGACTACGAATCAGCTAGAGAGGTTCTTAACTCTATGCCTAACAAAGACATTGTTGCTTGGAATGCTCTTATATCTGCTTATGAGCAGAACGGTAAACCTAACAAGGCATTGTTAGTGTTCCATGAGCTTCAGCTTCAGAAGAACACAAAGCTGAACCAGATTACGTTGGTAAGTACTTTATCGGCTTGTGCTCAGGTAGGGGCACTGGAATTAGGTAGATGGATCCATAACTACATCAAAAAGCATGGTATTAGGTTGAATTTTTACGTTACAAGCGCACTGATTCATATGTATTCGAAATGCGGAGATCTTGAAAAGGCGCGTCAAGTGTTTGATTCTGTAGAGAAGAGAGATGTGTTTGTGTGGAGTGCAATGATTGGTGGCTTGGCTATGCATGGATGTGGAAACGAAGCTGTTGATATGTTCTTTAAAATGCAAGAAGCTAACGTAAAGCCTAACGGTGTGACTTTCACTAATTTATTCTGTGCTTGTAGCCATAGCGGTTTAGTTGATGTGGCTGAGTCGTTATTCAACGAAATGGAATCGAGTTATGGTATTGTTCCTGACGAAAAGCATTACGCTTGCATAGTTGATGTTCTTGGTCGCTCGGGTTATTTGGAAAAAGCTGTCGAATTCATAGAGGCAATGCCGATTCCTCCAAGTGCTTCTGTCTGGGGGGCGCTACTAGGAGCTTGTAAGATCCATGCCAATCTGGATATTGCTGAAATGGCTTGTACCCATTTGCTTGAACTGGAACCTAGAAACGATGGCGCTCACGTGCTCTTATCAAACATATACGCTAAATCCGGGAAATGGGAAAGCGTTTCTGAGCTGAGGAAGCACATGAGAGTCACTGGACAGCTCAATTGAAATCGATGGAATGATTCACGAGTTTCTCTCTGGAGACAACACTCATCCGATGTCTGATAAAGTGTACGGAAAGTTACATGAGGTTATGGAGAGATTGAAATCGAATGGTTATGAGCCAGAGATGTCACAGGTTCTGCAGATCATCGACGAAGAAGAGATAAAGGAACAGTCTTTGAATCTGCACAGCGAAAAGCTTGCGATTTGTTACGGACTGATATCAACGGAGGCTCCGAAAGCAATTCGGGTTATTAAGAATCTAAGAGTGTGTGGAGATTGTCATTCAGTTGCTAAGCTAATATCTCAACTCTATCATAGAGAGATAATAGTGAGGGACCGGTATCGGTTTCACCATTTCGGAAATGGTCAGTGTTCGTGTAACGATTTCTGGTGAAATTTTCAGATTTTGTATTTGTATTCTGTAGTACAATCATATCAAGATCATCATTGTAGTTAAAAAGTATGCCAAATTTCAGAGATACTCTTGTGATAAGAAACTAAACATATATGAAACCGTCGAATCCAGTAATTTTGCAGAAAAATTACAACAATCAATTGCAATAATCAGGAAATACACAGCATTCGCAACAGTGTGATAAACTAATCATGAAATTGTTGGAAATTTAATCTTAACTTTAGTTTATTTCAATCTTATTTCTAAATACTAGTTGGATTGTGTTTAAGAAGGTTTGGACTTGACTTTGCTAGAAGTTGCATTTGAGAGCAACAGTTTAGCTCCCTTCACAAGCTCTTCCTTGATCATGAACAAAACCGCAGCGGCTAAAACGCTCTGCACAATCTTTGTGCTCATTCCTTTGTAAAACCCGTAAAGCCCTTCATATCGAATCATTTTCAGAATCGCGTCCAATGTTCCTGTAATCCAAAAACAAAGAAACTCTCAGCTTTGGCCTTTCCATGATCTTATTATATTCGAAGAGGGGTTAATAACCTTTGTATTGTTGTCTTTTGTCTCCTGATGTGACCTGTTTGGCTTGAAGTCGCGACTTTACTACCAAGAGAGGATAAGTTGTGACTGTAGCTCCGAGTTTAGCCACAGCTCCAAGAAGAAATGTCTATGGACAAAAAAAATCATGAGCAGGAAACATCTTTATTCAAAGGAACCATATGCAAATTGCTAGATCCAAACCTCCAAAGCGGTCACGTTGTTGCTACCCTTCAAGGCACGCCTTTTCTTCAGCTTTGTTAACATTGTCTCGTACAACATAAATTGCATCGATGGATTACTTACCTGGGGGTTAAAAACAAACAAAACCATCAGTAAATGCATCAATGCAAACAACATACGAGAAGCTTCAAAAGCCAAAGTTCATGTACCATGATCAAAGTTGGAATTACACCTTTCCAGAAGCCAGTAACTCCAGCTTCATCGTAAATATCATGAATCTGAGCCGTGAAATAAGTTTCAGTCTTATATTGCAATCAGCTGAAGCTATAGTTTTTCATAAAGATTTTGACTCATAATAACCAAAATGACCCTAGGCCACTTCTTCTGGTTTGTAAAAAAGGGAAGCTGCCTCATACCGTATTGAAGGTTCCATATGGACGCGGCTCAACTGCAACCAGAGCTTCTACATCAGAAGAAGGTGACTCAGAGACAGTCTTTTGATCTTTTGGCATTTTTCTGTGGGTCTGCATTATAAACAAGTATTCAAGATTCATGATTAAAAATGCAAAAGTAAAACTTTCAAGAATAAAAAATGTTACCGAAAATACAGCGAAATTGATTAGACACCCTACGAAGCACACTTAGGTGGTGTATACCTGCATGCGTGTAACAATGACCCAAATTGGATTCGTCATAAGAACATTAACTGATCTGCACAGAGAAAGAGCTATCTTACTTCAAATGAGACAAGCAGAAGCAATAGAAAAAATAAAACCTTAATGAAGTATGGATGCTTAATCATCTTTAGTTGCAATGCCACCAAAAAAGTTTAAAATCAAATAACAAAACAACTCTGACTATAGGATCTAGCAGTAACAGTCACACCATCCACCTAGAAGCTCCATTAAACAAGGAACACTATAAGACCATAATACGATAGCATCACCAATGTGACTGTGTCATGCGTTCACTCATAACCTACACTCTAGACAATCCAATGTTAATGAGAAAGACCTGAATAACCTAAGTCCTATTTTGAATAAAAATGATCAAATCAACTATCCAAAAAACCTTATATACAGCATTGGTAACTAATGATAGTCCGCATTGTCACAGTCAAATAACTAGCATACATAAGAATCACATAAAGAATTGCTGTTTTACCCAGCTAAAGCAGCCACTAGAAGTGAAGAAAACATCCCAACAGTACCATCACCCAACCCTTTCTTTCTTTGTGCAAGAGCTGCAGCTTCCGCTTGATTCCGAAACACTTGGTAGAAGTAATAGTACACACCCTGTCTCATCCCAAAAACAAGTAAGAAATCAATAAAGCTCAAAGAACACTTTCTTTCCTCAAATAACATCAAACCGTAAAACAACGAAAAATACAGATTCTCCAGAGATCAATGCATAAATGAGAGAATGCAACCTGTGATGCCGCAGTTCCAGCGAGAGACGGCGCCAATCCACCATATAATCTCTCCCATCCCTCTTGTTTCACAACCTTCAATACAAAATCAAACCAATTCAAGAACAACACATCACAGAACATTCCCTAAACTAGCCAAATTTCTCCAATAAACAATCATTTCCATTGATCCTAACATTGAGGAGAAAAAACAACGAACCTGGCACATATGTTCAAAAGTTCCAAGTTTTTTCTTCTCCCTCTTCAGATCTCTCTCCGTCTGTTGTCTTGTATTTACCTAAATTTCAACAATCACAACAAAAACAAAAACCAAATCTCAAACAAAGACGAAGATAATCCTTGAAAAATTCGAGTCGCGAAAAGAATCGTACAGTTTGGAGAGGATAAGTAAGAAGCTGAGCAATGATCCCACCACCAGCTCCGGCTAATCCATTGATCAAAGCATCCGACATGATTCCTATCTTCCACACAACACAAAAATCAAAATCAAAATCGGAATCGAAATCGGAGCTAATTTTTTTAAGCCGGAGAGATCTAGATTTACCTCAATCGTTCACAATCGAAAATTCCGATGACGGAGAATTATGAAGCTTAGGAGGATCTTCTTAATGGAGTTTGTAAAGGAAGCTTCTTCTCCATCTCCAATGGAGGATTTTCAGATTTTGTTCATTCGAAGGTGAAAACTAAACACACGCAAGTTGACGTTGATGAGTGCAGATGTGAAATGACTGATATACCCTTAGTACTTGAGTGGATATTACGGAGTTTTGCCCTTAGCTTAGTTTGGGGGATAAAGCCATCTTTCTTGAATTGCGTATTCGGTCCATAATATATGATGTGGGAAAGGAAACTAAGCCATTTTTTGTTAATTTGGTGATATCATTCCATAAATATTTGCTTCGGATTTGACCCAAAAAAAACAACAAAACTTACTTCGGTGAATTAAACCTTTTCAAATTTCGCTTTCGATTTTTTTTTTTTTTTTTTAAATGTTTTGAATGGCAATGTGATTCGGGAAATTGGTTAATACTACGAATGGAAATACAATTTGGGTGGTTCGGGAAAACAAATTTAGCAAAAAAAAAAGAAATACAATTTGGAAGCAATGCCATTGAGTATGACAAAGTGATTATTAAAACCATATTAGCAAGTCTATGTTTAATGAAGTATTAGCACGTCTATATGTTTAGGGTGTTTTGCGAGTATACATAAGCTTTTATGTCATTATAGATTGTAACTTTGGGAGTTGTCTTGTCTCAATATAATATTTTTTTAAAATTTTACGATATGAAAGTGAAAAAAATAAGCATGGTGTTTTAATTTCAATTTTCCTTTTTTTTTTTTTTAATTTCTTGCAGCTAATATAGTTTTTATGGGCTCAAGATGAGGTAGAATACTCTGCTTTGCATTTGCTAACACTCATTAGAACAAAAAATGTGAATAAATTAGTTGTGTTATTTTTTGCTATTTGTTATATTGACATTTTTTATGAACCTAAATAACACAATTATGCAATTTCTTGCCAAAATGCAGCTTTCTGTTAAAATTTGTTAAAATGCCAACTCTTTTTTATTTTCATCAGAGAATTAATGTCTACCTGAAATCGATAACGTTAGCTAACATAAAAACTGCAAATGAATTATCTGAAAGATATTAGGCCTCATAAGCAAAAGGCCCATTTTACTACAACAACAAAGACATGTGTGCGATTCGGAGATTAGTAAAAGGTTTTCTGCAATTTAATCCTCGATAATGATTTTTTTTGTGCAAATTTAACCTTCAAGTCAAAAAAATACAAGTCAATCCTACCAATTTTTTGGTCACCCGCAAAACAACCCTCGCGTTAACAGACGTTATACTTTTAACGGACTTATAAAACTATGCTTTTTGAGCTGATAAAAAATTTTGAAAATCATGTTGTTTTTAATAAAGCACGTGTGTAAGTAAGTTAAAACTGAAAATCTTATACCCCATGTAAAACTTAAATTGGGAAAAAATCAGATTTGGGGAAAAAACCAAGGGTTCTTCAAATTCCATCAGTTCTCTGAATCTTCTGCGAATTCTGACCAAAACAGGTTTGTTTACATGTCTATTTTGATTTGTCAATGGGTTTTGTGTCGATTTATAGTTTATTATGTCGATATGAGAAAAAAATCTAGGTTTAGCATTTTTCAAAAAATAATATTAATTCTAAATTTCTCCAATCATATTTTAACATTCTAGCAATCTTAAAAATATTTATATCATTTAATTATTTTTTATGTTCAGGTTATGCTTCTTTTTTAGCGAATTTTTTTTGTGACTTTCAAAAAGTAAAATCACAATTACCTATATAAAAACAAAAGTGTTATATTGTTGGATTAGTAAATAAAATATGTTTCTAAAACCATTAAAATACAAAATAACACATTAATTGTTGGAATTAATTGTTAAGGTTATAAAAAACACTAATTTTTATTTAATAAATAAATTAAAAAGATAAATGTCAAAAGAGTAGATAACACATGACATCCTCTTATGACTTGGATTTAGTGTAAACCTTAAAAATTATATAAATAGTAGATGAGTTAATACAAATTTAAGGTAATATTTTTAGGGACATTAAAAATAAATTTATATATATATGGTCGTTAAATATATAATTACAACCGTTAAATATATATAAAATTAAACAACATTGGAAAGTTGGTTTAAAACATTGGGTAATGGGCTATATGCATTTGACCCTAATATTATTTCTAATCTGGGTATGAACAAATAAATATAATAATTTGAATATTCAAGAATTCAATTATATAAATGTGACGTAATATTTTTTGATAATCAAGAAATTTAAACTCAATGAACTTTAGTTATTCAAATATTTATAATACATTAGTTACATACATAAAATAACAAAACTATTATTGTTGGATTGTTATTTAATTATATTTAAGATATTGTACTTAATGTAGTAGTAGTAGTAGTAGTAGTAGTAGTAGTAGTAGTAGTAGTAGTAGTAGTAGTAGTAGTATTAAATTGGGCCAATTGCAAATATGTCACTGTTCACAAAAATTTAATCAAATATGTCACTGTTCACAAAATCATTACGAGCGTGCCACTGTTCATTGATTAATTAAAAAAAACAGATCTCACTTTCTCTCTCATCTCTCTCACGCTCATCTCAATCCAAATGTTTTTCTCTCACAAAATTCTCTTCTTTGAAATTGCAAATTGGATTTGGGTTATGGATCGAGAGTTTTCAATTCTCTCTCTGACTTCATTGGACGCAAACGCAGCGAGGATAGATCTAAGATTTTCGATTCTCTTTCCTCCATGTAAATCTCTGTAAATTTCTTAAATCGATTTTGATTTCCTGAATTGGAAGAAGAAGAAGAAGACAACGACGAAGAAGGAAGAAGAAGAACAGGTTTAATCCATCAATTTTGTTTTTTGAAAAT
The DNA here is from genome assembly GCA_963576765.1 of Draba incana. Lineage (NCBI taxonomy): Eukaryota > Viridiplantae > Streptophyta > Magnoliopsida > Brassicales > Brassicaceae > Draba > Draba incana. Next base: position 8,186,479 of record OY755202.1, on the reverse strand, counting down.
TTGATTTGGTTACAAATTTGAGTTTTTGGTTACGAATCTAAGTTTTTTATTCGATTTGGGTTACAAATTTGAGCTTTTAATTCGATTTTTGTTCAGATATGGGGTTTAGTTAATTTTTGGTCAGATCTGGGTTTTGGTTGTTTTTTTGGTCAAATCTGGGTTTTGGTTATTTTTTAGGGTTTTCCCGTTTTTATAAAGGTTTTAAACAGTTTTATAAGACTTTTTTTACATGTCCTTAAAAACTAAACAGTTAAATAATTTATTAGGTTTTTAAAAGGTTTTTAAAAGGTTTATAAAATTTTTATAAGTTTTGTAAAGTTTTTAAAAGGTTTATAAGATTGTTTAAAAACCTTATAAAACTGTTTAAAAACCTTATAAAACTTTACAAAAACCTTATAAACAGTTTTACACGGTTTTTAAATAGTTTAATAAGGTTTTTTTAACAGTTTTACTAAACCTTTTAAAACATTATAATTTTTTTTTAACAATTTTATAATATAAAGGCAAAACCCACCCCCATTCCCCCCCCCCCCCCCCAAATCTATACCCTAAATGCATAATAGTTAACCCAAACTCAAAAATTTACAGTCATTTGTGTTTGAATTTGCTTTGAGATCTCTTCTTCTTCTTCTTCTTCCTCCTCCTAAATCTGTTCGATCTAATCTCAGATCCACGTTCTTCGTCAACAACAACATCTTCTCAAATCTTCTTAGTGGAAATCGCGACAGAGATCAGAGATAGTGAAATTAGAGATGACGAGAATCGAATTCAGTGATAGTAAAATCCGATCTCATGATGCGCGATCTGGTAGAGAGAGAGAAAAAAACGAAATTTGGATGAGAGAAAAAAATTTAGAACTGGGAAATGAGCGTGTGAGAGATGAGAGAGAAAGTGAGATCTGTTTTTTTTCATTTAAGTGAACAGTGGCACGCTGGTAATGATTTTAAAACAGTGGCATAATTGAAAAGTGGCATGCCAATAGTGGCATAACTCAAAATTTCTCTATCAAATTTAGTAATTAATTACATTTGACAAAAAATTAATTAATTAATTAGATTTCACCAAAAAAATAATTAATTAATTATATAAAAAGTAGATGACACATGTCATCTTCTCATAGTTTTGGTTTGTGTAAACCTTAAAATATTATATAGATTTGAATATTCTAGAATTCAATTATATAAATATGACATAATATTTTTTGATGATCAAGAAATTTAAACTCAATGAACTTTAGTTATTCAAATATTTATAATACATTAGTTACATACATAAAATAACAAAACTATTATTGTTGGATTGTTATTTAATTATATTTAAGATATTGTAATTAATTTAGTAGAAGTATTAATTTTAGTAATTAACTACATTTGAAAAAAAATTAATTAGTTAATTACATTTGACCAAAAAAAATAATCAATTAATTACATCTCATCTTCTCATAGCTTTGGTTTGTGTAAACCTTAAAATATTATATAGATATTATAGTTAATGTAGTAGTAGTAGAAATTTACAAAAATGCCATTTTTGATATGCCAATTTTCAAATATGTAATTCTTGAATTGTTTTCTTACCAATATGCCACTTATAAATCCGTTTAAAAACCTTATATCTCAAAATTTTCAATTTTAAAAATGTTTTGATCTCTCACAAACCTTAAACCCAAAAAACTAAACCCTAATATAACATAGTTAACCCAAACATAAATGATTGAAAAATTTGGAAAAAGTGATAGTGGCTTTTTTGAAAAGTGGCATGTCAAAAATGGCATATCTTGAAATTACTATTATTTTTAGTAATTAATTAATTAATTTTGACAAAAAAATAATTAATTAATTAATTATATAAAAATTAGTAATTAATTAAATTTTACCAAAAAAATAATTAATTAATTATATAAAAAAAGTAGATCTTCTTATAGCTTTGGTTTGTGTAAACCTTAAAATATTATATAGATATCATGTAACAACAATCTATTATCTTACTAAACACGTGTTCTTGGGAATTTATGAGAAGAAAAACACAAGAAAAGCCATTTTTCAAAATGTTAATACGATTGAAAATTTATCACTCAATATTAACTACTATTATGATATTATGATTAATAAGTTTGAGTTAAATTAGTAAAAACACTACTTTCTCCTTATTTGTTTTTAATAAGTTTTCATGGAAAAATATACATGTCTAATTTTAACCTATAAATACACATATATAATGGCTTAGAGTTTTTTTTTTTTTTTTATCAAAACATCATCAACAGTATGAGGTCTGAGAAAACCTTACCACAGACTTTGTTTTTCTTATATTATTCTGAAATCAATCTAACGTTTTTCATTTTACCATTAAATTTTTATACTTTTTATTTTTTTTGTATAGTAAATCAAGAAACAAAAAGGACTTAGTCGTTGAACAAAAAAAACAAAAGGACTTATTCATAATGGTAATGGGAGCATCAGGAATTGGCGACGGTGGTGTGAACAAATACAACTACAAGGTGGTGGCTTGGACAAACGAAAATGGACCATGCGAAACAAAGATCCTGAGTTTCGTGAGGTTTTGCATCTTCCTCAAAAAACACTTTCAACGTTTTTGAATTTGGACTTGTATAGTGTGAATTCGACCGATAGTTTTCTCATCGGGAGGGCAAATACAGCTTTGCCCATGAAAACAAATGCTAATGAGCATCGTAAGATCAAACTCCAGAATTTGGACTACAAAGGACGTATTGCGACCGTTGGTTATCTTGAAGTGTATCTTGGCCTTGAGACTGGTTAAGGGCTTTAAGGCTATGATGAATCTATTGTTGCTTTGAATTCTATTGATCGTAACCTTTATTAAGAATGCTTTGAAATAAATCTTATGTCCGTATGAATTAACAAAACGCTTAAAAACGCTTTTAGTAATTCCTTTGGTGTTTATGTTTTTCCAATAAAGTACAAGTTATATAACTTGATGGTACTGAATTGCAGCATTTTGTGTTAAACGTGTTATAGACGTATAAAACATCTTAAGAGTGTTTTCTTCGTAGGAAACGAAAAAATCGAATATCATAAGTTTATAAATGCTTCTGCAAGGGAAAAAAAAATTGAAAAATGAATACATCGTGTAATAAGGGGAAACTAGGTGGATGGCCCGCACCGTGTGCGGGTATGAATTTTTTAGATATATAAGGTGATTTTACTATTTAATAAGGAGAATTTAGCAAATTTTGAAACATTAAATAGACATAATTACTTATTTTTTTAATTAATATGTGTTGCATAATATTACTCATATTTGAGTGTTCTCTTGAAAGTAGAGGTGTTTTTGTTTTGTAATTTTTGTATTTGTGTTGAAATAATACCCAAACGGTGGATAACATTATGGACAATTTTGTAATCAGTAAAAATGAACTTAGATATGAAGAAAAATTGAAGACACACAAATGCAAAACTTCAAGGGAAAAACATAAAACCAAATAAATAATTTTTTATTCTTCTTTCCAAGTGATTCACCAACATTATGTACATATATAAACAATTTGTAAGTTCTGTTAATGATAATACATAATTATCTATGTTTTGTTATTATTCATTTAGCATTTTTATAAATAATAGTTTTTTCTTTTGGATTTTGTTTATTTTTCTTCTTCATATAATTTTTTTCTATTTTTTGTCTAGTCAGTATATAGAGATGTCTTTTGCATAGACACATAGCAAAGAATAAATTATGAACAATTCACAGTGTCGACGGTGTTGTAACGCAGAGGAATCAACCGAACATCTCTTTTTCAACTGTATTCATGCCCAAGCAATTTGGCGAAGTGCTCATCTACCAAGTCAACTTTTCTCTGATCCAACCATAGATTTCGATTCAAAGTTTAGATTGGTATTGGATTACGCTACAAACAACCGACTGGATCATTACCACCGTCAACTTCCGCTATGGATAATGTGGAGAATATGGAAAAATCGTAACCTTTTCATCTACCAAAAACAAAACTCTTCGTGGAATAACGATCTACAAAGAGCTCAATCTGATACTTTGGAATGGCTCTATGCTCATGCTGCCTACAACGAAATCACCTCACCCACATTGCCACCTTCAATAACCACTAACCACTCACAATTGACGAAGCGAGAGGCAGGATTTCTCAAGTGCAGTTTTGATTGTAGCTTTCATCCTACTAATCCTTCCAAAGCCGGATGGATATTAAGAGATCAACAAGGATTCTACATTGAAGCGGGTAGAGCTAAAGGCAGAGTGTGTGCTTCAGTTTTAGAAGCAGAATTACAAGCTTTACTTATGGCGTTGCAACATGTATGGAGTCGAGGATATCGTAAAGTGATTTTTGAAGGAGATAACAAAACAACTATCAAACTTGCTACTGGTCAAGCAAAACACTTTGGTCTCCACAATTGGATTCGTGACATCACTCTCTGGGCAATAAGTTTCATTAAATACATTTTCGATGGACTCCTCGCTTAAACAACAAGGTTGCAGATCAACTGGCACATGAAGACTTCAATCCTCAAATTTCATTTGAATGTTTGAATTATGTAATTCCTTCAATTGTCACTTTCCTCCATGAGGATCGTATTTCTGCTATCTAATACAAGTCTCGATGATGTTAAAAAAAAAAAAATTATGAAAAACTCACTTGGAAACTCAAAGTACATACTAACTTAAGATATATAAATGATTTAATTTTTAAATTATTTCCAAAATATGGTAATAAATATGTTAAAACATGTTTTTTAAAAAGATTGTTGTTTTAGTTTTCTACAAAATTTTCATTAATTTTTTATTAGGAATTAGTGTCATTATTCTTGTTTTATGAGTATTACTTTTTGGAATATATCATCTTAAAGAAGATTAATTTTTTATAGCCAATCAAAACAATAAAAATTGAGAATCATACACATCCATTTACTTTTTTTTTTTTAATGTAAAATTTAGCATGGAAGTGAGTATAATATTAGGAGGGGGTATTGGATACGTGAATGTTTGGGAATGTGATTGAATTTAATTTTCTTAAGAATTCTAGTGTTATTCAATTAGGTGTTTTTCTAATTCTCTTAAATTTTTGTGTTATTCAATTGGTTGATTTTGTATTTCCATTAAATACATGTGTTATTCAATTTTAGGATGATTTTGTGGGAATTTGATTTGAAGAGAATTTAATAGAAACATTCCTTGCAAATTGCAAAGAATCAATTCTCACCTAAATAGGTGATGATTTGAAAAGAATCATTGGATCAAAAACAATTTCGTAATAATAATAAAATACTTACAATAAAATAATTACAAATCTGTTTAACAAATGATTACGTAATCTTTGACTTTTTCTTTAAAAATCCCTAAAAAATAGTATTTGCTTAACAATTGAAAAATCAAATCGTAATATTGTTAGCCAATAAAACCATTTGACATATATATGAACTCTACTCAAAAGTTAACAGTAGTACAGATGATCTTGTAGGATCAAGGAAACAAAATAGTGATTAGAAAACATCAAGTACAAAAAAACACCAAATCTCTTTCTAAATGGTCGATATAAAACAAACCAACTTGCACGTAGACAACACAACCCAAACGATGTTGATGAACAGAAATTTTTAAACAAATGTCCTCTTGTTCATTTTATTTTTATCTTTATCGGCCAATTGCCCTCTTTCATTTATCCTTCTTTCCATTCTTTTAATGAAATTCTCATTAATTAAAGAACTAAATCAGAGGGTTATAGGCACTCAAAGCATGATTATTGCAGACACTTATAAAAGTGTCTAAAATCTTTTTGTAATTAAATATATTAAATTTTAGGATCTGTAAGTGTCTAAAATCCGAAAAAGATCTCGTATCTAAATGTATATGTCTTTTGCTTTAATGTTTTTTTATAATATTTGTTATATTGATCTTTGAGCTTTTCAATCGTCGACATAGTTAATAAATAAAACAAGACTAATATTGAAATCTTCCGATATGAGCTAGTCTATCCTCAATCTAACTGAGATTACGTCTAATGTGAAATAAAAAAAACGAAAACTTTTAACGCAAGAGAGTAAATAATGTAGCAAATGTAAAACATTTTATGGAGGGTCCAACTTAAAAGTTACAGAGTTACATTACAATAATATTACATCGTCAAGTTCCTTAAAAGCAAATAGCAAAAAAAAAAACAAAACCCCCAAACCGTTAACGTTATTTCAACCAACTCCGTCAATTTTTAGTCACAAATCGCATAAACTCGCCGTCAGATTCAATCCCAGCCATCGTCTCCGGCGATAAAACCACCTCCAAATCAACCGTCCCATTTCCTTCCCTCCCCGGAAACGCCGAAATCTTCCCGTCAAATTTATTCGACCGTCCACTCCTAACCGCCACCGGTTTGCCCCACCCGAAATCATTATCGTACATCGGAAATCTCGGCGAACTTCCCATCGTAACCGAACCTCCGTCGGAATTCCCCAACGGAAAACACCTCGGATTCGCTTCCCAATCCGCCACAACGCTTCGAATCCTCCCGTCTTGATGAGCCATAACGCTCTGGTTAAGTTTATCCGCCGACCACCGGAGATCCCGTGATAAAACATCTCCGGCCGTCGCAAACGTCGGAACACTCTGAATCGCGTTTCCGAAATACTCCGGATCCAATTTCGGATTCAATCGGTGGCGAACATTAACCGCCATACGAAACGTCGTCGTTTTAGAGCTCGGATGCTTCCTCGCTCGAGTAATCGCACACCATAGCAAAGCGCAGAGAGATTGAAACGACGAGATCTCCATCGTTTTGGAAACGGCGTCGTTTCTTCCTAACAAACTCTCCAACATTTCCGTTAATTTACCGTTTTCTTTTCCGTTAAGTTTATCGTTGCTCTGTTTCCCCAACAACTCAACGCCGTCACAAAACTTCTTCTTGTTGACAATATCTTTGAGCTCGAGAATTGCTTCACGACTGAAACTGAAAATCCGTTCACGTAACGGCTCGTTCTCGTTAAACGTTACCTTGGGCCCACCTTGAGGTACTTTGAGCACAGCCTGTGAGATTAGCACAGACTCCCGCGTAAAATCAGGATAACGTGTCAATTTCTCAACGCCTCTAGACACCTCAGCGAAAGTGTTGATGAAATTCCATAGCGAAGTTCCGTCAGTAACGGCGTGGTTAACGGAGCAACCGATGAAAACGCCGTCGATTAATTCCGTTACTTGAACGGCAAGGATTGGCCTGTTATGTCCCTCGTAACTCACCGCCCTGTCGTAAGAGAAAAACTCTTTCACGACGTCGGGAACATCGATTCCGGCGATCACGTCGCTGACGTGGACTGATTTCGCGTCGGCGAAGACGAAATCGGCGCCGGCGTCGTTGGAGGAGAGGAAAACGTGACCATCGTCGGAAGTTGAGAGACGACCGGCGAGAGGAGGGAAGTGTGAGAGTGTAAGAGAGAGAGAGTTTTTGAGGTGAGAGAGAAGCGCGTGAGGTGAGAGATTAGGGCGCGTGAAGAGACAACCTTTTTGGATGTAGTGACAAGAGAGCATAGGGAGATCGGAGACGGAGAGTTTGAGGTCAACTAAGGTTGACTTTTTGTCTGGGAAGACTCTGTTTCTTGAAATTATAGTCACTTTGTTCTCAAGAGAAGGCATTTTTTTTTGTTCTTTCGTGCTCTGTTTTTTTTATAATAGGACTCTGTTTTTAAGCTCTCACAGTTTTGTTTGTGATGGTGAGAGAGTGATGAGAGAAGAGAGTGAGAGAGATGAGGTATTTATAGTGGAGAGGAGAAGAGGTTCATGAATCAGAATGATGATGTGGATAATTTTCATTTGTCTTTACTTAATTTTAATCATTAGTATTATTTTTTGGTTATTAAAATGGAGCCTTGTTCAAGTTGTCACCTATTATTTGGGAAAATGTTTTACTTTTTTTGGAAATTGTTAGTAATGTGATATTTTTGTTTTGTTTGTGTAAAGGATGTTGAGACAAATTAGAGTGAGTAAATACATTTTTTAGAGTGACAAGTGTAATTCATTTAAGATTATAAACCAAAATTAATGGTTAAGAGTTAAGAGAATTTTTATGATATGTTACTATTGGTATGGCATTTTAGCAAAAATGTCATCTTTTTAAAATTAATTTTTATATTTTTTGGGTTTGGGTCAACTATTTTATATTTAAAGTATAGTTTTTGGGGTAGAATTTAGGATAATTTTTTTTTATATAATTTTGTCTTATTCTATAAAATGTGGCATGTTTACAATAAACATTTTTAGATATGATATATTTGTAATTCTTCCAAGAGTTAAAAGACATAAGATAAGATGAAGGACCATCATTTAATTTTTTGGTTATAGGTTTCACTCAATAATTCATCAGTTTGTAATGATCACCACTAGTTTATAAGGAATAGTTTTAAACGAAATTGAATAAAAAATCAGTGAGATCAAATTTATTGAAATTTCTTTTTCAGAAAATATCTTTTTGACATATCATAAATATATTTAAATACCGTATCAGTATGTTTTTATTTAGTATAAAATCAAACTAATTTTAGTGATATCAGTTTAAATTTATTTGCTATAACTAGAAGATAACTACGTATTTAAGAAGAGAACTCTAACTTTTTTTTATAGAAAGATAATTTTTTAAGTAGTAAAATAAATCTAATGAGACTAGCTAATGTGAGTTAGCTTAAATATGTGACCAAAATGAAGTAATATAAACCATTTCACAAAAAAAAAAAAAAAACTAGGAAATCAGTTTATAGAAACGAAAGGATTTTTCCTTTTTTTTCTTGTTGACAGAACAATATGGACATGCTTTAAAATTGTGGCAAAAACGTCTCGATCCCACTGATTATTAAGGTTTGAAATTAAAGCCCTAGTTTCAGTAGAGATCTCCCATAAATCTCAATAATATGTACAAAAAAGATACGAGTGACGAGAAACGGATTCTTGAAACGGTAGTCTATAAATAGGCTATACTAGTACATACTGTATTGTTTTGGTTAACGTATTGCTTCATACTCTGAGAATATCTGAGAGAGAGAGGTTTGCATTGGAGTGCACAAAAATATTGGTGTGACATCCCAAAGTTTATTGCAGATTCTCGAGACAAGTGAATCCACGTGGCACGCACTCACGCAGTTATATTTCTTACATGGCATACATGCAAATAGGGCAGTAGTGTGTGAGACAAATAGCAAACCAAAAGAGTATGGTCGCGGTCGGATCAACATGCAACCAACGAGTTAAACTGCGTCATTGACGATTGCTTTGTGTATCATTGTAAAAGACAACGAAACTTACTACATGTGTTATAAATGTTTAGCGGAAAAAATTGGTATGTGGCGGAAATTAATACCTTCATACGAAAGGAAAACTATAATAAAGTAGTCATTTAAGAAGTTTGTTTTACAGCCATTTTATGAGGTTTGTCTTTTGCTCTTGGTTCATATATGCAAGTACTTGATATATTCCAATTATTATTTTTGTTATCTATAGAGGTGTCCATTGATAAAGAACTTGAATTTTTTATTAGTTTTGAAAAATTAGTCTGGAGGTCGGTCTAAAATTCTTCTGATTAACTAAAGAAAATCACTAAAAACAAATAAATTAATATCTGTGATGCTTATGATGTTACGATGTTTCTGTTACGATATATGTTATAACATTTTATGATATACAAATATTTACTGGTTTACTTAACCCGAAAACAACATAAGTATTTACCATTGTTTCTGGGACTGAACTCACTAAACTTTAGTTCGTGAAAGAAAAAGAAAAAAATGTCACGTGGGAATTTGTGGTTATGGTGAAAAGTAAAAAAAAAATTGTGGTTATGATTGTAGGAATTTAATTTCCTACATATAGACAAATTGATATTTGTGAAATGAAATACATAAATACCATATTATAATAGCAAGAATATCGATACATGCATGATTTAGGATAATAACAAATTTGCAGAGGCGAGATACGATATTTATCCTTAATTCTGAATACTCCCGGTAGTGTGACGGTTGAGTGACGTTCCAAATCCCATGATACAACTACATTCGATTTTGTTTTGTACCATCCAAACACAGAATCACAAGAATGGTAGAATTTGTGGTATACTCTCAGACACATAATAAAATAAAATAAAATAAATTATGAGAGATGTTGTTAATTATGTTATAATCTCATCATCATATATATCAATAAGAAGGAGGAAGGCTTAATTATATAAGCCAAACATACTCAATGTATGAGAGAAAAGGAGATGGAGAACACACTGATTATATAAGCATTACATCATGCCTAATAACTGGTTATTCCGATAGACATCTCCATCTGAACACATACTATAAAACGGTCTAAAACCATTTTGTCAAAAACGAATTCTAACAATAATTATATAAATTTTTTTTTTGGTGAAAATTATATAAACATTTTATAACACATTTATTGTGATTATTAACACAAATAATAAGATATCACATAGCAAGATATGATATGCATATCGCTATCTAGCCAAATCTGGTTTGGTGTATTTGAGGTAAGAGTAAAGACGATTCGAAGATGAAAATTGCATAAATCTTTGACCGTATGAGAGTTAAAGATTCTCAAATCCGAAAGATTTTATATGCACAAAGATAAAAAAAAAAAACTTCTTAGACTTTGACCAAAAAAAAAAAAAAAAAACTTCTTAGACTATACGTCCTTCAAATTCCGAGAGATTTGCATGGGTTATGCAAACTAAGAAGACTTGTAATACACTTTTTGTAGCATTTTGTCTTTATATGATTGTATACAACAATAATAATAATAAAAGATTAAAGATCAATCACACCACAAGTAATAATTAATAAACTTAAGATTAATTAGCAAGTGTGCTTATAAATTAGAACACTACAGTTAATCACTCTGTTAATGGGTTGTCATTCCTAAAATCCCGAGAAAAGTCGGCGTAAAGAATCTCACATTCAAGTGATACAGTCTAGTTCCAACAGCTTTGGCCACTGTCACAACACTCCAAATGTCAATATTATATTAATTAAGAAATTACAAAATACTGCTAATCATAACTTATGTTTGAACTAACTTTGACATTAAGTGTCGGTTTCAATTATTACACGAACGATTCTCGTTAACCGTCATTTTCGGTTTTGTCGGCGTCCTGTAAACTGCTACTCGAAGTAATCCAGTGCAACGCAGGAGAAGAAAAATTCAGTAGGCTTCTCTTTGACCGTTAGATTGGGACTTTGTTGTATGTTTATTTTCATCGAACGGATAATAATCACTACTTGAAATTTTGTTTGTGTTGTGTAATTGATTATCACACACGACATAATAAACACAAGGGTTTTGACTCGGAACGTTCTTGACGATCTGATCTTCCTCGATATTATTTGGACAAGTACCTCGAGCTCCTTTTTCCTGACCTGATAAAAGGATCTCGTTTATATTATCCGTAATAACAGGAAACTAGTATTAGAGTTTGGTAAATAGTCTCATTTTTTTCTAAATTCATATTTTGTTTTATATAAAATTTAAATCCGTATGATATGATCGAAGGAATGCTAAATACATTTCGTTTTGTACACTATAAATATCTAGACCCTAAAAAATAGCAACCACGATACAAAACAATTAGGGTTCTGGGAAAAAAATCACGTACGTCGTTTTAAGATTTTTTAATAAACAAGGTAAACTAATAAGGAAAAAAAAGGTAATAGTAAAATCAACAATTATAATTTTATAAAAGAGTGCATTGAAATACAAAAAACAAATCGTGAATGAAAATTAAGTTATAACATAACAAACCCACTTTACAAAATTTTGTATCATCATTCGTCCCTTAGAAAACACTTATGAGTTTTCTTGTTTTATAAATTGTCCCTTAGAAAAAGTACTTTAGTTGTTGATCGAACATATATTTAGCTCCAAATTGTTCTTCTACAAAGAAAAACAAATTCTTCTCTTTTGTTTGGGATTGTTAACCCAAAATGTCGATGTCGTTAAAGACGCCTTATTTTTTTGCAATTCAATGTAATTCGCCCCTTTAAAGGAATAAAAGGAAAATATAAGGTATATATATAATTTAATTAGTTGTACGGTGATAAAAATATTACTTTGTTAGATCAATTTTTTCTATCGCTAGTAGCGTTGAGATCTACCACGTGTATGACAGGTTAACTGTTCAAGCCAAAGCTTTTATTTATTTCTGTATGTGGAATGTATTTTGTATTAGATTTCAATTATCATATTAATATATGCTAGCTCTACGAAAATGTGTGAATTGAAGTAAAATAAATGGTTAATAGATGATTTTATTAATTTATAGCCTTATAGGTAACAAGTGGATACATTCGAGCCATTTTGACAGTGAAGAACCAGCCAGACATGAGAAGCTTCGATCCATCATTTTCTGACGGTTTTAACCATATGAATTTAGTATTCTTTTTAATACAAAAAATAGTTGATCAAAGTTCATAGTTTTTATATAACAAAACAAAAAAATCTCATCATTTATATTATATTATAAAAAACATAAAGGTGTGGTTGATGAAAAATAAATTGCGATGATAATTTCTTCGATGAGGTAACATATTAATCCACGTATGATTACAAATCAACACTCGTCAAACAATTTAACTCTATATATTTTTCACTTTATACGTTGATCTATATCAAGTTATCAACCATCAAGTTTCTGTGATAGCTCAAAAGTCAAGAAAATTGAAGTTTAATATGCTGGACACTTGGTGATATTTTGGAATATTTTGATGAGTCGAAAATGTGTGGACCAATACAAATTATTAAGGTTGGCTGGTTGGGTAACTTGGGTTAGATCGGGAATTGAGAAGGAAACTATAGTGTACCAAACCGATCGAGTCAAGCATATTGGCGGATAATCTCGAAATCGCAAGATTGATATTGAACCATTATTGAACCTGTTCTTTTTGAAATAACACAGCTAACCAACCATAATATCTCTGATTAAAACTTAGGAGTTTACAACTATCGAGCTAGTAAACTTGGGAAATATGGTTGTGGTGTGAGAGTAATATGATAAGCAAAGAAGAATAGATTTACCCCTCGTGGGTTTAAGGAAAACATATGTTTATTTCAGAATTAACTAAATATTTCGTCAAAATATCTAGATATCCGATACTAAATATTTTTATAAAATAAATAAAAGCGAACTTTTGGATATTTTTTCCTTTTCGAAACGTTCTACACATTTCGTAATTACACATAACACACCTACAGAGTTTGAATATAATTTAGGAACTACTCGAATGGGACGAAAAAGTTCAACTAAAAATGGCTATTATGTTTAGAGCTAGTTAATTCGACTTATTTTTTTAGATTTGGTCCGTCGTAATTATCCTTGTAGTTATTTTAGTCAAATTTTCAAATTTTTGATAATTATTGATTTTATGTTCGGTATGTTTGGCCCAATCAGCTCATTTGAGGTTGATTAATTTTTTTTTTAAAGCGAAATACCTCTATATTAAATGATTAATGGTCGAAATTTGTTTTAGTAGAAATGGTTAGTTGACAAAAAAGAAAAAAGATGGTTGCTTGTGAAGACCATTTTGACAATTCTTTTGTTGGTTTATAAATATTAAAACAGACAAAAGGCACATTTGGCTTTCCAACTATTTCGAAGGGCGCCGCTTTCTAACTACATTTTTACCTAAACTAAGCTATTAGATTATATTTTCTTTTTGGAAATACTTTTGTTATTTAATCATTTTAAAGTACTTATCAATTGTTGGCGAAAAAGAAATTGTCCTTTCCAACTAGAGAACTTCTTTTTTTCATTGATCACGTCAACCCCATTAGATGATTCCTATTTTTACATTTTTGGTCAAATCAATCCCGTTAATATATTTATAAAAGAAGTTCTAAATAATTACGAATTATCCTATCCATACAAAACGAATGTAACTATTCACAGTGACAAAACAAGACCTGAACTACAAATTCTATAGTCATTTTTTTAAGTATTACGTACATAGAAGCTTTGCGAATGGCTGTCACTGAGCTGCATAGGCTTGGTTACAAATCGATCACTTTCTGCGGAGATTTGCAAGCTATTTATGGCTTTCTTCAAAAGGAAAACCTTGCATTGGATGAGCAACATATTCAAAATCTTCCCTATATTATTCCCTTGCAAAACATTCGGAGTATAACGGCAGATTGTAATTTCTCTTTCAGGCAAATTTTTAGGGATGCCAATGGTGTTACAAATGCTTTAGCCAAGCATGCTAGTTCTCAATTACATAGTTATGTTGTAAAATGGTCATTGTAAAGCTTTTTAAGTTATGAAATATGTTGCCGACATATTTTTCTACATAGAAGCATTACGTACATAGAAGCATAAAAGCAAGAAATGATGTTTTGTTCTAATACTTTCTCGATTTGTCTCGTCGTCCACTACTGTCTGGAGCTGTACTCCTGCAATGGACCAGATTGGGTTAATTTCAGGCACAAAGCCATACATTTTTCTTTTATTTTTTTATTCTATAATTTTTCTTATTATAAAATTTTCTGATTCTTAATATCCACGACATAAGAACAGGCAAATAGATGAAAGGGAAAAAATAAAACGAATACGATTAGGGCAGAGAGAATTGAACTTAAGAATCAGTGACTTAATTCGAAGTTATAAAGCTATCAAATTTAGCTAACTTTTTTTTTTTGATAACCAAATTTAGCTAGCTATTAATATACCATAAAACTTACATGTGTACGATTTTTCTTTCTTGTTTTTTTTTCTAAGACAAAGCATGAAAAGATGCAGCATTTCACACTATTTTTTTTTTAAAACCGTGATTTATGTTGTAAAAACATAAACATGCACCATTATAGTTCTTGTACATTTTCTACAAAAAAAATTCTTAAGTAGATAAGTTTTAGTTTTTTGTTCTTCTTATGCGGGAATTCAAAGTTATAATTAAAATATTGATTAAACCTCTATACACAAATAGTTTCATCCACCAAATCATATCAACTATTATATTCGAATTTAGCATCCCTAATAAAGAAAATTAGAAAGCCATGAATGATGCTTTAATTCTCTAAAGATCATATACAAGTTGTCGACAAATTTAACATGACAGTAGACCTACATGTCATGAGACGTGTATATAGAGTTTTATAAAATTCTATAATCCCTAAAATAAGTCTTAAAATCGCATTTTATGCATAAGACCCACACACAATCGTATGTGGGGATAACCTTTTAAATGGCACTATTTTGTGCATCCCTGATTTATTATAGGTTGATATATATATATACATAAAACAAAACACAAAAAGAATTTCATATTCTTAAATTATACATTATCACAACATAAGTCAAACCCCTTTGACAAGACACTCGTTGGTGCAGATACTATATTTGTACTTATTATATAACTAAGTAGAATGTATATATACTTAAAAACGTGGGTTCATGTACCTCTAACCAAATGCATGTAACAACATACTTTGAACCAAGGCAGTGTTTGTCATATTCATTTTATTCCATCAAAGATTAGCTTAAATAAAAATTATCTTCCTTTTTATTCCTTTTCAAATTCCGTTTTTTGAGCTATGTTCATTCACCATCGCAATAATTTGTCACCAAAATGCCCTGTTTTTTCTTTATAAAAAGATATCAACTCTCGTCAAATCATTTGTAATGGGACATTGATATGTATCATTCCATGCCAATTGAAGAAAAGCTGATTTTAGTTTAGTATATGAAGAAAATTTTGATTACCCAATTCGTAGGGATTGATAGCAACGGCGTACGCATGTTAATTTTTTTTGATTAAAATGAAAATTTTGAAACAAAATATTTCCACCATTGCAAAACGGAAAAAATCCGAATTTCTATGGCCGTTTCATGTTCTCCGGAAAAAACAACTTAAGAACCTTAGTTTAATTGAGCTAGCATGGTTTTTTAGTAGAGAGGTAGCGAGAGACATATTACCTAATCGCTCAATGGATGATTATACGTTTTACTTTGAAAATTTTGAAACATCCATTCAACATGTTTTAGTTCTTGAATGGTTTATCATTTAGTTGAAGAATTATAATTTGTAAGAGGCTAAAATAAGAATCCTCTTTAAACTTTTTAACAACTCAAATAACATTAAATTATTTTTAATCCACTAACATTCCCCCTAAAACCTATTGATAATCATGCTCTAAACCTGCCATGCACTCTGCATCTTTCAAGTTCACGGGGGAGTAAAATTCGTATAGTAATTGCTGACAACAAATAGACAATATACATATATTTTTATATATCGAAACCCATTATGTCATGTAAATGCATCGAACCCAAACCTAAATTGGTGACAAAAGAAAGAATCCAACCCTCTAGTAACTAGCTAGTATAATTTTTTTCAAATTATTCTGAATAAAAAAATCAAAATATGTTCATGACGTATAGCTGACATTATTTTTTACATATAAAGATAAAATTTTGAGTGATGCCAATAATTAAATATAGTATAACTACCACTACTACTACTAGTACTACTACTACAATACGAGGGATTGATGGTAACCACCCAAACAACTAATCATTTTCATATAAAAAACTATACCTAGGATAAATACAATAAAGAGATTTTTCCTATAACTAATTAATTCTTTTATTTTGCATCAATTGTATTATATATATATATATATATATATATATATATATATATTCATATACACAGCAAAGTCCCGATTAGACTTTTACATCGATCCGTACGTCTCTCCGTATGAATGTCGTTTGCTTGTCTTTTGTACATGCACGAAACTATATGGAGACATTTTAGATAATCGAAGTTGTGTTTAGATTCTTGAATAAGTACCAATCTATGTAGCTAATAAATGACTTGTCCGAATCATTAGGTTTAAATGGGACCATGTAGTAATTTTAATAGAGATCATGTGATAATATATATCACGGGACCATCAATGGGTGGTTCATTTGGTTACACATATTTGATAAAGTGCATTTTTAGAATTATGAGGTCGATCGTGTTGAAAAGTCGAGCCGATTGATTATTTTTGATACCCCTATACGCATGAGTCATTAATATAGTTTTTTTTTAGATACAAGAGGTGGCCCTAATTTTTACCACCTCACTAGGGATGGACAAATTATCCAAATCCAAAATCTAAACCCAAACCCGACCGAAATCAGGCGGTTCGGATCGGGCACGGATATGGTCAATTAACCGATTGGTTTTAGTTTGATTTGAGTTTGGATTTCTGTTCGGTTCGGATATTATCCTGTAACTGAACTTAAACCCGAACAAAATCACCTTTGTTCCTATCGGGGCTGACCGGATAGCCGATAGGGTTTATAAAAAAAAAAATTCACCTTTGTTAATAACTTTACGAATGTAGCCGTCGAGTAGTTCATTCACTAAGTTTTCTAATGGTCTAAAGCGTGATACCATTTTGACTAGCCAAATGAAAGTGGTTAGATAATTCCACATTAGAAGGGAATTGAACCTTGGTCTTGATTACTAGATCCATAGAACAATTTATTTCTCAAGTAGAACCACTAGCCCACTTCCACTTGGTTAGAGTCATAAATATAGTTGCAGTCATTTGAATATATATATTCAAAAGGAGTCGTCCAATTGATAAAATCATGAGATTTCTCACGAATCATCGATGTGAGTCATGTGACCTACTAGAGTAGCAACTTAGCATGGCACTACTAGACTAATAGTATAGAAAATGATTTCGAATATTAATAAGATATTGGTTAATATACGTAAGATACTGCGTAGGTCAATATAAAGAAAAAGAAAAACCTAAGGTTATGGAGACCAATAGCCATAGAGGCATAGAGTGAAGGACTGAAGGTGGGTGAAGTGGAATGATAAGTTAGATTATATACTATGAACTATGTATGCAAGTTGCTCACTTACATTATACAAGTGCATGCATGCCTTTAATGTTGACCCATCTACACACACACCGGCCTACGCATTAATCTTAATTGATAGATACGGTCGTATATATACAACATATATATCAAATATGTTGAAAACCCGTACTGTTTTTATGATATAAGACGTATATTATATGGAGAAAACGAATTTGTTGTGTTATAAGCATTTGATATATTGTTACCACCGGGTCACTTGTTCAACAGCGGACCAACGAATTTTTGGTTTAATAACGAATGTAAGATATAATTCATGTTACCTCAAAAACGATTTATATTTACAACAATCAAGAACCGTATTTGAATCAAATTTATTTTTGAGTCCAAAACTAACATTAAAGTCTTAGGAAAATTGAAAACAATCATGGGTTTTTGCTGGATCGCATGTTTTGTTAGTCTGGATCGCATGTTTTGTTAGTGTTTGCCGAGTTTAAGCGGGTCAAAAAGATTCTAATTTTTAAGGTATAATCGGACCGGCCAGATTAGTGTCTAGGTAGCGGATTTACCAATCCGACTGGCCGGATCGGTCCACGTTTCAAATTTGCTAATACATTTGAGATCATATATATTTTTTTAAATTCTACTAATGTGTATAATAATTTGATAATATTAGCATTTTCAATTTATGACAGGAGTTAAGAAAAATGTAATAAATTCAAACAACAATGAATTGACAAAAAGGAGTTAAGAATATGATCTCAAACTATTTGTCGTAGCAAACTAGTGACAACAAGGAATTGATCTTGTGTTGTTGACAAATGCTAATATCTTTCCTAAGTGAACGCAAAAAAAAACTTTTGCCTGCAACATGTCAAGCAAAGACAAATGTTTTGAGCCAATTAGGGAGTAAAAAACAAATATTTATTTTCCCCTATTAGTATTGTATCGTGGGATCTAAAATCCAAGAGATACATTCTTAACATTCTAAACTTGTGGCATTTTGCTATATCCAAGAAAATCTCCATCCTTTTGAGAAACTCTAAACCACTCTCCTTGCATCTAGAGGAACCAGAACACTCACATTGCTCTGTCGAATGAGCTGCTTTAACCTGGTTGCTCCTAATGCACACTAAATGATGCATCTGGTAAATTCTCTCTCGCTCCCTCACCATCTGAACAAGCCTATTCTCCATCTCCTCTCTGTCGTATACCTTCCCGCATTGCGAATCCGCACACGACCATTCTTTATCTGTTAAGAGATATGAGTCTCTGCATAAATCTAGGTCTCTGTACGCATCACAGTTGCTGCAACAAGAAGAAAAACAAATAGGAAATCACCACAATGTATATAGCTGAATCATGAAAATCGAACATTTCGTTTGGTCAAGTAAATAATTACCTGCAAGACACATTAGGTAAGATGAAGGAAGGACCAGGATCAAGAAACTCTGCTTCAACTGCGCATTCTTTTACGTTAATGTACTTCAACAGATTCTTTCTCATTATCTATACAGAGATCAAGAGATTACGTTTAACAAGATTGTAGGTCAAGAGAAGAAAAAAATGATAAAGACAATAATGGAGCATTTACCAGAACATCTTGTTGGACGTTTTGGTCAAGAAGCAGAACAGTAGAGATGATTTGTATAAACTCTAACGCGTTGTCTCTTTCCGGAGCTTGACTAGAAACACGAGATGCGTTTGGTACGTTTATCGCCTTCTTGTGTGACATGATATCATTAACCTTTTTAACAATCATGTTTATAAAGTTGGATTGTATCTGCATAAAATGAAAAAATGAGACACATCTTTTGAGACTAACTTGTTCCCTTAGATATTCTACCATATGTGCCACTAAACTCTCTGAACTGCTCCTTTGTTTCTCTAATGCAAATTCCCAGGGGTCAAATATAAACTTGGCAACGATTGTGTCAAATTTTTAGATACCTGCATTCAAATGTTTTAGTCTTTTAGATACCATTTATATGTATATTTTTCTATATCATTTCATGTGATTATATATGGGTAATTTTCCATTAAGCCACCAAAAGTGAACAATTTCCGTTAAAAATTTTGCAGGAAAATTTGGAGAATTAAAAGGAATAAAGCTTAGAAACCCAACAAAACTCTTTTGAAAACTTCTTATAACTCATGAAACTGAGCCTTTTGTCTCTTCCTTAATTGCAATTTAGAAAAGATACTACAACAAGAGACTGAATCTTACACAATCATGTAAAAAAAGATTGAAACCAAAAGCAACATTTTTCAAACTTTTGTGCCTCAAAGCTTCTTATAGCATTTGAGCAGTTGTGTTCAGCTTCTCTGCTAGACTCAGCTGTGTCCTCGTTATGCTTGATAGGTACAACAGAAGTAACTGGTCCTGTAACCACACAAACAAAAATCATACACCCATGAGTTTTTTTGCTATAAAGTATGGTTTCCTTTTTTTTGGCTTTGAGTTTTACGATCTTTTTTACCTGGAGACTATCATTCACGAGGTTATCGAAGACCTGTGGTGGTAATTTCGGAAGAGAGGCTACTGCATCTGCGATGAATCGTCCTATGTTGTTGTCTGGAGCTGTTTGACCTTCCTAAGAAAATTCATCAAACTCTGCATCAGAGATCATATGCAGAGGATTATTACTATCTGTTTTCGCTTAACTGTATTATAAGCTCACCACGACACTGTCGACATATTTGTGAACATCGTTAATTAGAGTCAACAGCCTCTTCATTGTTAGCTCCATTCCTTCCAAGTCATTTGGCAGTTTGTCAACAGCTGTTGATTTAAGCAGATCGACTGCAAACGCAAAAGGATGTTTACATAATCAGTTGGGATTACGAAACAATAAAGACATAAGTGGTTCAGGGATGTAAATCATAAACTGTATAGACACAAAGATAAGATACTGTATTAAGCATGCAGAAACTGAAGCATTTAGACAATGAGGACTAATAAAGTTTGATATGGAAGGTAAAAGAGTTAGGAAACTCACATCCGAGTCTCTCGGCCTCAATCATACGGAGATCAACGGGGATCTCTTGGAATTGTGCAGCGAGTTGTCGATCACCAAGCGAAAGGTTTGAAGAGACAAAAGCTTTAATGGTACCCTCACCATTTGTGAACCCAGTGTCAACAGTTAAGTGAATAGGGTTGGTAACTTCTCTTGCATAGAAGTCATGAATCAGTGCACTACCACCAGTAACCCCGGCACCAGTAGAATACCTGCGAATCAAATAGAAACGCGTTATGTACAACGATACTGCAAAGCGAATAAAGATCACACTACTTAAATCTAATCCAGGAGTGATCAATAAGTACATGCTGATCATGTAACTGCATCAAAAGCTATACGAATCGCATGAGAAAGATAAAAGTGAGAGGTAAGGGAATATGAGTGAAGTACCAGCCAACAATAACTTCCTTGGGATTCACTTTTAGGTGTGAAGCTAACATGTTGTGGTGGTAATCAATATCCAGAGCAACCTGCAAACCATAACCATCAAAATGCATCCCAAGTCACCACAACACAAATTCAAAATCAAAACAGATTCACCTATAGACCTCAAATTCTCACAAACAATAATCATATCTACAGCTACGAAACAGATCTAGAATCATCCAACAGAAAACTGAGAAATCCAATTCGAGAGAGAGGAGAAACATCAGAGGTCGATCAAAGTCGAACCTGATCGGAAGATTCATTGTGAGGAACGGCGTATGAATTACGGATATCGACAGTTCCGTCAGGTAAGATACATCCGAGGAGAGTTCCGATGACTCTTTCAGCTGAGTCAGGACGTCTCACGAAGCAATCGCAGACGTTGAAGATAACGAGAGGGTGGATCCTCGCCGTGAGGACAGTGGTTGTCGCTGACGCCGTCGATAACGGAGCTACGAATTGCAAGACGGTGTGCTCGCTCGACGCCGCCATGGTTAAGGAATCTGAGAATCGAGAACGGCAAAAGGCGCGAGGCTGGAGAATTAGGGTTTTCCGATGCGAGCGAAGGAGAAAAGAGGAAATGTTTGATGTGATACTGCGAAGATAAAATAGCCGCTAATGGGCCAACGATTAGGCCCAATACGTCTCAATAAGCATTTCCTATTTTCAAATACACTACTTCTCTTTTTGTCAACACTATTTTTCAGAGATTGATGGAAATAATGAATTACTTTAACAAATACATGTTTCTGATTGGTATAATTTTAGACAATGTTGTTTTGAACGTTGCTTCTTTGTTACATGCTTTCTATTTGGTTGGTTGGCATTTTGTTTTAGTCATCATCTAGTTTAATTTAGTTTTTTTTTTTTAATTTTGAATAATTAGTTCCATGATAGTGAAATCGTGTGTTTCTCATACACTAACATCTAAAAAGGATAGGTACCGATTTGTTGACAATTAGTCAACATAGATTAGTCGTTTACTCGTTGGTTGTCTACTCAAATATGGATTAGTGCATCGTTTTTTTGGGGATTAAAATCATAGAAAATGAATTGTATTCAAATATGGATCGTCCAATGTTCCAAAATTTTCAGTAACTTTAATCTAATCAAATCATTCAACCAAATTTAATTCATATAAATACCAACGGAATTTAAAATAAATAAAGAAATTGTTTTTCTTCTTTCTTTTTTTCTTTTTCTTCATCCCAAGTGGCTCCAGAATTCTCCTAGAAACGTCTTTGCCGCGTCAAGACTCGGAAAATACGTCGGCTCCATAAATATCTGACTCAACGAGTCACACGCCTCCTGACTCGCCGTCGCGTTCGTCTCCGCACTTCCCATCATCGCCGCAACTAACTGCTTATACGAGAAGAAAAAACTCTTCGCCGCCGATTCAACCGCTTGCATCCCTTGAAGCAATTGAATCTTATCCCAATCACTCTTCTTCGCGTAAAGCTTCATCGCCGCCTCCTGTAATCTCGGTCCTCCGGTTGGATCCACCTCAACCTCCAGAATCTCCGGTACTTTCTGTCTCAGATCCTTCGACATTTTCATCATCTCCACTAATCCTCTAGATCTGAAACAAAACGCGTCGTTTTTACCCGTCGATTTGATCTGTAACTGCTTCTTCAATTTCAGAAAATCTTCTGGATCCATTAGAATATGAAGATCTTCAATCTCCGTCAACAATTTCCAGATCCGTTCGAGTAAGTACACATCGTCACACGCTTTTCCGAATCTCCCTTCTTCGATACTCGTAACGATTCGATTCAAGAGATTTCCAGATGTATAGATCCACGATTCGAGGATTTGGTGAATGATGTAGAGATTTTGATTCTCTTGATTATCGATATGATCTGCGTATGGATTATCCTTGAGGTTATGAATCTCGTTAGGTCGGCAAATCGAATCGTACCGGAGATTTGGTTTTCCGGCGATATTCTGTTCACCGAGACCTAACGTGTATTTACACAGACGCATCTCGTTATCGATCGTACACAAAACCTTCTTCCCAACCACTTCCGATTTCCGCCACGTGGCTAATTGTGGAAGCAAGCTTAGGGAACTCCGGCCATCGGTTACGGGAACCGCCGATTCATCTTCTTCTTCTTCCTCCTCGAGGATCGCTGCTAGGATTTGGATCTGATTCGTGACGAGTGAATCCAATCTCCGATTCCATTCACGGTGGTTGATGTACGGTCTGGTATCTGAACAAACGGATGTAACTAACCGGAAACTGATTTCTAAAGCTTGTAAAGCCGGTTTGAGAATCGGTTCAGATTTCCAAAGAGGGAAATCGCGAGATGACCAGAGATTTTTAAGCTCCGGGAGACGGAGGTAAAGCTCGTAGGCGGAGCAAAGCGCCGGAGCGGAACAAGAGATCGGTGAAGAAACAGGGACTTTGAACGGAGATGGTATAGTAACGTGAAGCTTTGAAGAAAGCTTTGGTGAGTTTGTTGGTAAATCTGATGATACCATCTTCCTCTTCCAATCCATATCAACCATTTTCTCTCTGTGTATTTTTTTTCTGTTTACAAACTCTGTTTTTTTGTTTTGTTTAATTCGAATTGGATTTTTGATGATAATGAGGATACGAGGAGGAAGAGATATATATAGAGGATTGGGTAGAGAGAGAGAGTGGATAGGGAAGGAGAAAAGGCGTGTGGAAATTATACCGACGAGAATATTTTGAAAGTCAACGTAGAGACGCGGTCTCTTTTTTTGTTAATTATTTGAATATTTTATTTATTTTAGAAAATTTGGAAACATCAGTCGTGGGACTGTGGATTAATACGAGGATAATCTTTTTTTTTTTGTTTGGCTTTTATTGCGATTTGGGAGGATAAACTTTTAATTAATCTCTAGTATTTTTCATAAGATAATTAGGATATGGTATTTCAGTGGAGTTTGTGATTTGATGGGATTTAGGTGGATTTTGAGGATTTATTGTGATTTTGTTCTTTAAATAATTAAAAATAGTAAATCTTTTTGTGTGATTGTGTAGAATTTTGATGAATTTATTGTGATTTGCTTTTATTTTTGAAAAGATTTGTAGTGATTTGATATTCCTTTTATTCATGATTGTTTTTCTTTTTATAATACTCTCGTATTAAAGAGATTATTTTCTTATCACATCATTTCTAGTTTTATTTCTTTGTAGTTTATATAAACCAGAAACAAAAATGAACAGAACTATAGAACAATATCTAAAAACCAACAAAACAAAGTAATCAAAATCAAAATAAAATAACTAGTTTGATTATAATGTTTTCAAAAAGAAGAAAAAAAAAAAACAATCAAACGTAATAATGATTGTAATCACGTAGAAGGGAAGAATAACAAGAGCATAAGGAAGAAAAAATAACAAGAAGCAGGAAGAAACCACAAAGAAAAATAATAAAATATCAAAGATATTTTGTTTTTAACGTTTTGTCCAAATCACACTTAAATCACACCTGTAGAAGTGTGATTTGTTATGCCTAATTTCTAATTATAAATGAATCTCAAATCACTTTAAATCCTCTATTTAGAAAACATTGTTGAGTTTTGAATAACAGGGGATTTGTTATGAGTTTAACAAATCACAGTTTGAATAACACGGGATTGTATATTATTTTGATGTATTTGACATAAATTTCATGTTCAATAACACAAGATTTGGAAAAGGATTTTAAAATCACTGGTTGAATAACAGAGGATTTTAGAAACACCATCAAATACACTCCCCTTACTTTTTTATTGCGATTTGTACTGTTTCCAGTGAAGTTAAAGGCCTAATTTAACTGATCTCCAATAATCTGTACCAATATTTACACGTTTGGTAAGAAAATATATTTTCAAGGAAACAATCAAAAAATAATTGTGTAATATTTTTTAATGAATTTTTAGAACTTTACCAAATTTTCTCATTAAATTTCAGTTTTAATTGTTGTTATATAGTTGAAAAAATTATCAAAATTACCATATTCTACCGAATTCTTTCCGTTTATACCATATTGTCGAATTTCTTTCGGTTTGTCTACCACACGCATGTACAAAAGGCAAAAATACCCCAACTGAAATAATAGTTTGATTGACGTTTGAATAACACAAAACTCTCTCTCTTTTCACTGTTCATCTTCCTCTTTAATCTCTCTCTCTCTCTCTCTTAACCGGAGATGGTGGTTGCCGGAGATGGACTCGGAGACAAGACGATGGACCAAATTTGATCGAAACAGAGGACTAAACCGAAAACAACGACCAGTGGACAACATACGCAGAGAGAAATCGTAACAATAAACAAATACAAAAATTGTGGTTGACGGTGGTGGAAGCATCCATATCCGATGACGGACATAATCAGAGATGAGGGAACTGTTAACGGTGGACAAAATGGAAACCGTGACCGGTGGACAAAAAGTGGCGAGACGGTGGAGACCGACCACATAGACGGTCGCTGACATTTTGTCATGGTTCCGGCTGTGTTCATCATCTACATCTAATCATAACTCACCGTTTCTCATTTCTACTTCACCACCACCATATGTAATTTGTTTTATTTTCTATAGTGGACAATTTTTATCACATGTGCTTTGTTGTCCCCTAACGCGACTTTGTTTCCCATGTAATTGTCCACTGGGTGTTTATTATCCTATGTTTATTTAAAATCAGTTTATAATCCTATGTTTATTCAAAATCTGTCACAACTATTTAATTTTCTTTCATCAGAATAGAGGACTAAAGCGGAAACAACGATAAAAACAGTGGACAACATACGCAGGCACAAAGACAAAACATGAATCGTGGTCGACGGTAGACAACATGCACAAAGACGGTGGACATCGGCCACAGAGACGGTGGTTGACATTTTTTCCGGCTGTATAGACATAAACAGAGTCGGAGGACAAGTTGTGGTCGTGACAAAAAACATATACTATATAATGTCCCAAAATGTTAGAGAAGAAGAACAAAAATTCAAGTCAATGGACTTCTTACGAATTCGAGGGCATCAAATTAAAACAGATCTACGAACAACATTATTTCAATCCCTCATTGATTGATGAATAAACCAAACAATATTGTCTTTGATGAATTAAGAAGTGAAACAAAGAAGAAGATGAACAGTAGGAAAGAGAAGTGTATTTAAGAAATCTCCGCTAAAAGTAATGTGTATTGGTTAAAGTGATAAAGAAAAGTGAGACCCACAAAAAGGGATGTCCTAACACACGCGGCCATTGACATTTCGTTGGTAGAGAGACTAAACCGTCCAAATTTGTGCAAAATGGTATCCAATGAAAAGCCAATCAACATATGGTAATTGGGAAAAGGTTTTCTTCAACTTATAGTAATTTCAGAAATTTTCCCAATATAGTTTTGCTATAATTTTTGTTGTTATATATATATATATATAGGTCCTAGGATATGGTATGAGATATATATTTATCGATATTTGCAATAAATTGATTTGATTGATAAGAATATAAAATTTCTTCGTTACATAACTTGGAAGTCAATCATGGCTTATGGGTTGTCACTTATGAGTAGATTCATACCACTACAACTCATAATTCTATTTATATTTATCATAAATATTTTTCTTCCTAATGCCACAATTGTAGGGTTTACAAACAAGCTGTGACTTTCTGTTAAAGATAATAATAACAGCTTTGGTATCTACAGTTATATAGATCTACAACTACAATTTCAACCAATCATGCACATGGTGTTTTAAATATTTTATAAACTATCTAAAATCATAACATATGTAATATGTACCACATAAAAGAAAGCAATGTAAACTTAGAAAGAAAGAAAAACTATGTATATATGATGCACATATAGACCTCATGACAGAACATCAATGTTTATTGAAAAGAAGACAAATCACTTACGAACAAGTAATATTGAAATTATATTCAATATATCAATATATCAATTCAATGGTTTCTTATTTGTTCTAATCTAAAACAGTCCCAAGTCCCAACAATATGTATACATAGAGAAACAAACAACTATATGAAATTCTTTACTTGCTAGTGACGGAAAAAGTTGAAAGTTATATAACTATAAGGCGGTGATTCTAAACGCATAAAAGTTCTTTTTGGTGTATCGTTGATTCAAAACTTTGAACATTAATTAGAAAAGAAAAAAACTAATTTCGATCCTTTTTATTTATCAAAACTTGTAAGTGAGAGTTCTAAAAGACAAATGTATTAACATGAAAATATTGCTAAAAAAATAGAGACCCAAAAAAGAGTGTTAGTCAACCAGTTTTTGTGAGCTGCATTTGCTTGTTTAACTACTATATCCCAGACTAATATTGTATTGTTTCTCTGTTTGCCTGATCCATATCGTATTATTTATATTTTAAACGCGTATAATCACAGTATACAAAACGATAAAATATAATTCATATAAAAAGGAATTATTACTTTAGTGTGGGATAAGCATTTAGACGGTGCCGTGGTATGAATAAAAAGAAAAGGGGCACATGGAGAGAAGTAGGAAGAATATAGATGCGAAGCTTATCCAAAATAATGTGAAGAAGGTTGGAGTTTGGTCTCAATTTAATTTAAAATAGTTTAATAAGTACTTGGAAGCTTTCGTGTTTCCTTTGACTTTGGTTTTTCTTTTCTTCGACTTCAAATATTCCTAACTCACCGATATTTTTCTTTGTTTACTATACCATATTAATTGAATAAGACTAAGACTACTAGTGTTTGAGATTTAACTGAATTTGTTCAAGTGCATGTACTCTATTTTGTGAACATAACTTTAGTGGATGTTCTTGTCATTTTTAGGTTAACTTAAGGACAATGAATTTGGTTAATTGTACCAGTTGGACGTAGTTGAAAATAAACCATTTTCTCGATTATGAATTAGATGGTGTAACAAAACGCTCTAATCTTTTTTTAATAATTTTTTATTGTTATCATCAGAAACTATATATATATATATATATATATACTGCTATTTTGTATCACTCCTAATTATATTATTGTCTTTTAACTGCCAAATGTTTTTTCTAAATTTAAAGACCGTAAAAATAAAGTCTATCTTCAAAGTAAAAATGGTAACAAAACGTGGTGGGCTAGTGGTTAAGCACTTGGAGTTGGTTCCATTGTGCCTCTAGTTCAATCCCCCTATGGAGGAGAAGCATTCTCAAAGAAAATGGACTAAGGACTGACTCCAGACCCACGTATATTAATGTTTTGGCCCGAACTTCTAATTTATATAAAAAAAAAGTAAAAATGGTACATATGATATGTATTGTTGGCGAATTAATATACTCAATTATATATGATTTTAAACAAGAAATAGAGTTTTGTTAGCTTTATATTAGCTGCTGTCGTATTCTCCAATATTTTTATATATTGTTGTTGGTTTTACGCAATTTATACTATGCAAATAGTGAAAAGCATACATAATTAGTTTATCCTAAATAAAATTTACTCTGATAGTGTTTTTAACTATCCCATCATTTCCACACAAAAAAAAAAAAAAAAACTATCCCATCGTTTCCACAATTCAGTCATTTTTCACATACTAGTCACGACAAGAAAAGTATACGAAGGAGATTGAAAATTGTCTGCTAATTGTGTCTTTCCATGGATGCTGCCTTATACCTTGACTTTGAATCCAAATAACAAAATAAGTCATTTTTCGAGATGGAAACACGAAAAGGCAATTGGTCATCCTTTGAGGGGGAGAATTAAAAATATTGCATAGTACATATATAATTAAGAATATATCTTACGTTAATTAAGAATATATCTCGTCCACATATTTGGTTAGTGACTGATAGAGAAAGACTCGTAATATATTCCATTAAGATTTGTTCAATGATCTCTTCTTTTTTTGTAAACCATCAATATGATATGTGATCATATCAAACAAGTAACAACTGGTCCATACACATATACTTCTACAATATATATGGTCAAATAAGGTTCCGTTTTAAAAAAATATTGGTCGATTTTAAGTATATATTTCGCTAAGATTTGGACTTGTATTTCACGTGTAAACACATAATGAAAAATTATTTGAAACTTGGATATGTCTATAGGCTATATAGCAAACCATATAAAGAATTAGGCAATTGTCTAGGGCCCACTTCAAATCACATAAATATTAATTATAGTCCCATTCATTTCCTTTTTTATTGTTTTTCGTTTACTTTTTTGTTTGTACAAATTATTTCATAGCATAATTTTTTAACTCTATTTAGTTTTATATTTTGAACATTAGTAGTAGATAAATTTCTAACTTTATAGTTAACAAAAATGACAAATATAGACATACAATCATATAAATAGTATTTGAATATGAATAATTTATTTTTATTTCATATAATAAATCCTTTATTATAAAAAAATTCAATAATACGTTATAACTTTTTTACATAACATATATTTCAAACTTAAAATAAGTTATATTGTCGAATATCGCCTTGGGCCCCGGATAAGCTAGGCACGGCACTGTATATAGCTTACCCATATTCTAAACAGTTATTTTCTTAAAACGTATATCGAGAAGAGTGTTTTTTGTGTTGTATGTTTATGGAAAAACGAATGAGAGTTGTCAAAAATAAATATAGTTTTTTTTTGATAACTATTAGAATTATGAATTTTTGATCCATAATCTTTTTGATGTTCGGAGCCAGCTCTTGATAATAACACATTTAAAGCGTAAATAAAATTTTTTAAGTAGAGTTAAACTAGTAATTTTAAAAAATCTTTTTCAAATTTCAAAACTACTAGGCCAACAACAACTTGATAGTTCATCTATGTTGATGCTGTCAAACATATCATAGTTGAGGTGAGGACTTAGGAGGATGGGTTATATTTAAAAAGTATCAATATAGGAGATGTGTTACTTGTTAGAATTCTTTTCACGTTTACGATAAGTCTTTCCCACTCTTTTTTAAAAGTTTATTTCGCCTTTATACAACATACATAGTCTTTTTCCTTATACATTGTTTTATCTAATTATCTCCAAACGTTATTTATACATATTCACCACAAAAAAAAACGTTATTTATACAAAAAGAAAAACAGTGACATCGTATATTCCTCTAGAAAGACCGGAACTTGTTCATTTTTTCTTTTTAGACTAATAACCCTATAAGAATACACATTAATATAGATCATTGCATGTTTTATATTAAAGTGTCTAAAACGTTTTAGCAAAAAAAAGTGTCTAAAACGTAAAAACAATCATTTCCAATTTCACGTTTGCATGTACGTAGATTATTTCTTGTTTTTTCTCTCTTCATATTTCATTTCTACATGTAATAAATAGATGTTAATTCAAATAAGAAACAATAATCAATTGATGGTGGTTACGAAATCTCTTACTGAAATTTAAAAATGATTATTTCAGTTTCTAGTTTTTTTTTTATTTTCCCGATCGATAGGAAGATGTATAAATTTAGGTCTAGATGTTTTCAGGTTTGTAATGAATTAATTAACCACAAAAGGATAATGAAAAAACTATAGTCCACCAAAGAAATGTAAATTGTCTAAATCGGAGCCTGGTTTTCATACGCTTGGCAACCAATGAGATTGTTTCGCGCGTAAGAAAGTGACACGTGGGATTCGTCATGTGCAACACCAACTTGGTCCAACTCTATCTGTATTTTACTATTTTTTTTTTCCTTTCAAATGCCACGTGGTCGAAGTGGAGCAAGTTAACGGTAATAGAACAGGTATCCACGTGGCATGACAGCTGGAACGGTGATTGGCTTTCACGTTTATTTTCGCCGCTGATTGATTCATTTGGATGGGTCCTCACCAACAACCTTTATTTTCTATTTTTATGTTTATGTTTATTTACCTCAGTATGCACCAATAATCACCACCAATACTATTTCTGTAAACTTCTTCGATTTGATATAAATAAAGTTTTTGGACCAACAAAAATTGTTAGATATGCAAAATACACATAGAGAGAAAAGACAAGCATGGTTGATATTTGATAAGAAAAAATCAAAGATTAAAATGGGCGGAACGTATATGTAATGAAAAAATAATTATCTTGCAAATGAAATTCTACGTAATTGTTCTCTCTGATAAAAAAAAAAAGCAGTTATAAAGCTATAAATCGATCCCTCGTAATTTGATATTTAAATTACAATTTTAATTACGGTTAGCTACTTTGAATATTTAAAAATTCCAAGTGTTCATATGTTCATGAGGTTAGTTTGCGTTCGAACCAAACGTGAGAAGAATTCTCTATATTTTTTTATTAATTGTTCCATTGGGGTTTGGGGATACAAATGGGTTTGGTTATATGACATTGTTGTGGATAAACTCATGATCATTGGTGTAAAACTTTAAATCGCAATAAAAAATAGTTAGGGAGAGAGAGTCAACAAAGGTAATATACAGTATCAAAAACAGGTTTCCTTGGAATGAAGCATGTCTCCGGCCGCATTATCCGACCATTATCCATTCTTCCCAATCCTTTTCGCTAATTTTTTTCCTCTAAAAACAATTTTTTTTTCTAATCAATAGACAAAGTAATCTAAATGATTAACAATAATTAATTTGGTAGTACTAGCTGAAAAGAGGTTGTAGCCTTGTACTCTACTACTAGGTGAATCTAATCCCAAAACCAAACAAAATCTAGAATTTTATTTGTTTTGATGAATTAAAATTTATTTTTGACCGAATTGGAAGCGTCATACGAACAATGATATGCTGGTCGAATGGCGATGGATACATATGGAATTTGCAACAACCTGTTCGAATTAGTAAAGATAATGATGATTATATCGACGGATTAGTTAATTTTTTTATGCATTTAGATCATTTCATAATGTTCGGATTTTTTTCCCTCGTAATTTAAATTAAATAATCAATAGTCAGATATAGTTTTAGAATATATATGTACGTCGTTAGCTATGTCAAATTGATATCTGGTTGATATTTTTGTTCTTTTTAATAAAAATACATAATTGAAAAACAAAAAACAAATAATGAAGCTATAAAGATTTTAGTTGAGTTCCATCTAAAATCCATATGAGAAATTTTGATTTTAGTCTAAACATGAATTGTCTAGCCTCTAGTACGTTAAATCTATAATTTCAATCATAACTAATAAGATATCTATATAAGCAAGCAGACATGAAGAATCAGTTATTTATGTAATTCTTGATACTTGTATTAATATATTAGTAGTACTTTGTGTTTTTTAGTTGTTATTTTAATTATGTTAGATCGCATGATTTGGATAGAATTCGGTATGGGAACACATCACCCTGCCTAATGCACTCAATAAATGCCGGAGAGGAGAAGACATCTTAGTATATTTGCATGTGGATGAGACAAAATGCCAATAAACATACAAATTCTTTGATGTGACACTTAATTTCTTTTTCTTCTCCTATCTTTTTTTTTTTTTTACGAAAAGACTATTGTATTATTTAAGTTTGTGGTGGTATGGCTAGACATAGCGAAATACAAAACCCACAAAATTAAAAAAAAAAAAAACTAAATCTAACTAGGTAAATCAAGTAGTCAGCCTTTTGAGTATTATCCATGATAATTTCGATAACGAAAAAGAAAGGTTTCTTAAAAATGCATAAATTTCTTTTGTTCTGCATAAAATTGGACCACTTCTCCATTTCTCGATTATCCTAATAAAATTTTGATAATCATTACCAAAACACATGGACGTTGAGCGATGCATCTCATTGTTTGAAAAAAGCTTCAAGTTTCGTGAGTAAGGGATCGTTTCAACATAGTGAGATCACTATAAACTTGTTAATATGACGTTTGATTTTGGATGCAATACTTATATTTAATATTACTCTAATTAAAGCCAAATAAAAAAAATTCGTTACCAATTTTGATGTATATCCGTTGTGGAACATGGAAACATATTCTCCTATATGTCGGACTCTTTTTTTGACTTTTACTTTGCTAAGAAAATGGAATGCAACTTGGAATATTGATATCATCACAAAATGGTAATCGCATAGGAAGTCCTTATCCTCTAAAAGCCATTAAACTACGTTATTTGTCTTCTTCTTCTTACATATACAAAATAAAGTTAAATTTGATATACGTTAATTATGCACCACTCAATTCCACTTTTTTCTTCTTTCAGATTTTAGTTTTCAGTTTTCATTCTGATTATTATAGAGTAACGCGACATATTCCTGTTTTAACTCTACAATTTCCCACGCTTTATGTTTCTTCCTCTGGTGGGAACGCTAAGAATGAGTCTGATCCATTTTCATGAACTTTTCTTTTTTTCTTTTTGTAATTAATCATTAACAAAGCCGTGCTTTAACTATAGAAAAAGGCATGCTTATCCTCTTTAATTATTCTTTAAACAATTTATAAAGACAACGTAAAATTTTGATTTAAATTCTATATCATGAGGATTGTCTATGCAATTTTCTAAAAGAGTTTCATAATTTGATGCTATGTGAGGTGAATCAATAAACCAAATATTGTAATGAATAAAGAACAATAAATGGTTGTGAGGTTTCGTACTTAAAAGTTCGGAACTACCATTTGGATGGAATATAACCTCTCCATGCAACCTTATAGATAGACCTAAACACCAACCGTAATCATCATACAAAAAATACCCAAATTACTCGATTTTGAATACTAACGAAGAATCATTATCCGATCTCTTTATACAAATTGTAAAGAAAACGTAAAATTTGTTATTTCATTTGTCTGATAAATGAAAGAAGAAAGCCGTCCCCAAAAACACAACTCAAATTCACAATCAGATTCTTAAATTCGAGCTTTGTAGAAGTTAAGTCAAACAAGCCCATATGATAAAATACACGTTACAAAAGCAGCAACAAAACATCTTCTCGCAAGGTGCGTACATAGACGAGCTTGTCTACGCGTTCCACAACTCCACAGACTGTCGCCAATATCTCATCGTCAACCTCTGAAGTTCCATGTCCCCTTTATTGAAAAAAAATTGTTAGGGAATATATTCTCCAAGAGAATAGACTAAAAGCTGACTCCGAGCTCTCCGAGCTCACCCAACAGAATGAAAAAGAATTTGAAAACAAAAAATCAATACAGATTTTGGGATTTTATGAACTTACTTAAGGATAGCATCTTCGTAGTTAACGGCTATGGATTCGGCGACCATAACGGAATCTGCTGCGGTCGAAGACAGAGATTGTAGCCGTTCCATAGCTCTCTCATATCTCACCTTCTGTGTACGGTTCAACTGTAGCTCTAGCTTTCTCATTACCATCACATAATTTTTCTCTCTAGCTACCTCCCTAAATCCAAGCAACACAAACAGTGGCGAATGGAAAAAATCAAGGTTTGGGAGCGAATATTTGTTGGACAATCTACCTTGTTATGCGAATGTAAAATTAATAAACCAAAAATTATAACAAATAAAGTAAAAATATACAAATTTAAAACAAACATTTGGATGGAAATATAACCTCTCCAAGGCTAAAAAACCTTTAAAGAAAGACCTAAACACCAACCGTAATTATACAAGAAAAGCCTAAATTACTCTATTTTGATTACGTTAATGTATAATTTTATTACGATGATATAACCAGAAAGTAATGTTTTAATACGTGCAACAGTTAAACTGTTCACCAATATGGCTAAATCAAGAGAATATTAAAACCAGAAAGGGGTTTTTTGATAAAGAAACAAATTATCCATAACGTGAAACAATGAAATTCTGAACATGTGCGGCGCAGCAGCTAGTGTCGGGTAAGAGATAGCAAGAGAGAGCGTGGTGATCATCGAAACACCAACTGCAAACTTTTCAACAAGGCTATCTTCGGTAAGGTTAAGCACATCAGGGCTAAACACCGAGCTATTATCGTAAACCGACTCAACGACAAGACCGTAAGAGAATGGCCTGATTCCGAGCTTGGCTAGTAGCGCAGCCTCTGATGAACCGACTTTATCGCCTTTCTTGATTAGCTCCACTGGTGTTATGATCTCAACAATACCTTTGTTGATTTTGGTTGGAAAGTTAAGCACTTAGAAGGAAGAAGTCTGTGATGGGTCAAGACCAGTGTTGCCTGGTGGTACAACCACATCAATTGGAGCAACTAAACCAACACGAGCCGGTGCTCCAACCTAACAAAAACACAAGACAAAGGAATTTCTCATCAATTAACATAAGCTATTGAATGTAAAGCTAAGAAACCAAAACACTCTAAAATTCGTTGTATTTGAATTTTGAACCTCATAGCAAGTTTTCATTTTTAATTAAACCAAAATGCATACTTTTTTACTTTCTAAGTTACAGAAATGCATAAACTAACCAAATCACCAGTTAACAGTACAAGCTAAGATATAAATCAATCAATCAAAACACAAAAAGAGAAGCTTGAACTTAAGTAACAACAGAAAACTCTCAAGTCTCAAATACCATATCAAATGTGACAAGAACACAAGGATGATACGATTCCATTATAAACCCAAATGCAAACATTCACTATCCAATCTAATAACCTCGAGCAATAAGTATGAAAATGCAAATTACATCAATCCACATTGTACTATCGTCTATAGCAATTCCAAGATTAAGCAACATCAACGAAGAAACAAACCTTGTACTTAGCAACCTCTTCACTGACTTCCTTCAAATCACCTTTAGTGAAGATCAAACCAACATTCCCCTATAACATCAATTCAACAACAAAACTTAAATTTCATCGAATCAAAAACCAAAATCAATAGAGAAGAGTAGAAATGAAACCTGAAGAAGAAGAAGAAGAAAGAGATTAGGGAAACCAGTATTGCCAGTTTTATCAGCATGAATCCTCATATATCTTTTCATCATCGTATTCTTCCCCATAAGACAACGAAATCACCTCTTAAACCTTTCCTTATGGTTTGAAGCTGAGTAGATCCATGATGGAATCAATTGGCTTAACCGGAGTACCAATGCCGGTTATATGTCATAGATATTGTGGGGATGAGGAGTTAGTTAGTGCTTTTCCTAAGTTAGTAGGAACGTGAATATGTTCAATCATCGTTGCCTTGATAGGTTTCATCGTTGCCTCATACTAGGAGAAGAAAAGACCAATCATCAAGTGATCAGGAAGATACTATACTCAATGCCAAAGAGTTATGCCGGATTAGCAGCTTTGATGCAAGAAACCAGAGATTTGAAGAAAGTTACCGTGACAGATCTCGTTGGATCACTACACTAATCTCACATGAAGCAAAGTATCTACTAGAAGATGAACAAGTCGAAGGAGATTTTTATGCAAGATTCAAAGGAGAAAAGTTTGGCCAGAGATCAAATCAACATCAAAGAACAGACAAGTGGTGCAATAGATGCAAAAAGGATAATCACAATGGAAATTCACCATGGTGTGGAATCTGCAAGAAGAATAACTACAATGAAGATGTTTGTTACTTCAGAAACAAGGAAGAAAAGCCATATGATCAAACAAGGCCAAGGAGTATGCTATGTGTGTGGTAAGGCTAGACATTATGCAAAATACTACAAAAGCAAAGGAGAAGCTAATTTTTGCCAAAACCAAGAAAAAAAGAGACAAGGTTTGGAGAATTATCTTTCACTGCAATAACTTTTGATGCAAGTCAAGTTTATGCAGAAGGAGAAGTATTAATATATGCATTTGGTTTAATGTAATTTACAGTTGGTTTAATGTTGGTTTATGTAAACCGAATCCTCTCTATATAAGAGAGTGTATGAACAGTGTAAACGTTGAGAGTTTCATTAATGATAAGATTTCAATTCATTTTTGCCGTTGTAATCTTGTTGCGATTCTCTCAAACTAACATGGTATCAGAGATTTGAGCTCAGCTCAATCGATCTTTTCCATTTGTTTTTCCTTCGTTTTTTAACCTAGATCCATCAGATTCTTCTGATTGATCCTTCTTCTTCCAGTTATTGCGCTGGATTTAAGCTCCGATTTGGTTATTCCGCCGAATCTTCATTTCTTCATCTCTGATTTGAGCTCCGATTTGGTTATTCAGTCATATCTCAGCTCCGATCATGGTGATTCTTCGCAAATCTACTCGTCGTGGTACTCGTGGTTCTTCGTCTGCTTCGAAATCCAAAAACCCAGCGAATTCTGTGGTTTCTTCTCCACCGGTGGTTGCATTACCTCCGATTCATCCATTTCCAGTTCCGGAGAACGTCGATAGCATCCATTCTCCTTATTACTTGACTAATGGCGATCATCCAGGTTTATCGCTTATTTCTCATGTTTTGGATGGTTCTAACTATGGAAATTGGAATATAGCAATGACTACTGCTTTAGATGCTAAGAATAAGCTAATCTTTGTGGATGGATCATGTACTAGACCTGAGGAATCTCATTCTCTATATTGAATATGGTCTAGATGCAATAGTATGGTGAAATCATGGCTCCTGAATTCTGTGTCTAAGGAAATTTATGGCAGTGTTCTTCGTTTTCAGGATGCTTCAGATATTTGGAAGGATTTACAGATGAGATTCCGTATCACGAATATTCCTCGCTCTTATCAAATTTCTCAACAGATCTGGTCTCTTCAAGGTTCTATGGATTTATCTACTTACTATACTAAGCTCAAAACGCTTTGGGATGAACTTGATGAGGCGGATTGTATGAGAACTTGTCTTCTTAGTGATTGTTGTAAAACCACTACTGCTCAACAAGAACAGGCTAAGGTGATCAAATTCTTGGCTGGACCGAATGATTCTTATGCGTAGATATGGGGACAAATTATTATGAAGAAACCTATTCTTGGTTTTTCAGAAATCTACAATATTCTGGATCAAGATTATACTCAAAGGAATATTGGATTCACTGTCTCTGGTCCTGCGAATACTTTTCATGTCTTAGCGTCTTCACAATAAAGTTTGGTCTCTCCTGGATCTGTGAATGCAGCTAAGTCGGCTTCTCATCCTTCTAGGAATCCTAATAGGCCTATCTGCTCTCATTGTGGTTATTCTGGCCACACAGTAGACAAGTGTTATCACATTCATGGATTTCCTATTGGATTCAAGTCTAAATAGAAGTTTTCATCTGATAAGTTTTCCTCAGGACAATATCAGTCTTCTCAATTCAAGGCTCCTTCTAAGGCGGTAGTAGCTCAAGTGGCTTTGACTCCATCTTCTGTTCCAGATTCCTCCTCTCTTCAGAATATGGTTGGAACTCTCTCTAAGGATCATATTCCGGATGTCATTGCCTATTTTAGCTCTCAATTATCTACTAGAAACTCAGCTCCTACTACTTCTTCAGATGGTAATGATCAATCTGGTATGCATTTCTCTTCTTCTACCCTTCAATTT
Organism: Draba incana; assembly: GCA_963576765.1. NCBI lineage: Eukaryota > Viridiplantae > Streptophyta > Magnoliopsida > Brassicales > Brassicaceae > Draba > Draba incana. The sequence goes on along the minus strand of OY755202.1, from coordinate 8,147,932 downwards.
GTTGGGATATTGAGTGCTACACAGTCTGTTCTTACTTCAGAATCTTGGATAGTTGATAGTGGGGCAACTCATCATGTTTCCAGAGATATTAATATGTTCCTGAATATTTCTTATGATGTCTCTTCTTCTGTGAATTTACCTGCTGGTCCCTCTATTCAAGTTAAGGGTGTGGGTCAGATAAGGATTAATCAAGACATTATTCTCAGTAATGTGCTTTATATATCTGGATTTTGTCTTAATCTCCTCAGTGTGAGCACATTGACTAAGGATTTGAAGGTTCAGGTGTTATTTGATGAGACTTTTTGTTTGATTCAGGATACTATCATGGCATTGACGATTGGTCAGGCTGAAAGGATTGGCAATTTGTATGTTCTGGATGCAACTACTTTCTCTGCTCCAGCATCTTGTCATGATTTTACTTCACTTCCTGCTAGTCATTTGGTTGTGACTCTTCTCTATGGCACCGTAGGTTAGGTCACCCATCTTATTCAAAGATTGATCTCCTACGTGATGTACTTGGTATGAAAATCAATAAAAATCATCCACATTGTGACATTTGTCCAATGGCTAAACAAAAACATTTGCCTTTTCCATCTAAGAATCATATATATGGTGCTCCTTTTAATCTTATTCATATGGATACTTGAGGGCCTCTTTCAGTTGAGACTATAGATGGATACATGTATTTTCTCACTATCGTGGATGATCATACCATAGCTACATGGGTCTATTTGATGAAGAGGAAGAATGAAGTGTTACAAATTGTACCAGACTTCTTGAAGATGGTTGAAGTTCAATATCAAAAGATGGTTAAGGGTGTACGGTCTGATAATGCAGTTGAATTATCTTTTGTGAAGCTGTTTCAGGAGAAAGGTATTATTTCCTATCATTCTTGTCCTGAAATACCTGAGCAAAATTTGGTAGTGGAGAGGAAACACCAGCATATTCTCAATGTTGTTAGGTCTTTGTTGTTTCAATCCAAGGTGGACTTACATCATTGGGATGACTGTATCCTCACTGCAGTCTTTCTTATTAATCGTCTACCATCTCCTCTACTGTCTAATAAGTCCCCTTTTGAACTGTTACATGACAAGGTCCCTGATTATTCCCTTCTCAAGGTCTTTGGATGTTTATGTTACAGTTCTACATCTCCTAAGAGCAGACACAAATTTATGCCTCGGTCTAGGGCGTGTGTTTTCCTTGGATAACCTGCAGGCTATAAAGGTTACAAAGTGATGGATTTACAGTCTAATGATATATATATATCTCGTCATGTGGTGTTTCATGAAGGTCTTTTCCCTTGTACATCTTCTCATCCTGAGTCTGTGTATTTGGAGCTTTTTCCATCTATTGAGCCGATTAATGCAGTTCCTCTTGTAGTTCCTTATTCTGTTCCTTCATCTTCTACATCTATTCCTGATAATGATGAGGTGATCAGTATTGTGGATCAAGCTAAGAGGACTTCCAAACAACCAGCTTACCTCCAGGATTACTATTGCAATGCAGTTACTTCAGAGGTTCAATATCCTATTTCAGACTATGTTTCTTATACCAAATTGTCTGATTCATATGAGGCTTTCATTTGTGCTCTGACTAAATATCCAGAGCCGACTACTTATGCTCAAGCTAAGAAGTACAAGGAGTATGTTGAAGCCATAGATACTGAACTTTCTGCAATGATTCGTACTAATACCTGGTCAGTTTGCTCTTTACCTCCTGGCAAGGAAGCTATAGGTTGTAGATGGATTTATACTGTTAAATTGCTTGCTGATGGTAATTTGGAGAGATTTAAGGCTCGTTTGGTTGCTAAAGGGTATACCCAGCAAGAGGGCTTAGACTATGTTGATACTTTTTCCCCAGTTGCAAAATTCACCACAGTCAAGATTCTTTTAGTAGTTGCTTCGGTTAAGAATTGGGGATTATATCAACTTAATATCTCTAATGCTTTCCTGAATGGTGATTTGGATGAGGAAATATATATATGGTTTTGCCTCAAGGATATGCTCCAAAAGAGGGGGAATCTTGGCCTGTTGATGCTGTTTGTAAACTCAATAAATCTATATATGGTTTGAAACAAGCATCAAGGCAGTGGTTTTTAAAATTCAGTTCTACTCTTCTGAATTTGGGATTTTCTAAGTCTCAGGCTGATCATATGTTGTTTGTTAGGAAAACTAGAGCTAATTTCATTGCTTTGTTGGTTTATGTTGATGACATAGTGATTGCTAGCAACTGTGATGCTGAGGTCATTCAACTTAAAGAGGATTTACAGAAGGCTTTCAAGCTCAGAGATTTGGGAGAAATGAAGTAATTTTTGGGCTTGGAAATTACAAGATCATCTGCTGGTATAGCTGTTTGTCAGAGAAAGTATACTTTGGAACTTTTGGATGAACTTGGTCTTCTAGGGTGCAAACCTTCTACTGTGCCTATGGAAACCAATATTAAGCTTTCTCTTACTACAGATGAACCGGTCATTGATGATCCAGAATGTTATAGGCGTATCATTGGGAAGTTGATGTATTTGACTTTGACACGTCCTGATATTACCTATGCAGTTCACAAATTGTGTTAGTTTTCTTCAGCTCCGAAAGCTTCTCACCTTAAAGCATCTTATAAGGTGGCTCATTACTTAAAAGGCATTATTGGTTTGGGTCTTTTTTATCCTGTTGCTTCTGATTTGGTTTTGAAGAGTTATACTGATGCTGATTGGGCTTCTTGCCAAGATACAAGGCGTTCTACTACTGGTTTCTGTATGTTTCTTGGTTCGGCTTTGATTTCTTAGAAATCCAAGAAACAGAATACAATATCTCTTTCTTCTGCAGAATCAGAGTATAAGGTTATGGCTAAAGGTGCTCAGGAAGTTGATTGGCTTCTCAAATTACTCCATGAACTTCAGGTGCCTCAAGCTTTACCTTTTCCTTTCTATTGTGATTCTACAGCTGCAATTCATATTGCGAGTAATCAGGTCTTTCATGAACGCACCAAACATATTGACATTGATTGTCATATGGTTCAGGAATGTGTGGAGAATGGTTTGTTGAAGCTTCTTCATGTCAACATTGATCATCGGCTGGCTGACATCTTCACAAAGCCTTTGTTTCCTTCCCAGTTCAATTCTATCCTTGGCAAGATGAGTCTTTTGTCTATCTTTGCTCCTTCAACCTCATCTTGAGGGGGAATATTAATATATGCATTTGGTTTAATGTAATTTACAGTTGGTTTAATGTTGGTTTATGTAAACCGAATCCTCTCTATATAAGAGAGTGTATGAATAGTGTAAACGTTGAGAGTTTCATTAATGGTAAGATTTCAATTCATCTTTGCCGTTGTAATCTTGTTGCGATTCTCTCAAACTAACAAGAAGGGCTAATTGACACTGGAGCAACAAGCCACATGGGTAGAGAAGAGAAGTTCTTCACAAGATTAGACAAGACATACAAAGTTCCAATCAAATTTGGATGTGGAGTAATTCTTACAAGAGCAGGAAAAGGAGATGTTAGGATAAAACAAGTGGAAAAGTTACAATCAAGGATGTGTTATTATTTCTAGGATTTGAGAGAAACTTGTTGAGTGTGCCACAATTATTGACCAAGGGTTACAAAGTTCTATTAGATGTGAAGACATGTACAATCATGAATAAAGCTTGGAAGAAGTTAATAGAAGTTCATTATCAGATGGGAGCTACTTGAAGAAAAAGCAAGAGAAGCAAAGCAAGAGAAAACACAACCACAAAAGACTCAAGATGGAAGTTCAGAGGCATCTTTAAAATTTCCCGTCAAGGAAGATTGCTACAAAGCAATGAATATAAAAGTAGAAGAAACCACAAAAGGTGAAAATGATTTGATCAAGAGGGAGAAAATGGAAACTACAACAAACAAATCTAGAGGGAGTATTGGAATAGCAAACAAATCTAGAGGGAGTGTTGGAAAAGACTCGTTTGCTATACATGAAAAAAGAATATCAAGCCACAAAGGAAATTGGGCTAAAAAGAAATCATGAAGATGGAAAATTTTGTATTAGGAAGAAGTAATTTACTATTATTGTTTAGAGTCCTAAACCTATAAATAGAGGTTTAGACTTAAGGTTTAATGCAGTGTCTTGAAAACCAGACTGCACCGGCTGGTCGAACTGGTTCAACCGCCAATCAGAGAGCTATCCGGTTTGAGTTAAAAACCGGAATAGAGTAAAATCGGAAAATTCGTCTAAAAACGGGTCAAAACCGGGGAACCGGTGAATCACCAAAACCCGATTATAGGATTTTTAAGCGTTTCTCCAACTCTTTGTTTTGGATGTTCTTGCTGTTATACTTTTTTCGGTTGATTTTCTCTCTCTTTGATTGATTTTAAAATCTACAAGTGCATAAAATGATGAAATAAACAAACGAAACAACTGATTTTACATAAAATTAGGTGAAAAAGTCGAAGGAGAAATAAGAAGGGTTTATTTACTACATAACACAAAAAATTTATAATTAACCATCTAACCAATTGCTCTAAATCTAATGGTTAAGATATTGCCACATAGGGCCAAATTGGTTAGATGGTTAATTATAATTTTTTTTGTGTTATTTAGCAAATTAACCCTATGAAGAAGGGATGGGAGGTGGCAGTTTTGGAGAAGAAACAAAAAATATAATTAATACTTAATAGAATATTTCTAGGGTTTTTTAAATCACGTGTACTTAATGAGAAGATATGAAATAAAGTATGCTAAAGTTTTGTATAAATGTATATACGCATACCATGTATATGTATTATATGAACCCGATTGGACCGGGTTGAGCCATGATCCAGACGCCTCTCCGATTTCTCATCCGGTCCGGTTTTAAAAATATTGGTTTAATGTATCGTTCACAAATCACAAATCACCAAGATCATCACACAATAATAAAAAAAAAGAATTAATAAACAGAGTTTAAAGAATAATAAATTTTCATAAGAGTGAATTCCAACACCACTCTCACACTTATGTTCGAATTCAAATCCAATAATCGACCATTGCTTGTTGTTGTAGCTCTTTTGATATCCTCTCAGTAATTTCGTCGACCAGCTTGGAGTCATCTTCCCTAAAAACACACAAAACGATTAAAAATTCAAACCTTTTTTCATCTTTCTCACAGACAAGGAAATCAAACAAAGCCCATGATTTTTGAAAATGTTAATATTTATACCATTGCAAAGAACAATCGCATGAGATATTTGCTAAATCAGTCAAAGCTTGTCTCCGTGCAAGCACTTTCTCGCGATCTTCTCTACCTTGGTGTATCTTAAACTGTTCGGCGACTTCTCCGGTTTGCCTCCTCACGTGACACGGATCAACAGCGTAGAAGATTGGCATGACGGTGAGAGAACCCTTGTTCTCGAAATCCATGATGTTTACGAGCTCGTCGAGACACCAAGTGGACGCTGCGTAGTTCTTGGAGATTACAACGACGGCGAATTTCGAATTCTTGATGGCGTTTTTGAGTTGCGGCAAGATTCTTCGACCAGGTGTTAAGTTCTTGTCGTCTTTGAAGGTTTTAATGTTTTTTCGAACCAATTCTTTGTAGAGGAAACTGATGAAGGTGCGGCGAGTGTCGGGTCCTCTGAAACTCAGAAAGACATCGTACTTGGGGTGAGTCAGAGTGGTTAACATTTGGTTCATTCTTTCTGACATTGTACTTGGGATGAGTTCATAGGTTGACTTGCTCTTAAATACTAAACAGAGAGAAAAAGTAAATTTCCAGGCATTTTCATATTTTGGTCCAAACGCCCAAATTTTTTCTCTTTTAACACAGACAACATTATAAGTTGCTTTCTGTTGGAACATTCCATAATTGTTTTTGTATATTACGCGGTACAAAAACCAAAATCATAAGTTGCCATTTTCTTTTTATTAATTTTTTGTTTGGGAATTTTGACAATTTTTTTCCTTTTTTTTTGATAACTAAACATTAAGTCATAATTTAACACTAAAACTTGGTTACTAATCTATTATATTATAAGAGAGGTAACTATGCACCAGAATGAAGTTGAATTTTTATTACATCGAATTTTTGTATTATTTTTACATGATTTTTATTTTTCATGGATACATTCGTTATTTTTTTTCCGTGATTTATTAATGGGTACCCTTTATTAATTATGGATATATATTGATAGATTTTTACTTTGATGATATCAAAAATAATTTTCATCCTTATCTAATCTTTCCTTGATTCTTATAAATACTTGTATACTTTCTTCATGTCAACAAAGAAATATACATTTTATTAAAACAAATAATATATGTCTAGGTTTTGTATATTCGTCTCCCTAGTCAATAACTTAACGACCTTCAATGTAAAATAACTAATTTGACAATTGACTAATTTATTGGAAATCCTTGAATGTGAATATTAATTTAGACGAACAGTGACATTACTTTCAGTTAGTTCACATCATTTAACTGTTAGAAATGAGATGCATATTAATTTTATTGTGATGAAAACTCTATCCAAAACTCAATTTTTATCGTGATGCATTCTGACGTTTTTTGTAATTTTTTTAGTAGGATTGAAGCCTGACTTGTAGTATAATATCAAAGTTTCAGGTACAATATTCTTCAGGTTTCTTTTTGTGTGTAATCATATACGACTTTAGTTGATTAATAATTTATAGGATTTTCTTGGTATTTTTGCATACTGAGTCTCGTAAGATTCAAGCTAATTAGATTTTTCTGATCAAATTCATGAGTCATGAGGATAACAACAATTAGGTTTGATGTTAAATTTTGTAATATCCCGAAACCAATGTTTGGGTTCAGTTTCGGTTTGATTTAAATCGCCCGGTTTGTTGCGGTTTAATGAGGAAAACCCTAAGTACGATTATAAAACACGGGGATTGTGTTTTCCAGAGGCGGAGGCAGAAAGGAGAAAAGGGTTTTGAATTTTTGGGAGTTTTCGGTGAATCGAGAAGTGTTTTTCTGCCGTTTTTCGTCTCTAGGGCTCGTGTGGTGTTCGTGTGAGATTGTGGTGATATCTCAGCGATTTCCAGCGAAGAATCAGGGTCTTTCGGGTCTGTTCGGTGTCAGATTCGTCGTTGTTCTCGCGTTCTTCGCGTTCATTCACTTTCCTTCGCGGTTTCGAGGTGAGTGCGTGATCGTGATATGGAATTAGGTTATTAGAGATTTGTGATTGTTGTTTGTGTGGAATTGGATAGTTTCCTGTGTTAATTTGTGTGAATTACGTGTTTATGAATTGTGATGATCTCGCGAGATAGAACGGGACTCGAGCCGTGAGAGGATTTTGGCTCGGTTCAGGTTCTGCGAGAGGTGTCGATCGATACCTAGTGATAGTGTCGATCGACACGGGAGTTTCTGATCACGAGGATCGGTTGCTCGGGTTGAGCGTCGATCGACACCAAGTGGTGGTGTCGATCGACACCCCTGTTTAAATGGTTAATGTGTTTAAATGTTTAATGTGTTCAAATGTTTAATTGTTTAAATGATGTGAACTGTTGTTTGATCGCGTAGAATTGATAGTCTAATTCCTATTATATATCTAGTAGACGGGATGACCGCTCCACTAAGTATTTATTAAATACTTACGCAACTCTGTTTTTCCCTTTGAGTTGCAGGTAACAGAAATGCGTGATCGCGGAATCAAGGCCGGCGAAGGGGATGATAGGATTTGTTATTGCTTCTGTTTTAGTCTACTAGAACCTGGTGTTTAGGTTGCTAGATTTTTAATACTGTTTCTGGAATTTAGATTTATTGGAATTAAAATGATATTTTATTGGATTATGTTGTGAATCAAGAGAACGAATGGGAAGATTGTGTTTATTCATTAATCATAAGATCCTTTATATAGGATTATTACAAGAGAGAAAAGGAAAATTCCTTTTCCTAATGGGAAAAGGAAAGTACATAAAAGGAAAATCCTAATTCAACTAGGATTCATTAAACCGGCCTAAAGACTAAGTGTTAATGGGCCGTAAACGAACCAGAACTAGTTATGACAATCCACTATGATTTATAACACTCCCCCTTGGATGTCATAACTCTAATGGGCTTGTAATACGCTTTGGATGTTGCCTCATTAAAACCTTACCAAGTAAAACCCATTTTGGGACAAAACCGTGGTGAAGGAAAAAGAGTACAACACGTATTACTCCCCCTGTTCTGAACCTCACTGCAAGTCTTTCAAACGACGCATTCCAATCTGATAAGTAAGTTTCTTGAACGTTGAGGTTGGAAGTGACTTGGTGAATAGGTCTGCTGAATTCTCACTTGATCGTACTTGCTGCACTTGAATTTCTCCATCTTTCTGTAGATCGGATGTGAAGAAGAATTTTGGCAGAATGTGCTTCGTCCTATCACCTTTGATGTATCCATCCTTAAGTTGAGCTATACACGCTGCATTGTCCTCGAACAAGACCGTCGATTCCTGCTTACCTTCGGCTATTCCACAATCCACTCTTATGTGCTGGGTCATCAGCCTTAACCAAACACACTCACGACTAGCCTCATGAATTGCCAATATCTCTGAATGATTAGAAGATGTAGCTGCAATGGCCTGCTTCATTGACCGCCAAGATATTGCAGTTCCTCCATGAGTAAACACATAACCTGTCTGGGACCGTGCATTATGAGGATCTGAAAGATAACCTGCATCAGCAAAACCAACTAAACCGTCCTTAGATTGGTTAGTATAAAATAGACCCAAGTCTTTCGTTCCTTGTAGGTAACGAAGAATATGTTTTATCCCGTCCCAGTGCCTTTGGGTCGGACATGAGCTAAATCTTGATAATAAATTCACGGCAAAACATATATCTGGCCTAGTGTGGCTTGCCAGATACATTAAAGCTCCTATGGCACTGAGATATGGCACTTCGGGACCAAGGACTTCTTCAGAGTCTCTCTTAGGACCAAACGGATCCTTTTCTAGATCAAGAGATCTCACCACCATTGGGCTGGACAATGGGTGACATTGATCCATATTAAAACGCTTGAGTACCTTTTCAGTATATGCCATTTGATGCACAAGGATTCCATCATTTATGTACTCAAGTTGCAATCCCAAACAGAACTTAGTTTTGCCTAGGTCTTTCATCTCAAATTCTTTCTTGAGGCATTCAATTGTTTGGACGATTTCACCAGGGGTTCCAAGGATGTTCAAATCATCCACGTAAACTGCTATGATAACAAACCCTTTGTTTGCAAACTTTTTTATAAAAATACATGGACTGATGGGATCATTCTTATAGCCTTCTTTGACTAAGTACTCACTCAATCTATTGTACCACATACGCCCACTTTGCTTCAGTCCATAAAGGGATTTGTTCAGCCTTATGCAGTGTTGTTCTCGAGAACCTTTCTTATCTTTGAGCTCAATACCCTCTGGTAATCTCATATAAATCTCATTATCCAGTGGACCATATAAGTATGCAGTTACAACGTCCATTAACCGCATATCCAACTTTTCTCTTATAGCCAGACTTATCAAAAATCTAAAAGTTGTAGCATCCACCACAGGGGAGTATGTCTCCTCATAATCTATTCCTGGTCTCTGTGAGAATCCTTGTGCAACAAGCCGTGCTTTATATCTCACGATTTCACCATGTTCATTTCTTTTCCTCACAAAGACCCATTTATGTCCAACTGGTTTAATCTCATAGGGTGTCCGAATTATTGGACCAAAGACATCCCTTTTCCTTAAAGAATTCAACTCCACGTTTATAGCTTCTTTCCATTTAGTCCAATTTTCACTCTGAGTGCACTCATATATCGACGTGGGTTCTAGATCCTCCATAAGTTCAAGTGCTACCTTAAAAGCAAATATATCATCGATTTCCACACACTTTCTATTCCATTGTATTCCAGACATAACATAATTCATTGAGATCTCATTATTTTCAGGAACGTCAGAACCATGAAACTCGGCGTCCCGAGTCTCATTGCTTGGAACTATCGGTTCAGTTATGTCTGGGGTTCCATCAGATTCCTCAACCACGATTTCAGCACCTTTCTTTCTTTTCCGAGGATTCTTATCTTTGGAACCTATTGGCCGGCCACGTTTTGAGTGTGGTTTAGATTCTGTAGCAACTTGATTGTGTCCCTCTTGAACATCAATTCTAATCGGTGCATTAACAGCTGGTATGTAAGACTTAGTTACTCTTTTCGGGTCAGCAAAGGAATCTGGCAATTGATTAGCTAGCTTTTGTAAATGTATAATCTTTTGGACTTCTAATTCACATTCTTGAGTCCGAGGATCTTGCCATTTTAAGGACGTTTGATTCCATATAATTTCCTTTACCAGTCTGTTATCTCCTCCTAATGTTGGATAGACAGATTCGTCAAAATGACAATCTGCGTACCTGGCCTTAAACAAATCACCCGTGGTTGGCTCAAGGTACTTAATGATAGTAGGAGAATCATATCCAACATATATCCCCATCCTCCTTTGAGGTCCCATCTTTGTTCTCTGTGGTGGTGCAATAGGCACATAAACGGAACATCCGAATGTTTTAAGATGGGATATGTCTGGCTCTTGACCCGTTATTAACTGTGATGGGGAATATTTATGTTCACTAGATGGCCTGATACGAATTAGCTATGCTGCATGTAAAACTGCATGTCCCCAAGCTGAGACCGGGAGTTTTGATCTCATTAGCAACGGTCTAGCAATCAACTGTATGCGTTTAATAAACGATTAAGCCAAACCGTTTTGTGTATGTACATATGCCACAGAATATTCAACACTTACCCCCATGGACATACAATAATCGTTAAACGCTTGGGACGTAAATTCACCAGCATTGTCAAGACGTATAGTCTTTAAAGGAAAATCTGGAAAGTGTGCTCTTAAACGTATGAGCTGGGCAAGCAATCTTGCAAATGCCACATTTCTAGTTGATAATAGGCAGACATGTGACCATCTCGTGGATGCATCAATAAGGACCATAAAATATCTAAACGTCCCACAAGGTGGGTGTATTGGTCCGCATATGTCTCCTTGAATTCTTTCCAGAAAATTTATCGTTTCCTTAGTTACTTTGATTGGTGATGGCCTAGTAATGAGTTTCCCTAGTGAACATGCTTCACACGTGAGATTCTTTGGGATAACTCTCCTTTCTTTCAAGGTGTGCCCATTAGTACTTGCTAATATCTTTCGCATCATGTTAGCACTGGGATGGCCAAGCCGGTTATGCCAAAAAGTGAAATTCTCAGTAAACTCTTTGTTTACCATAGCATTTGCTTCTATCATTCCGATCTTAGCACAATAAAGGCCCACAGAAATGGCAGGTATAGTCTCTAGGACTTTCTTATAGCCATGGACGGTTTCAAAGATTTGAAGGAATTCTTTGTTATTCTCGTCCTTAGTTTCAACATGAAGACCATTCATTCGAATGTCTTTAAAGCTCAATAGACTTCTCTTTGAACTAGGTGAATATAACGCATTAGAAATTTCTAGATGCGTGCCCTTAGGTAATAAAATATGGGCTTGACCGTGGCCTTCAATTAAATTTGCTATACCCGCAATTGTGGTTACATTTGCCTTTTTAAGTGTAAGATCAATGAAGTATCTCTTATCTCTTAATATCGAGTGGCTTGATCCACTATCCACAATGAACACATCCATATCGTTCATACTTCAAAAGAGATAACAATAGATACTTTTAAATAACACTCTTTCATTCCATAAAGTTTAATAGAAAGCAATAACACAAAACCAAAGTATAAAGTGTAAAACGTAAAACAAGCAAAACACAAAACACCAAAACAGAAAATCAAAATCAATCACTTAAGTATATCTGAGGTTTCAAAATTCATCAAGTCATCTTGCTCATGATCGAAATCTCCTTCATTATCATGCTGGATCATATGAGTTTCTGGATTCTTCCCTTTAAGGCTCTCTTGATAGAGTTCAACCAGATGCTTGGGAGTCCTACATGTCTTAGCCCAATGATTACTCATTCCACATCGATGGCAAACTGATTTTGGGTTTGATTCTCGTGGTTGAGAAGTAATACCACGGTTATTACGATCATAGTCAGTTCGGTATCCGCGTCCTCGTCCTCGCCCGCGGTTAGAATGATCGTTATGGAATCCGTGGCCTCGGCCCTGACCTCGGCCGTATGGATTAAAATGGCCACGGCCACGTCCTTGCCATCTACCCCCACGTCCACGACCACGATGTCTATAATCACTTTGGACGTGGTTAATTTCTTTCCTTTCATCTGTGGCCACATTCGCTTCAGGAAGTGGGGCTGATCCAGGAGGTCTCATCTCACTGTTTCTCATTAGCAGTGTATTATTCTCCTCGGCTAGTAATAGACATGCTATAAGCTTTGAGTATGTCTCAAAACCTCTTTCACGGTATTGCTGTTGAAGCAACACGTTATTAGTGTGAAAGGTGGAGAAGGTCTTTTCCAACATGTCTTTCTCAGTTACCTTCTCACCACATAGTCTCAATTGAGAAACTATTCTGAACATAGCCGAGTTATATTCTTCCACGGACTTGAAGTCCTGGAACCTGAGATTCCTCCAATCATAATTGGCCTTTGGTAACAACACCGTTCTATGGTGGTCATATCTTATCTTTAATTCTTTCCAAAGGTCCAAAGGGTTCTCAATGGTTAGGTATTGATCCTTGAGACCCTCAACAAGATGATGACGAATGATCGATATCGTTCTGTATCGATTCCTCTCATTCTCATTATTATCCTCAATGATACATTCGCCAAGTCCTTTAGACTTTAGATTTATCTTAGTATCCAACGCCCACTGTAAGTAATTGTCTCCAGAGAGATTGAGGGCAGCATAATCCAAATTGTTGATTTTCGACATCTGAAAACATTCATCCTATTCTCTAAGAACTATAAGATTTTAAAGTTTATGCATATGATGCAAAATAGGTCATGGGTGCTTATATAAACGGGTACGGATGCATGATGCTTATGAAACCAGATTTTTATGTTTAACAACCTAACATAATGTTTTTATATGCTCATGATGCAAGCCTAGTATTCAAATTCTAAACCGTATGATGATATGACCGGATTTTAATCAAGCATGTTATGTCTATATGATGCAATCAGTTTCAGTTTCATGTTTATCAATCAACGAATCAATCCAAACAAGCAAACAAACAAACGAGTTCAAATAAATATGCAACCAAATTTGGACAGAGTGTTTACTGTCGATCGACGGGTGATTTGTGTCGATCGACACAGTTTAATTCAAACAACAAATTCAGGCAGAAGTTTACGTGTCGATCGACATAAAACTAGTGTCGATCGACACGGGTACAGATCATGCAATCGGTTTGGATTTTAATTGAATTAGGTTAGGGTTTCAAGTTAGGGTTTCAAGTGATTACGAATCATGAATCAATAAACACAATCAAGCAAGCAATAACAATAACAAGCATGATTTAGATTAGGGTTTCTAAGATTATCATGAATCTAGGTTCTTTAGATTAGGGTTTCTTATTGTTTACCTTAACCTCCGTGAGTCTTCTAGTTCGCCGTAACCGTTGATAGGCTGTATGAACTTTCTTCTAGTTCGCCGTAACCTTAAAGGCTGTATGAACTATGATTTGAACAGTAACGCCGGATGAACAGTAATCGTCGATGAACAGTGCGCGATGAATAGTGCGCGATGAACAGTACGCGATGAACAGTACGATGAATAGTAACGATGAACAGTAATCGCGTTTTTTGTGTTTTTAGGGTTTAGGGAGCAACTCGTGCTGATAACGTGTTGTGAATCAAGAGAACGAATGGGAAGATTGTGTTTATTCATTAATCATAAGATCCTTTATATAGGATTATTACAAGAGAGAAAAGGAAAATTCCTTTTCCTAATGGGAAAAGGAAAGTACATAAAAGGAAAATCCTAATTCAACTAGGATTCATTAAACCGGCCTAAAGACTAAGTGTTAATGGGCCGTAAACGGACCAGAACTAGTTATGACAATCCACTATGATTTATAACAGATTATTATTTTTATGAGAATTTCCGCATTTGTTTAATTAAAAAAAAATAAAAAATTTGGGTGTTACAAATTTATCGGTCAGTTTCTTGTACCATAATAGAAATATACTTTTAATTCAAAGAAAAACAAAATCTTTCCAAGAGTTATATTTTCAGTTTTAAGCAATTGTCAATAGGAACAAAATTAGAGTTTGTTAATAACTGTGAGTCTAAATAGAATATATCACAATATTTGATTGTTATATATCCATAAAAAAAATATAAAACAACCGATTAAACACCAACATATCCATTAGTACTTCCTAAAAAAAATTTCCATTAGTTAGACATGTTTAAAAAAATTCTAAAAATAATAATTAAACAATCTAATTTTTCAATTAGATTTTCATTAAGGATAATAACAAAAATAATACAATAATTAAGTAAAAGTATTAATAATAATAGTATTTTAATAATTACTATAGGTTTTTAGGATTTATGATTTAAAATTAGGTGTTTAAAAACCCTAGTCAATATATATAAAAACTTTCTACATAACTTAACGAACCCCATAGCTATTATTCATAATTTAACCAAAAGTTTAAATCAAATTACATTAAAGGTTAGAAGAATGTAATTTTAAGTTTCAATTTTTTCCACAAGTATTTTGTTTTTTTTTTGTCAATATCAAGTATCTACATGATACCATTTTTTCGGATCAAAATCTAAACAATTTTATTATTTACAATACATTATCTTAAACTAAATAAGCAACCAAATTTATAGAAGATCAAGGCCATTGAAGCAGTTCCAGAGTTGAAGACTTACCTCGGCGCAAGGTTTTCATTCATTGAAGCAAGGAATTGACACTATTTACATATGGATAATTTATCAATCTTGTTTTTGATAGTAAGTAGCAATGGAGTAAAATTTTCACAAAAATCTTGGGTTTTTTCTTAAAAACTCCTAATGAGGCTCTACCAATGGAAGGGGAAAAAATTACAAAATCTTAACGTGGTTTTTAACTTGAGTTAAAAGAAAATTAATATTAAAAATATTGTTAAAAACCTTATAATGGGTTCTACTATTGGAGATGGTCTAATATTTTGATACGTGGTGCAACAATTAAACTGTTCAAAAAAATTACAGTTCAGGAAAAAATTAAAACCAGAATGTAATTTTCGATAAAGAAACAAATTATCCATAATTGTTGCACAAAAAAAAAAAAAATTATCCATAATTTGAAACAATGTAATTCGGAAACTGAAATTTTTAAAAAGGTTCAACCTTAACATTAATCATTAAGATAAATTGGCAAATAGCAAAGACTGGCATATTTTAGCCGAAGAGATCAAATCCCATGTCTCCATCAGACTCCTCCGCAGCTTCTTCCTCTACAGCCACCGTCGCAGGAGCTCCATCGGATTCTCCCGAAACCGGTGCAACCTCCGCCGCAATCACAAACTTGCTTGGATCCTGAAACCATAAACTCACAGTTACAAAAACATTTTCATTACAAAATCATAAAAATCTAAAACAAAAAAAGAAAAGGCCAAACCTTTAAGAACTCCTTCACATTCTCAGCCTGTGGGAATGAATACTCGGTAGCTAAAGCAACCGCGAGAACATTCTTGTACGCGTTAATGAACATGTGCGGGGCAGCAGCTAAGGTCGGGTACGAGATAGCAAGAGAAAGCGCGGTAATCATCGAAACACCAACTGAAAACTTTTCAACAAGGCTATCTTCAGTAAGGTTAAGCACATCAGGGCTAAACACCGAACCATTATCGTAAACCGACTCAACAACAAGACCATAAGAGAACGGCCTAATTCCGAGCTTGGCTAGTAGCGCAGCCTCTGATGAACCGACTTTATCGCCTTTCTTGATTAGCTCCACTGGTGTTATGATCTCAACAGTACCTTTGTTGATTTTTGTTGGAATATTAAGCACTTGAAAGAAAGAAGTCTGTGATGGGTCAAGACCAGTGTTGCCTGGTGGCACAACCACATCGATTGGTGCCACTAAACCAACACGAGCCGGAGCCCCAACCTAACAAAAACACAGAACAAAGGAATTTCACATCAATTAACAACAGTACAAGCTATGTTATAAGTCAATCAATCAAAACACCAAGAGGTAATTTAAATCAAAACCAAAATGTATTTTTTTCACTTTCCAAGTTACAGAAATGCATAAACTAACCAAATCATCAGTTACCAGTACAAGCTAAGATATAAATTAATCAATCAAAACACAAAAAGAGAAGCTTGAACACCTAAGTAACAACAGAAAACTCTCAAGTCTCAAATACAATATCAAATGTGACAAGAACACAAGGATGATACTATTCCATTACAAACCCAAAATGCAAACTTTCACTATCCAATCTAATAACCTAGAGCAATAAGTCAGAGATAAAGCATAAACAATCCACACATTGCACTATCATGTATAGCAATTCCAAGATGAAGAAACAAACCTTGTACTTAGCAACCTCTTCACTCACTTCCTTCAAATCACCTTTTGTGAAGATCAAACCAACATTCCCCTATAATCAACAATAATCAATCAGAGCAAAATCGAATCAAAATCCAAAATCAATTGAAAAGAGTGGAAATGAAACCTGAAGAAGAGGAAGGAGATTGAGGAAACCAGTATTGCCAGTTTTATCAGCATGAATCCTAACAGATCTCTTCATCATCGTATTCTTCCCCATAAGAACAACGGAATCACCTCTTAAACCTTTCCGTATGCTCTGAAGCTGAGTAGATCCAACATTATCAGCTGCAACGATAAGGATCTGAGGATACTCATTCAAAAGCTCACAAAGCTTCGAATCGTAAACGATCTTCTTCTCCGCCTTTGTTGCTTTAATCGCCATTGATACTTGAAAAAAAACTTAACTAAGAATCTGAAAATTTAAAAGGGGTAGGGAAAATCGAGGGCCTAGACGAAGCTTGAGCTCGTACAAGGCGGACAGCGAATTTGCGCCGTCACTTTAACCTCTGCAACTGTTTTTGAGTTAAGAAGAGAAAAAAAACCCTAAAAATAAAGCTGCGAAGGATTTAACGAAAATGTTGAAGAAGACGACTTTGGGGTTATATAGTTACCGGAGGAAGAGAGAAATGACCTAGATCTAACGGCTCAGATTTGTTGGATCTGTAGCATATCGATTATCATTGAGATGGGCTTTTAATGTGGCCTAAATGAGGTTTTAGCTAAAATGTTAGCCCATCATCATATTTTTCTCGCTTAACATGACAAAATACTGAAATAGTGATTAAAATGTTCCTTCTGTATTTACTGGTTTGGTAAAAAAAAAAAAAGAGAAATATTTTGTTATCGAATTCTATTACTTAATTTTACTTGTTCTACGGTTCTACCATTGAGGAATTTAAAGTAGTTGGTTAAGAACTAATGACTAATGAGGAAGAATATTCCATTTTTGTAATGACTCAAGTTTCTCTTTGGATTAAAGTCTAAACACATTTTTCTTAGTTTGTCAAAAGCACTAATGACTAATGAGCAAGTCGATCGATACTAATCCATTTTTGTAATGACTCAAGTTTCTCTTTGGTCTGAATTCTAAACACACTTTTCTTAGGTCATGAACAAGACTTAATCACACTTTGGTCTCGATTAAATATTTGCTCTAATGATCATGGTTAATAGAAGATTTAACTTGGATAAAAAAGAATTTCAAATCAAATAATGGGAAGTGAAAAAAATGGGGACTGTTGGAGAATCAAAGATGTGATTGAGCTTTTCTTAGCAGAAAAACCAAATACGAGAATAATAATTAACATTCGTATCAAAAAAAAAAAAAAAAAAAACCAAATACGAGAATAATATATATCAAAGATAAGAATAAGAAATGAGAGACAAATAAAAATAAAAATCAGAATTACCAAAGCTAAGAACAAAAATCATCGGATCCGAGTAATTAAACTTGTGTGCTACTATAAAACCACTTATGTACAAATATTTATAAAGAGATCCACATGTGCATGACTAAGAACACGAACATTAACAATATATAGACGAGTTTATAAAAAAACAAATAAAAAAGCAAGAATATAATAGAAATATGTTAGCTAGAATAGAAAATTTTGATTACTACGAAAACCACCAAAGCAAAGATCGAACAATCATCGGGTTCGAATCTCAAACTTGTGTGCCATGGAAACCACTTTTGTATATATTTAGAAAGTACACATAAATCAAACAACAAAAGCAAGACCAAAAATGGTACTATCTTTTCTATAGCGTGTGAGGTAGTTGAAGAAGTAAAGAGAGATCACAAAGCAGAAACTTCGGCTATAAAAACTGAGATAGTCACAACTCACAAAACATCAGAACAAAGAAATTCAATCACGTAGCAAAAGAAGAAGAAAATGGGGATAGTTGCATTTCAATGGGGAGAAAACAAATTAACGTTGGTGCAAAACAGAGAGAAATGTGATTCATGGCAAGATTTACAACTCAATCATATATTTTTAGGGCTTTTGATTATGTTTATGCATTGTTGGTATATGAATGTTTTAATATATTTTTGTTTTTATGTTGGTGATATTAAAAGGGCAACTAAACCGGCGGTTTGGGATGACGATCACAAGATCTTGAGAAGTCAGCCTGACAACAACTTAGGGACATGGTTTGGTATTTCTACAAAAGGCAAAGTTGCTTTTTTTGTCGATCCATCGGTCTCTAACAATCTTAGCCTATCCGCCTTGCGTCCTGTCGATTTCTTGCGGGTTTGATTCATTCATGTTTTCTCTTTTCTTGTTTTGTTTGTTTAAACTACATATTTGGTGGATCTAATTACAGTATTTATTTTGATATTAGGGAGAAATGAGTCCATGGGACTATACAAGAGAATTGTCTGAAGATTCTGCAATGGGAGAAATGATTAACAAGGGGCTGGTCTATGACATAATTGTGGCAGATATAAATTCAAACTCAATGTTTTATATCGCCAAAAAGAATGCAAAGGAAATGCATGTTAACTATGTAGAGGTTGATTTTGGTGTGCATACCCTTTCTTCTGTCCTCGGACTCAATTCCAACTTTCCCAAGGTAATTTTTTAGATCAAATCTTGTAACATTTTTTTTTAATTAATAGTAACAAATTATTATTTTTCATAAAGAAGTGTATATCTCTGTTTCTAAGCTCAAACTCTCGATTTTTCTTGTTTCGTTGGATTTTATGTAGGAGTTGCGTATGAAAGACATTTTTAATGAGATGATTGCTAACGAACAAGTACCAACAATGAAGGAGATGGCTGAGAAGTTTGTGGACAAAACGGAGGCATCGTCTTCTTTCGACATTTTCGTAAGTAAACAATATCGAGCTACCTTTTTTCTATGATCCTATACATTAATAATCTCTTTGTTATTTTTTTTTGTCTTTTGATGGATTCAGGAAGTCGAAGACCGCTATAGCACAATGAGTACAATAGCATTGGAGGTGAAACCCACTAAGGAAGTAAAGTTCTATGAGAGGTATTTGGTGAACGGCAAATGGGAAGATCATGACTTCACTTTCAAGATCGAGTAGTTTGTTACAATCAAGATTGGACAGCATCCGAATACTATTACCTATAATAAATAATCGTCTTGATGCTGTAATAGTCTTAAGAACAATATATATATGCTTGGTCACATTCTATATAGTCTAAGAACAATATATATATGCTTGGTCACATTCTATATAGTCTAAGAACAATATATATGCTTAAATAAATAGTTGGTTTTCAAACTTTTTTTTTTACTTTATGTTTTCTTTCTATTAAGTTCAATTGATGGGATTTGAGTTATTTTCCTAGATTTTGACATTCATGTATCAATCCGAAATTATAATAACATCATGGATCCTTAGTTACAAAATAAAAAGCTCAATAGTGTTCGCTAAACAAAGAAAACGGTACAAAGAGTAAAAACGGGTCCCAAGTTTCAAGTTTCAAGTTTCCAGGTACATGAGGCTCTCACTAGGACAATTAGTATGTTACACTAAACGTGTTTCATGCTCCATGACCAAAACATGGCCTTAAACAATCACATTTTTATTCGAATTTATCACATTTATACAATTTAATGTAATTAGTGCGGTCCATGATAAGTTAGGTAGCCAAGTTAATACCATTTGGCCATATCTCATAAATGGTAATATTCCCATGCGAAAGGATATGAGAACCAATGATATGATTTGAGTGAAGCCTTTACTTTTTCTTATATTTTATTATAAACTTTTTTTTTTGGTCAAGTAAGTCAAATTATAAACACTAGTGAAGCATATTTAGAGATCAATCTTTTTAAGGGTCCAAATTGGAGAAGGCTTGCTTTTCAAAAAGAAGAGCATGATTATATATTCATATAGAGAGGACACACTCTTTGAATTTAAACCATGATTGCAATTATTATGGAGCATCCAAAAATTATGTTTATTTTTCTCTTGATATCCACCAAAAATTATGATTTCAAACTAAATGTGTTATTGTGAATTTTTAAGGTTTGAAAAATAAAATATTTTATTTTATTAACCCATCAATATACTATAAAAAAAACCTTTTTAAAACTTTAGATTTTATATAGGTAACTATGATTTTAAAACAAAAAACACAAAATAAGCTTTAACAAAAATATCGTAACATTCACCCAAAAAATGATGTTAGAAATTTTAGGCTATTAAAATGCTAAAATTGTCAATTTTTCCCTAATGTAATTAAAACGGTTTGTATTGGATAAAGTAGCACTCATAACCAAGACTTTCGAAAAAACATTTCTCCACTACAAATTGTGAATATAGAATAACATAATAATTCACCAATTGATTGATGTGACAAATAAAAATGAGATGAATTATTCTCTCCTTACAATTTAAAGTTCTAAGGAAATAAAAAGCAAAGATGAACTCCAAACTATATAATATCTCAATACAAGCAAAATGTATTACAACTTTTCTAATCAACATATTTTTTTTCACAATTGTGTTTGATACAAAAGAAAAAGACGACCAATTAAACTTAATTGCACATTCCAATAATTGTATATTAACCGTTTTTCACTAAAATTATCATTTGTGTTGTGATATGAGAAGAGAGAATAGAATGAAAATTGAGTGATAATCTTATTCAATAGAAAACAAAGGTATATATAAGATACAATAACTTGGGGAGGAGTAATAACTTGGAGAGGAAGGGACTTGGTGAACAAGGCCATAAGCATATATGGACATTCACAATAAATGGGTTTATAACACTTCCCCTTGAATGTCCATTATCTAAAAATACTCCTAATACGCAAGTGATGCTGCCTCATTAAAAACCTTACCAGGAAAACCCAATGGGAAAAACTATAGTTAAGGGAAAAAGAGTGCAGCGCATATTTACTTCCCCTGATGACTAGATGACTTGAGGTCTTTGAGACAACGCATCCAAATGATGAACTTATTTCTTCAAAGTAGCAGTTGGAAGTGTCTTGAGAAATAAGTCCGCCAACGTTTTGCTTGAACGAATATGTAGAATATGTATATCGCCATTCTTCTGCAACTTAAAGATCTTTTAGATTATCCATCTTGATCATTCTCTATGTTTCTCTTAATATCATTAAAGTAAGATATTCATTATAGAGATTGATAGACTTTCATATATCACTCTAATGATAACATTCCTCTTTAAGTGTCTATCATTTGCGTGTTCTTTGATGTCTCGTTAAAAACCTTTCATAGAAAAACCCTATGGGATAAAAAAACTATGATAAGGGAAAAAGAGTACATCCACGCTCATCATTATCGTTCTCCTTCTCAGAAGCATCTTCTTCAGAAGATGACTTCTGATCATATGCTATGTTTTCGAATGATCATAAGCATAGCCTTAACAAAACAAACTTGTATGATTTATGATATCTCAAATCATTAGACTTCTGGTCCATAACATATTTTCCTTTTCTCATACAAAATCACATATTTCAATCATGAAAGAGATCGATAAATTTCTTAAACATCAGTTTAAATTTGGTACTTTAGGACCATTTTTGTAACGACCGAAGTCCAAAATATTGGTATATTTTGGAGGTGTCGATCGACACCCTTGGGCAGTGTCGATCGACACGAGTTCTGAGTTTTGGTTTCGGTTTGCGAAAACCGCGATTTTCACGCGGTTTAATTCTCGAAACCCTAAGCTCGACCTTTTTAATGGCCTGGGATCGCGAGCCGTCGGGTTTCAAGCAGAAATCAGTGAGAAATCGTGGGAGAGAAAGAATCGAGGGAGAATCGTGTTTGTTCATCAAAGTTTGGTCCGAATTCTCGAGGTTCTTCGTCTTTTCCATGGTTGTGGTGTTCGTGTCGAGTTTCCTTGCGGTTCCAGTGGTGAATCAGAGTGTGGAGGTCGTTTGTTCGTCGCTTTCCAATCCGTTCTTCATCTTCGAGTAGCGAGGTGAGTGCGTGATCGCTAGGATTACTCGTAGATTCCCGATAATTGCGTTTGTGTGTTGAATTATGTGAATCGTGTCTATTGATTGATGATCGGTGGATGATTGTTCGCGTTGTTTCTATGTGTGTGATCGGAAATTGATAAAAAGGTGATTCCGGGTCGAGACGTGAGAGGAGAGTCTCGGCTCTGGTTTCTGTAACAGGGTATCGATCGACACCTAGAGGCTGTGTCGATTGACACCACATAAGAAATGATACTCGTTGTCTGCGAGTGTCGATCGATGCCTAGAGGAAGTGTCGATTGACACTTGGTGCAGTTGCCTGTACCTGAGTATCAGGTGTCGATCGACACCGTCGTGGTGTGTCGATCAACACCAGGTTAAAAACTATGAAAACTTTATAATGTTTATTAATCGTTGAGAATTGTTAAAATTGTATTCTATGTTTAATCTTTTGCGGGATGACCGCTCCACTGAGTATTTATGGTAATACTCACGCAACTCCCGTGTTCTTTTGAGTTGCAGGTAAAGGAAAAATGTGATCGTGGAATCGAGGCCGAGGGAAGAGGATGATAGAGTTTTTAAATTATGTTGTTAGTCTAGCGAACCGTTGAGCTAGGTTGCTAGTTTTTGTTTCATTCCTGAATTCTGGTGTTGAATTTAAATTGATTTAAAGGATTCATTTATTGATTGGATTTATTAAATTATTTAATGGTGTTAATTATTTGTTTCTGCAGTAGAAATGTTAGTTTAAAAAAATAAAATAAAATTGGGTGTTACATTTTGGTATCAGAGCTTAGACGATTTTAGGACAATTGAATTTAGATGCATGAGACTATATGTTTAAATTGATTCGTGCGTTTAGTCAATTTAATAGAGTCTTAGTATCATCCTCTTCGGCCTTTTAAAATGATTCCACGGTAAGTTTTGTGTTTTGTTTGTGACTTCTTGTAGCTTATAGTCATGTTCTGTGAGTGTTTCAGAGAGATGGACGCCGGAACTAGAGGTCGTGGTAGAGGTCGTGGCAGAGGTCGTCGTGGTCGTGGACCAGTGTTTGAGTCGTCTTCGAGTGCTACGCATACGTCAGGGACTCCTACGCATCATACGGGTTCTGTGAGCGAGACCAGTGCGAGCGTGAGTGCTGTGGGTGCTGGAAGAGGCGTCGGGATGGCTGGTAGAGGGGCGGGCCCGGGAGTGGGTACCGTTTCAGCTCAGGAGCGTATGGATCGCATGGAGGATATCCTGAAGGAGATACTAGGGCATTTTCCAGCGGCGGCTCCGGTTCAGGCTCCAGTGATTCCGCCTGTGGCGGAGGTGCAGCAGAGGGCTGCGGTTGCAGAAGTGCGTCCGTCTTACATGGAGATGGTGAGTCAGATGCGGCAGATGAGTACGGCTTTCTTTTCGGGTTGCGTCAGTCTCGAGGAGGCTGATGAGTGGCGTATGCCCGTAGAGCGCAATTTTCGTTCGATTCATTGCCCTGAGGAATATCGGGTAGAGCTGGCGATCCACTATCTGGGTGGTGATGCGCACGCTTGGTGGAGAGATATTGAGGCCAGGAGGCCTGGTGCAGTATGGACCTGGGGAGAATTTGTGGCTGAGTTCAATGCTAAATATTTTCCTCAGGAGGCATTAGATCGTCTCGCGTCGAGATTTGTGGATCTGGTTCAGGGAGATCGTACCGTGCGTGAGTACGACGCTAAGTTTGGGCGTTTGCTGGCATATGCGGGCGACATAGTGGATCAGCGGACGCAGGTCCAGAGGTTCCTGAGGGGACTGCAGCCAGATTTGCGGACTAGGTGCAGAGTGACTGAGTACGCCTCCAGGGCGAAGCTGGTAGAGGTTGCTGCAGGGATCGAGGAGGATCTGAGAGGGCAGGCAGCCGCGGTGGGTCCAGTATTAGTTGTTCCCCCTGTTTAGCCGAGGCAGCAGCAGTTGCAGGGTGGTTCCGGTTCTGGTCCCAGCAAGGGCGGCAAGCCTGCGCAGGGACATAAACGGAAATGGGATGACTCTTCCAGGCCCAGCTAGGGTTCGAGGGGCGGAGCGTGTTTTGGATGCGGCAGTGTGGAGCATCAGTTGTCGAGTTGCCCTGGGAAGGGTGGTCAGCAGCAGCCGCAGTAGCAGCCGCGGCAGGCAGATGTGAGAGTCTGTTATAACTGCCGGGAGCCCGGGCATATGTGTCCTAAGCCGCAGTGGATGACTCTTGCTCCAGTTTAGCCAGTGGCGCAGTTGGAGGCAGTGCAGCCGTTGGGTCAGATTAGGCCAACACCCCGAGTCTATACCCCGAGAGAGGTGGGGCAGGGACAGCATAGCGGCGCGTCGATCACAGGTAAGATCTTAGACTCTGACTTCGCAAATTCTTTAGTTGTGGAATTGTTGTTTGGTTCTATTATTTTGCTTGTGATAGTTAGTAGGGTTCTCAACGCATATGAATTGTGTAGGAACCTTATTAGTGGGTGGTTTTGAGTCCCATGTGCTTTTTGATTCTGGAGCATCGAACTGCTTTATTACTCCAGGGCATGCCGAGAGCAGTGGCATCCATAACAGCGTGGGAGAGCGTTCAGAGTTGGTCAAGGTAGCTGAAGGTGGTTTTCTAGCTTCTTCGGGCTGTGCTAGAGCAGTTGATGTTCAGATTACGGGGCAGTCTATGCCAGCAGACTTGGTGATTTGTCCGGTGGTGTTGTATGACGTTATTCTGGGATGGATTGGTTGTCTCATTATAGAGTCCATCTGGATTGTGACCGAGGCAAAGTGTCTTTCGAGCGTGGGCCAGAGAAATTGACGTTTCAGGAATGAGACCGACTTCAGGGAGCCTAGTGATTTCTGCGGTTCAGGCAGTGCAGATGTTGAAGCGAGGATGCGAGGCGTATTTGGCGACAATTTCTATGCCAGAGTCCGTTGGTAAGGTTGCGGTGAGTGAGATTCAGGTTGTCCGGGAGTTTGAGGATGTCTTTCAGTCATTGCAGGGATTACTGCCGTCGCGGTCCGATCCGTTTACGATTGAGTTAGAGCCCGGGATAGAGCCCATTTCCAAGGCACCTTACAGGATGGCTCCGCCCGAGTTAGCTGAGCTGAAGAGTCAGTTAGAGGATTTGACTAGTAATGGTTTTATCCGTATGAGTACTCCACCGTGGGGAGCGCCAGTGTTGTTTGTGAAAAAGAAGGATGGGAGTTTCCGGTTATGCATCGATTACCGGGGACTTAACTGGGTCACTGTGAAGAACAAGTACCCTCTCCCGAGGATTGATGAGTTGTTAGATCAGTTGAGGAGTGCTACTTGGTTCTCTAAGATTGACTTGGCGTCAGGTTACCATCAGATTCCGATGGACGAGGTTGATGTTCGGAAGACTGCTTTCAGGACACGGTATGGTCATTTCGAGTTTGTTGTGATGTCGTTCGGTTTGACGAATGCGCCAGCAGCGTTCTTCCGGTTGATGAATGGTGTGTTTCGGGAGAACCTGGATGTCTTCGTGATTATCTTTATCGATGATATCTTGGTTTACTCTAAGAGTCCTAAGGAGCATGAGGTTCATTTGCGGTTGGTTTCGGAGAAGCTTCGGGAGCAGAAGCTTTATGCTAAGTTGAGCAAGTGCAGTTTTTGGCAGCGGAAGATGGGATTCCTTGGTCACATTGTCTCTGCACAGGGAGTTTCTGTGGATCCGGCTAAGATAGAGTCTATTCGAGATTGGCCTACACCGACTACTGCTACCAAGATCAGGAGTTTTCTGGGTTTAGCAGGATATTATCGGAGGTTTGTCAAAGGATTTGCGAGTATGGCTCAGTCGATGACGAAGCTGACCGGGAAGGATGTTCCGTTTGTTTGGTCCCAGGAGTGCGAGGAGAGCTTTTCAAGGCTTAAGGACATGTTGATGAGTACACCGGTTTTGGCGTTGCCCGAGCCGGGTAAGCCGTATGTTGTGTACACGGATGGTTCCGGGATTGGTTTGGGTTGCGTGTTGATGCAGGAGGGTAGAGTGATTGTGTATGCTTCGAGGCAGCTGAGGGGCGCAAAGCGTAATTACCCTACGCATGATCTAGAGTTGGGTGCAGTGGTGTTTGCATTGAAGATTTGGAGATCCTATCTGTATAGTGGGAAGGTTCAGATCTTCACCGATCATAAGAATCTGCAGTACATTTTCACTCAGCCGTTACTAAATGTGAGGCAAAGGCGCTGGGTTGAGTTGTTAGCAGATTATGAGCTGGATATAGTCTATCATCCTGGTAAGGCGAACCAGGTGGCGGATGCTTTGAGTCGTCTTCTGGCAGATTCGGCGCGGGAGCAGGATGTTGAGTCGCTGATTAGTGAGATTAGCACATTGCGTTTATGTGCCATGTCAGAGGAGCCTTTGGGTTTAGAGGCGGTTGATCAGGCGAATATGTTGAATAGGATTCTTGCAGCTTAGGCGAGTGATTCTGGTTTAGTGGTTGCGTCGACCGCTGCGGGTTCTAAGTATCAGGTCTCCTCGAGTGGGGCGATTCTTGTTCGCGGTAGGGTTTGTGTACCCAAGGTTGAGGAGTTTAGGCAGGAGATTCTGCGGGAGGCTCATGCTAGTAAGTTCTCGATTCATCTGGGAGCGACTAAGATGTATCGTGATCTCAAGCGGTATTATCACTGGGTCGGGATAAAGAGAGATGTGGCGGCTTATGTCTCTAAGTGCAACACGTGTTCGCTGGTTAAAGCTGAGCACAAGGTTCCTAGTGGTCTTCTGCAGAGTTTACCCATTCCGGAGTAGAAGTTGGATAGGATCACGATGGACTTTGTTGTGGGATTACCTTTTTCGAGGACGCACGATGCTATTTGGGTGATTGTTGATCGGTTGACTAAGTCAGCGCATTTTATGGCCATCAAAAAGATAGACGGCGCGGCTGTTTTGGCTAAGAAATTTGTGCAGGAGATTGTGAGGCTGCATGGAGTGCCAGCCAGCATTGTGTCTGACCGAGATCCGAGGTTTGCATCTGAGTTTTGGAGAGCGTTTCAGGCAGAGATGGGCACTAAGGTGCATATGAGTACAGCTTATCATCCGGAGACTGATGGGCAGTCAGAGAGGACTATTTAGACTATGGAGGATTTGCTGAGGATGTGTGTTTTGGATTGGGGTGGTCACTGGGATGGTCATTTGAGCTTAGTGGAGTTTTCTTATAATAACAGTTTCCAGGCAAGTATTGGTATGGCTCCTTTCGAGGCTTTGTATGGGAGGCCATGGAGGACACCCCTATGCTGGACCCAAGTGGGGGAGCGGAGTATTCATGGAGCTACTTATGTTCAGGAAATGACGAAAAAGGTCCAGGTGGTGAGGCTGAACATGAAGGAAGCTCATGATCGGCAGAGGAGTTATGCGGATAAGAGGCGGCGAGAGCTTGAGTTTGAAGTGGGAGATCGGGTGTATCTTAAGATGGCAATGTTGAGGGCTCCTAACCGAGCCATAGCAGAGAACAAGCCCAGTCCGCAGTTTATGGGTCTGTTTCCGGTAGTGGAACGAGTTGGGCCGGTGGCGTATCGGCTTGAGTTACCACCGATCATGAAGGCATTTCATAAGGTTTTCCATGTGTCGATGTTTTGATGAAGTGCCTGCATGAGTCGGAGGAGCTAGTGCCTGAGATTCCTGCGGATCTTCAGCCTGATTTGACGGTTTCGGTAATGCCTATGAGGATTCTCGAGAGGAGGGTCAAGGTGCTGCACCGGAAGAAGATTCCTTTGTTGCGGATTCTGTGGGATTGCGCTGGTTTTGAGGAGGAGACTTGGGAGCCCGAGGCAAAGATGAAATTAAAGTTTAGGAAGTGGTTCGACAAGCAGGTCATGGCGTGAGCTTTATTTCTCTTTGTGGTTCCAGTTTAGTCTGTTTAGCATATTGATGCTTTGTATCGTTGTATGTTTCGTTGTGTTGTAACGATTATACCTTTTCGATATTTATAAGATGGAGTTGTTCTTATTTAATATGTGTTATAAGATGAGTCTTTCTTATATGTGTTGTGGTGATATTCCGGGTTAGGGAGTATCGAGTTTGACCACGAGAGGCAGTTAGTCGATAGATGTTTATCAGCGTTTTAAAATTTATTACTCTAGGGGTTGCGGTTACAATCAACTCATTCATTTTATTTTGAGAGGATGCGTCCTTTCTAGGGATTGTGTAGCTTTCCCTGTGTACCCAGAGCTCAAAGGATGCGTCCTGAGAGTGGAAGGGGCACGAGGCACCGATAGCTCAAAGGATGCATCCTGCGAGTGAGAGGGGTACGGGCACCGATAGCTCAAAGGATGCGTCCTGCGAGTGAGAGGGGTGCGGGACACCGATAGCTCGAGGGATGCGTCCCGAGAGTGTGAGTGGTGTGACACCGATAGCTCAAGGGATGCGTCCTGGGAGTGAGAGTGGTGTGGAATGAGTTAAAAGTAATAGATGTCTGAAAACAGGCGTATAAACATGAGACTAAACTAGAGCCTCGGAGATCGAGTTTAGGATCTCGGATTATTGACCGGTTTTGGGTCGGGTTTCGTTCTTGGCCAGTAGTTGACGGTTTTTGTTAGGATTCGAGGACGAATCCAAGGTTAGTGGGGGAGAATTGTAACGACCAAAGTCCAAAATATTGGTATATTTTGGAGGTGTCGATCGACACCCTTGGGCAGTGTCGATCGACACGAGTTCTGAGTTTCGGTTTTGGTTTGCGAAAACCGCGATTTTTACGCGGTTTAATTCTCGAAACCCTAAGCTCGACCTTTTTAATGGTCTGGGATCGCGAGCCGTCGGGTTTCAAGCAGAAATTAGTGAGAAATCGTGGGAGAGAAAGAATCGAGGGAGAATCGTGTTTGTTCGTCGAAGTTTGGTCCGAATTCTCGAGGTTCTTCGTCTTTTCCGTGGTTGTGGTGTTCGTGTCAAGTTTCCTTGCGGTTCCAGTGGTGAATCAGAGTCTGAAGGTCGTTCGTTCGTCGCTTTCCAATCCGTTCTTCATCTTCGAGTAAGCGAGGTGAGTGCGTGATCGCTAGGATTACTCGTAGATTCCCGATAATTGCGTTTGTGTGTTGAATTATGTGAATCGTGTCTATTGATTGATGATCGGTGAATGATTGTTCGCGTTGTTTCTGTGTGTGTGATCGGAAATTGATAAAAGGTGATTCCGGTTCGAGACGTGAGAGGAGAGTCTCGGCTCTGGTTTCTGTAACAGGGTGTCGATCGACACCTAGAGGTTGTGTCGATCGACACCACATAAGAAATGATACTCGTTGTCTGCGAGTGTCGATCGACGCCTAGAGGAAGTGTCGATCGACACCAGGTTAAAAACTATGAAAATTTTATAATGTTTATTAATCGTTGAGAATTTTTAAAATTGTATTCTATGTTTAATCTTTTGCGGGATGACCGCTCCACTGAGTATTTATGGTAATACTTACGCAACTCCCGTGTTCTTTTGAGTTGCAGGTAAAGGAAAAATGTGATCGTGGAATCGAGGCCGAGGGAAGAGGATGATAGAGTTTTTAAATTATGTTGTTAGTCTAGCGAACCGTTGAGCTAGGTTGCTAGTTTTCGTTTCATTCCTGAATTCTGGTGTTGAATTTAAATTGATTTAAAGGATTCATTTATTGATTGGATTTATTAAATTATTTAATGGTGTTAATTATTTGTTTCTGCAGTAGAAATGTTAGTTTAAAAAAAAAAAAAAATTGGGTGTTACATTTTGGTATCAGAGCTTAGACGAGTTTAGGACAATTGAATTTAGATGCCTGAGGTTGCTAGTTTTCGTTTCATTCCTGAATTCTGGTGTTGAATTTAAATTGATTTAAAGGATTCATTTATTGATTGGATTTATTGAATTATTTAATGGTGTTAATTATTTGTTTATGTAGTAGAAATGTTAGTTTAAAAAAAAAAATTGTATAAAAAAAAAAAATTGGGTGTTACAATTTTTCTTCTAGCCATTTAAATCCTTCTGGGATTTGTATACAAATCTCATTATCAAGTGATCATTTAGCATAAATTATTGTCATCATACTATTTCAGATAACACTGAGTTTTGATGATCTTCAAATTAAGAATCACTTTGATCAATATCTTTAGAGAAATCTACATGGGTACACATATACATAATTATACCATATTTTCTCTTTTCATTTGATCGAGTAGAGTTCTCAAGAACATAATTTTGATATATTTAATCCTTCAGGGATTATATCGATATAAATTTTCTCATCCAGTGTTTTATATCTTATTACCAGACTTATGAGATATTTCAAAAGTATTGCTACCACCACAAGAGACTATAAATATATCTCTTCATAAAACAATCTTTGTCTTTGTGAAAATTTCACTATTTTCACTCTCGTTTTCCACAAACTTTATATCTTTCACTCGTTTTACACTTCAGGTGCATGGACTCCTGGTTCAAAAATTTATCTTCAAGAGATTATAAGTACAAGTCTATTTTTCTTTCCACTTTGGCCAATCATTACTTTGTGTACACATTTCAATAGACTTTCTTTCATGATCCTCTTTTCCATAATATCAACTGCTCATAGCATGCAAAATATTACGACGCCGATTTGCTTTTTTGTTCTATTTATTCCAAACATGACATAGCTAGTAGCTCTTTTCATTGTCAAGTACTTGAACTTTTCATTTGTCATGTTTATTTCTCTTCTAGAGATCATTCATTCTCTTATGGAGATCTTTACAGATTTCCTCAATCTGGTCATTCTCAATTTATGCTCACTTTTCTTTTTGAGGATTCTTATATTTAGAACCAAATAGGTCTATCACGCTTCAGACGATCTTTAGACTCACTAGCAGTTTGATATAGTCCTTCTAGGACATTAATTTTGATTAGAGCATATACAGCTGGTATAAGTGATCACTCTATTAGGATCAACAAAGCGTCTGACAAATAATATGCCAAGTTTTTCTTATGAATTATCTTTTTGGACTTCTAATGTACATTCTCTAGTCTGAGGATCATTGATAATTCATAGAAACTTATATCTTTTTACAGCTGTTTATTTTCTCCCCCTGATGTTAATATGAGACTCGAGCAATAAAAATCCTTCTGGGATAGCTCTAGACAATTATTCATATCCAACATATATTTTTATCCTCTTTCTGAGGTCCCATCTTAAAATGTTATGGTGGAGCACTTTAACATTCAAACATCTTTCTGATGGGAATTATTTGGTTTCTGATCCTAAACCAATAATGATGGGGAGACCTATTAGTTATTCATTGGCTTGATGCGAAACAATGGTGTTAAACCATTTTGTGTATAAACATAAGCTTCTGGATGTTCAACACTTTATTTTAATGGCTAACATAAATTCACCAACATTATCAAATAACCTTGCAAACTTCAGGTTGCAGTTTCATGACAAGGATAAATGTGAATCTTGAGTTGATGTGTTTATCGAGTCAATGCGTCCATTGAATCGATGCATCTATTATCTAAAATTCACATAGTGGGTGATCAGCCCATAAATATCTCCTTGTATATACTTCTAGAAATAAACATATTCCAGTTTATTTTTCTTACTGGTGAATGCCACATTATCATATTGCTTTCTGAGCAATCAACATATGATAAATGACTAGAAAGAATCTTCTGGTTCTTTACGAAATATCCATACACTTTTATAAATTACCGCATCATCTACTAAACCAGGATGACCAATTCGGTTAAGCCAAACATTTAAATTGTTAGTAAACTTCTGATTTACTTTTCATTCTCAGTAAACTTCTGGTTTGCTTTTCATTCTCAGTAAACTTCTGGTTTACTTTTCATTCTCGGTAAACTTCTGGTTTACGAATATTTGTGTAGTACAATCTAGTACAAAATAGGTAAATTCTCTTAAATACTTTCAACCTTCGGAAAAACTTGTGATTTGGGGATATTCAACAATTCCTTCACTTTTCATATAAAATCCCATAGATTTATTTTTATGAAGGAGTAAGCAAACTCAATTTTAGTGTAAACATAATCTTCTGGATGTTTCACTTATAGTATACAAGATCCTTTAACTCTTCCCCTCGAGATGATAACACTGTAGATTTATCAATCTTGAACTGAATCTCATTTTAGAATCAATAACATATCCTACTCGGATCATTAGATCCTTTCTTTTGAGACTTTGGTGAATAGAATGTATAAAGTACTCCAATTGCCTTCTTTAGACAATGATATCTATGTGCTCTTCTGGAGCATTCATATATATGTTCTATATAACCTTGTATTGTACTTCCTCAAGTTTATTTTCTTTTATATTTGTTCACTTCCGGTGAAAATATGAGTTTTTGATAGAAACTCTTCAATCGCGATCTTGAGCACATTCATATTCACTTTCACTTATGCTTTCGACAAATATTATATGTGTGATCCTTTTCTTTCTTAAAGTATGATGTCACATTCGCTTCAGGGAATGGAGTATAACCGATAAAACATGTTTATTTATAGACTTAATCTTAGATGTACACACTCATAATGATCTCTAAATAACATCTTGTTCTCATCATACTTTTCTTTTAAATTTGTTCGAAGAACTTATGGATCTTTTATGGTCAAATTGTGAACATAATCTTCAAGATATGACACTTGTCTATGTAAGCTTCTTTACTCTTCCACCTCGAGATGATGAAACTTCAGGTTCATCCATCTCGTATTAAATTCTACTCCATAATTAAAACATACCCCCAACTTGGATCATCTATATCATTTTCTTATTTACTTTGAGACTTGAGGAATATAATTCATCAATGTTTGTGTTTCCATATAATAATCCAAATGCTCTTCGAAGGATTTTAATGAGCTTTATACACTTTATATTGTATTCACATTAGATACTTTCATTCTCATATGAGAGAAAATTCTCTTCTTTCTTTCCATTTTTCTCACTTCTGGTGGGAATATAATTCCTTACATAATTTCTTGAAAGAATTTCATTGATCTGATTCTTGACCATATATGTCATATCCACACTTATGATCACTTTTACATGCATAACCATTTTCTGTGGCCAATATGATCATTTTCTTTTCTATAATAGATTTGACATTCACTTCAGGGAATTGTTCATAAGTAATTAAATATGATTCATAACTTTCATTATCTTGCTAACCAACAAAGAGTTAATAAGTTCAAACTGCTTCTTAAACTCTGTTTTATGTCTTCGAGACATGTATGTACACTTTTTCATAGTTTTATGTCTTCGGGACATGCATGTCTTCAGGACATGTATGCAAGGTAAGACTTTTCCTTTCTCAATATGTGATGTCACTTTTCTTCAGAAAAACAACTCGTTGGACATGATTCATTATTTTGTTCAACCGCGAAGGGTTCATAATACTTTCTTGAATCTCTTTTAGTATAATATTATGTCTGCTGGACCAAAATATTTACATCAAATGTAAGTGTATCTTTCTTTTCTTTAACATATATACACTAATGAAACAATTTACCATATATATATATACATACCATAATTACATATATATATATATATATATATATATACATAATCAAACCAATCAATATATTAAAGGGTTGATCAATCATTAATTACATAAAACCATATATATAACTCATTATAAAAATTACCGAACCAAAATTCTTTCCAAGTCACATTATTATTTTAATAGAAAATAATCAATTTCTTTTAATTGTAAAATTCGTTTTTTTTCTTTTTAAAAGATTTAGTAACTTACTTGAAAAATATTGGAGAGGTTATCGGAAAAGACTCGCCAAAATATTCACAAAATCTTGACAATCGTGAAATTGGTTCCTCCTCCACACATGGAGGACAGTATCACTGGCAATCAACGATTGAATTTTTTTTCTTCAGTCCTAGGAAGCATGAACAATATGTTAAAAGGGAAGGAGTTTTGATTGATAATTAAATCAAACGGTTAAAAAAAAATTCATCGACACATGTATGAATACGAGGTCAATAATGAACACTAGCTTTACTATTATAAATCATGCAAAATCAGATTAAGCAAAATTCAACAATGAAACAAATAGCAAAACATACATCCTTTATCAAACCAATAAACCAGATCGATAATAAAACAGTACTTGATAATCGATCTGCTACATTCAATACTCGAGAACATAAATTAATAAAGTATGAGAGGATCAACTTATCTCTATGAAAACGAAGTGAAAGTAGGTGACTCGGTCAAACGGAGACGAAACAATGTTGGCTAGGTTTTGTGTTTAAGCTGCTAGGGTTTTACTCACTAGGTAGATCTATCGTGCTGATAACGTGTTGTGATATGAGAAGAGAGAATAGAATGAGAATTGAGTGATGGTCTTATTCCATAGAAAACAAAGGTATATATAGGATACAATAACTTGGGGAGGAGTAATAACTTGGAGAGGAAGGGACTTGGTGAACAAGGCCATAAGGATATATGGACATCACAATAAATGGGTTTATAACAATTTGGAAATTTTTTATTTCCCAACAGTATCAATACTAATAATCGAAGAGTATAAAAAAATGTTTGGGCAAAATTAGACTTTTAATTACTCCAATTGCCACTCGAAAATCCACTTTCTAAAAACATTTCTCAAATTCGAAGGAGCAATTTCGGAAGAAAAAATCAGGATCCAATTGAAAAACTCAGTTAAAAACAGATAAACACGTGGATCTGATTGGTCGAAATTATATGGATAAAGATCACGATGACACATGGCTTTGCAAAGTTTCTCTCTTCAAGAAAACCATTTCTTCCACAAAGGATTGAATGTTTGATCTTAAATCTTTAACTCTTGCCTAACACTAACTCTCTTTAGTCTCTATTCTCTAGCTCTGTGATATATCATTTCACACTCTTTTAGTTTATTTCATTAAATTACATCATATATGTTTTGAATATTATGTCACTTAATAAATTAAATCTCAAATTCTTCTATTTTTTCTCTATGCTTCTCTGTTCGAATTCAACCTGCCTCCTCTAATGAATTTGATGACTTTTTTTTTTTTACAATTTGAGAGGTTTGGGACTCATTTTGCAAAATTTTACAGGTTTTTGGGTACGTATGCAGTTTTGAGAATCCCGGGAATGCTAAATACTGGTGAAACTACTTGTGAATCATTCAGTTTCGAAATATAGTTGCATACAACAATCACAATGGTTCCAATGTGCAGTCTCGGTCTCAAGGTATGATTTTTTTATAACAAAGATAATTTTGCTTACCTTTCTTACTATTATTTGCAGGGCTGTCTGGTCCTGTTATTGGTGAAACCATTGGAGCTATTCCATGACCAATGAAACGACAAACACAGCTAAAGGTAGATTTGTTTGCATCTTCTAACTTGTGTGTGTAAAGTGTGAGTAAATTCTTCTGTAAATGTGTAAGTTTATAATGTTTTCTGTGGCAGCAACCCGAGACCGTTATGGAGCTGTTGCTTTTTAATTTGTGTCATTTGGACCTGACTTAGTGAAGGTACTTTTGTAAATGTGTAAGTTTATAAAGTAGGGTTCCCTAGATCTCAGTTTAATCATTCTTGCTTTCCTCTATTGGTATTAGATTCGTGGGACCTTAGGATATTTACTTGCTTTCTTCAATGGCTGGTTTTCTCCCTCAGTATATTATGGCGTAAGTTTACAAGAATGGACATGTCAAGCTGTTTGAGAGGTAAAAAACGTTTTATATTGACCAAACATATATGATTTATATAACGAAATTTCCACATTCCATGTATCTTTTTGTTCTTTCAGGTCTTAGCCCATTACAAATATAGTCTACATACACACAACGAGCACTAGCATTGGAGGTCATGGTGTTAATTAGCTTAGTGGTTGGGAAGTTCTCATAATGGTCAAAACTCACACGAAGAAGACCAGCATGGGTTCGTAGATATGGTAACTAAATCAGTAGTTCCACATATAGTCTGTGTTTGAAAATTGTGTGAACTGTGAATCATAATATATATGTGAGAGGTGGGAGATATAGAAGTGGTCGAATCCCCTATAGTTTTTTATATTAAGGTGTTTTGAATGACGAGGATCATCATACACAATTATTCCCTTCCCTTATTTTTTGGTTGTAAAAGAGTTTGTGATCCGTTTCTGCGATTTCTTTGTGGTATTGTAATGTTTAATTGTTAATAATAAGTATTTTTAAATGTTTAAGACATTCACAATCATTTGAGGGTAACTTTGTGGGTATTATATTATCTACAAGAATAACAGTCTCTCTTTATAGGGTAAATTTTGCTCACTAGCAAACAAAAACTATAATTAGTAAATTAACCAAAAATAGCCCATGTGGCATATTAAGAAAATAAATTTTGGAGTGAAAACTTTTTTAGGCCAAAAACGAGATCATGCAAATCCATTTAATTTTTTTTTATAAATTCATAAACTAATACTTCAAGATATTTTGGAGTATCAAATCAGATTTCAAGAATAATCATGTTTGTAAACCAATAATTTGGCTTATATTAAAACCTTCCTAAAATTGAGCCGACATATGTATGCACATTCATTTATTTTGGATTTATAAATTTCTAAACTAATACTCCAAAATATTTGGAGTATCAATCCATATTTAAACCTTCCTATATTTGAGCAGAGTTGTGTTATTTAAAATATAAACACCAAGTAATGTTACATGTTTATAAAAAGTGAATGATAGAATATACCTATTTTCTACATTTATATTATCTAAAATATTATGAATTTTTTTTATACATTCATAATTTACCACTAAAATATGTTATCAATAAATCTTAGTTTCTTAAAATACTACCAACAATTAATCTATATAATAAATGATAATTTAATTCAAATAGCTTAAATGAAAAATTCTTATTGATCAAGAATATGCAGAGATTGTGCTTTAAATTTAAAGATTTTGGAAATAAACATTAATAATATTTCTTTTATTGAATTTGCGAAATTTCATAACAAATAAAAATTACTATATTTGAAATATTTGAAGAGTGGAGTTTAAACAGGTGAATTCTAAGGAGAAAAGAAGAAAAATCTAAAAATTTCGGAATTCATGGCGAATCCAAGGCACGGCGATGATCGGAGACTGAAATTGTCGGTGGATTGGCTTTGATCTTATCTTGAAGCAGGGGATTAAGTGATGGCACGTGGCAAAGCTTAAGCATAGAAATTTTTTCAAAAAAGCACGTGTAATTAGGATAAGATTTTACTGTAAACTCAATGTTCTCTGTACTTCTTTCTTCCCTTCTATAAAAAGTCATAGTTGACAAAAAAAAAAAAAAAAAGCTATTTGACCCGAATATAGCATTAATGACAAATGTCGAATCAATGAAAGCTAATTGGAATGCTATTTAATTATAAAGATTATCTACATCTGCATATGTTTCACGCTCGAGTAAAGAACACGAGTGCACCAAGTAACACATTCAAGGCCACCAACATCTGCATATGTTTTTGATCATTTTTAAAATATTAAAAAATACAATTTTTTTTGTTGAATGTATATATTCAATTTCAAAATTTAAAATACTATTTAATATGAATAAAATGAGTATTTTTATCTCAAATAAAACGTAAATTTCTTTACTATATTATTTATCTTTTCTTTTATATATGTATCATGGGTGCAAGTGGTGTTAATTTACAATTTTTTTACATTTAGCTATTACATAATCTTTATATGAAATTAAAAAATACATAGAAGGAATTAACTTAAAAGTGTAAAAAGTTAATTGTTTTTTTTTTGAAACAAGCTACACCGGTATTTTGATCCAGAAACTTTTGATGTTGAAAATAGTAAACAATTGCAAATATACCTTAACTTTTGATGTTGAAAAATATAAAATAATTTAGTAGTTGCATTTTTAACCAATATAATACAACTAAGATTTCTTACTACAATGATAATCCATCTAGTACATTATCATAAATGTTTTTAATCAAATTTAAAACAGATATTTTCGTAGTATGGAAAATCTAAACAAATCAGACCTAAAGATATGCGGTAAAAACATTTAAGAAGATATTTATTAGAGAATATGTTTTTTTTTTAAACGCTGAAGGTTCATTGATTATTAAAAGATAGGAGATAGAAACAGAGTTTTGAGAACCACAAGTCAAACCGAAAAGAAAAGGAAACAATTACCAACAGGTAATAAATTGAAAACACAAAACCAAGCAACACCATGGACTAGCGAACAAGCAGGATACTGTAGCCCTGGACGAGAGGACAAAAGGATTCTGCAGCCATGGGAGGCAATTAGTTTGAGGTAGCTTCAGACATTATCAACTGGTCAAGCCAGATAGGGCCAGACCGCGCCACATACGATTGTCACCGGCCATCAACAATGACACTCCTTGCAATGGACTAAGCAACTTGATTGGTCGTAACTGGCCACCACGAGATAGACCAGCTATTGAAGCGATGTAGCTGTTGAAAGATTTTAGCTGTTAGATACCGGTACCTTGTGAAATTTGCAGGGTTAAGTAACGCCTCACGAGCTTGAGAGAAATGAGATTCAAACATTACTCGGCTTACACGGAGATCGGCCATTGCTTCTATAGCCCAAATGAGGCTCCACAATTCAGACTCAAGATTAGACGTCAAGTTAGCAAAGGATCGACGGCTATGGAACAGAGATGTGTCGTTGGAATCACGAGATATCCAGGCAGCACCTCCCTCTTGTTTCTCTTGACACCAATCGGCTTCTATATTGCATTTAATTATACCAATGGGTGGTTTAGACCAAGAAAGGGTTGGAGCTTGTAGTGTGGTAGTTCGGGGAACAGGAGGTGAACGAAGAATTCTCGGAAAGTTTAGCTTCAACCAGATCGTAGCTTCTTCCACCGATTTTGACAAAATTGCCGAAGCATCATATCTTGTATTTTCAAAGACCAAGGCATTGCGAGCTTTCCACAAATTCCACATGATCCAGGAAAGTACAGACGAGGAGACGGTGATGTTAGGAATGTCCTGAAATCACACTTGTATTCACTCTAATGATAGTTATATTGTCGAGATCAGACATTCATATGATACTAGGTGGTCATTACGTTTTGCTAGAAGCCGCTGATGATCTATGAGTTATGAACTCATTGCTAGTATTATATGATCCTACAGGGTCACACACCTAAGCAAACTGGATTTACTTTATATGGGAATGATCATTAATGTAATGATAAAATGATGTGTATTTGATACACATGAGAAACGTGTTTAAGAGGTTGTGTCGATCGACACAATAGTGTGGTGTCGATCGACATGTGTATATGATACACATTAGAAACGTGGTTTTAAAGATAGTGTCGATCGACACTAAAGAGTAGTGTCGATCGACACAGGCCAATAATCGAAATAGGGATTTCGGTTTAATGGCTTAATTTGAACCGGTTTATTTCCTGGAAGATTAGGTTTTCTCACGTGCCTATATATAGGATATGAGACACGAAAACCGAGGTAGCCAGAAGTCCATAGCCGCCTCTGAAAC
Organism: Draba incana; assembly: GCA_963576765.1. Classification (NCBI taxonomy): domain Eukaryota; kingdom Viridiplantae; phylum Streptophyta; class Magnoliopsida; order Brassicales; family Brassicaceae; genus Draba; species Draba incana. Next base: position 8,108,162 of record OY755202.1, on the reverse strand, counting down.
GTAGGATTCCCTGAGAGATCCGATTCCAGGCACTAGCATCCCTGCGGATTCCAGTTTGTGTGCGTGTGGACTAACCGTAGAGGTGCAGTATCTGATGCGCTATTGATCTCGATAACCTGACAACCTTCCGCTGCAAATCTCCAGGTATATTCGAGATCTGTTCTTGTAGATTCATTGTTTACAAACCCTAGATCCTAGGTAAAGGAACTTTCGTTAGGTTGTTTAATAGAGATTAAACTTGTGAAAACCTGAGTAAATTCCTACAGTGGTAGCAGAGCCTTAGGGTTTAACATGTAATCTGCTAGAACGTAATTGAATTAGAGAATTCAGTTTGATAGATCAGTTTTCTATCAAAATCGTTTGTTAAAATTGATCAGAGCTGATCGTGTCGATCGACACAATGGTTGTGTCGATCGACACGACTTTGCTAAAGTTTTAGGGTTTTCGATCGTAAGATCAAAGTTCCAAAAACCCAAGTGTCGATCGACACAAATGGTTGTGTCGATCGACACGACCTTGCGATTGATGAACCAGTTTAATTGGATTGAATCGGTTATCACGCTTGGTTTAAAGATCGATTAAACCGGCAAATTTTGGTTTGTTGCGGTTTGGTTGGCGACGATCGACACAAATGTTGTGTCGATCGACACCGACCGATTATCGACCCGGTTCAATTAGATTGACCGGTTATCGATCCGGTTCAATTGGATTGACCGGTTATCGAAAATTGAATTTGGTTTAGTCTATGTCGATCGACATAAATGTTGTGTCGATCGACACGGACCGGTTATCGAATTGGTTCTGTTGGTTATCGAAATCGGTTCAATTGGATTGATCGGTTTTTGAAGAACTGTGACAGAGAGGTAAGTGTCGATCGACACTAAGGTAGTGTCGATCGACAGCCTACTAAGATTATGGTTAGTGAACCTAAAATCTAATAACCGAACCAGATTTAATAAGATTAGGTTCCTGAATGCATATATGATATGTATTAAGGATTGAAAGTTCAATTCCTCAACTTAATATCAAGTGTTCTGGATGTCTTTCCGATCTTGTCAGCTGTCAAGACTTGTTTCATTGCGTGATGGGCTTGCAGTGCAAGGTGTCCGCAGTTACATGAGTAAGGAAGTAAGTAATTGTGTTGATGGGCTTGCAGTGCATGGCATCAACTATTACATGACTGAAGAGATTGGTTTGCTTGAATGGGCTATCAGAAGTTCTGGGCCCAGAGACATCAGGTGGATAAAACATAAGATGTCTTATCCACAACCAAGAGTCATATTGGATATGATTAGCAAAGTGTTGCTTACCTATATAACTGAGATTTGAGTGACAGCCAGTGGCTCGCTCGAGTTTTGGTAAAATATGGATCTTGGATCATTATATTCATTTGAGGAAACATTATTTTGAATATAATGCGAGTTTTCTTAATTGTTAAGATTTCTCATTTCCTGAATATCATAACTGATTTTTCCTTTTCTTATTACAGTTATGTCTAATCAGAACTCTTTCTCGTTGAGATCCGTCCTTGAGAAGGACAAGTTAAATGGATCCAACTTCCTTGATTGGTATCGGAACTTGAGAATCGTTCTCAAGCAGGAGAGAAAGGACTATGTCCTTGAGAAAGCTCTCCCTGAGAATCTAAGGTCCAATACCTCACATGTAGTACATGATGCTTGGAATAAGCATTATTATGATGTGGTTGATGTGAGCCGTCTGATGAGGGATACCATGAACTCTGAATTGCAGGGGCAATATAAAAACGTGGAATCGCCTATCGAGATAGTCACTAGCCTGAAAGCTATATTTCAGGAGCAGACTCGAACTGAGAGATACCAGTCAGTTAAATCTCTGTTTGAGTGCAAGCCACCAAAGGAAGCTCCAGTAAGTCCTCATGTCATGAAGATGATGGGTTATATTGATAACCTGAGGAGACTGGATTGTCCTATTAGCCAAGAGTTGGCTACTGACATCATTCTGCAGTCACTGCCGACGAGCTATGATGAGTTCATCAAGTACTACATCAAGAATGTCTTGACGAAGACGTTGACTGAACTGCATGATATGCTCAAGACAGCTGAGCTCAATATCAAGAAGGGCAAAAGGTTTGTGAAACCCAGTAAAGTCAAGGGTGAGAGAAAGGCCGTCCAGATTATGAATCAGGATAAGCCCGAGTTTCTCACTAAACCCAAGTCTGGCCCATCTGATGATGATACTTGCATCTACTGTGGGGAGCCAAGGCATTGGAGGAGAAAATGCAAGAAATACATGGAAGATTCTATGGAAATAATGGAGATGTATGACACTCCTTATTCAAGTATTTGTGTTATTTCAAGTTCTATCTTATGGGTATTAGATACCGGTTGTGGTGCTCATGTTTGGTTAAATATGCAGGGCCTAAGCAACAGTAGAACGTTGAAGAAGGGACAAGTGGAGATGCTCAACAGGAATGAAGCAAGAGTTGCTGCATTAGCTGTAGGAAGTTTCCATTTGTAGTCGCCTTCGGGCTTGGTTTTAGAAACTATATTATTGCTATTGTGTATCTGCTATGAGCAGAAATGTCATTTCATTTTCTTGTAAGGATATGAGTGATTTTATTTTGATAAAAGACAAATGTTGCTCTTTTGATCTTAATGAGAAGTTCTATGGTAGCACCCCATTAGAGAATGGGTTTTATGTCTTAAACCAATTTATGCCTGTATATAACATAAATACCAAACTGTTCGAGTAAAATGACTAAGAACCCAATTTTCTCTAGCATTGTCGTTTTGGGCTTCAGCAGATTCAAAAGTTCCATAGTGATGGGATTTTGGGCTCATTTGATTGTGAATCATGTGAGAAATGTGAACCCTGCTCATTGGGCAAAATGACAATGGGCCTTTTATCAAACTAAATGAAAAGGCCAACGAATCATTGGGCCTTATACATACAGATGTGTGCGGCCCGATGGGCACCAGTGCTAGAGGAAATTGTTAGTACTTTATTGATGACTTCAGTAGGCATGGCTATGTTTATCTAATAAGTCACAAGTTGGAATCCTTTGAAAGGTTCAAGGAGTTCCAGCATGAAGTACATAATCAAATTGGCAAAAGTATTAGAGCTCTTCGATCAGATCGCGGAGGAGAATACTTAAGTCAAGAGTTAAGTGATCATCTGAGAGAGTGTGGAATTGTTTCACAGCTCACTCCTCCTGGAACGCCCCAATGGAATGGAGTTTCCGAGAGGAGGAATCGGACCTTATTGGATATGGTTCGATCAATGATGAGTCACAAAGATCTTCCATTATATCTCTTTTAGGGATACACTCTAGAAATATCTGAGTTTACACTAAATAGGGTTCCATCAAAATCAATTGAAAAGACACCACATGAGATGTGGACTGGAAATGTTCCAATTTTTCTTTCCTGAAAATTTGGGATTGTGAGGCTTATGTAAAATTTAATATCTGATAAGCTCGCACCCAAATCCGATAGGTGCTACTTCACTGGTTGTCCTAAGGAAACCAAGACATACTACTTCTACAACAGTTTTGAAAACAAAGTGTTTGTCGCTAAGAACTATGTTTTCTTGAGAGAGATTGTCTTTCCAAGAAGAACAGTGGGAGTGAAGTACAACTCGAAGATGTTCGAGAGTCACAGGAGATTGCTCAACCTGTTAAGGAAGAGCAGTAGCTGGATCTACAAAGAGTTGTAGAACCTACACCTGTGGTGCCTGAAGTTCGCAGATCCGAAAGGATTCGTAATAATCACGAGAAATAGGGATTTCTCGCGACCGATTGTCATGACTTGTTGATCATTGACAATGATGAGCCTGCGAATTTTGAAGAAGCAGTGTTGGGCCCAGATTCCGAAAAGTGGCTTGGAGCCGCTGGATCTTAAATGGGAATATCCAGATATTCAAAGCTAAGTTGGTGGCTAAAGGTCTCAAGCAAATTCATGGTATGACTATGAAGAGACCTATTCCCCTGTCACTATGCTTAAATCCATTCAGATTATCCTAGTAACTGCCATTTATCATGGTGATAAGATTTGGCAGATGGATGTGAAAACAGTTTTCCTTGATGGAATTCTCGAAAAGGATATGTACATGACACAACCTGAGGTTTCACAGATCCTAATAATGCTAGGAAAGAATGCAAGCTTCATCGATCCATTTATGGATTGAAGCAAGCATAACGGAGTTGAAATCTTCGTTTGATAAAGCTGTCAAAAGGTTTGACTTCATCAGGAACGAAGAGGAACCATGTGTTTACAAGAAGACTAGTGGGAGTGTAGTTGCATTTCTCATTATGTATGTAGATGACATACTTATTCTCAGAAATGACGTTCCGTTGCTTTAGTCTTAGAGACTTGGCTCGGAAGTTATTTTTCAATGTAAGACATGGGAGAAGCCGCGTACATTCTTGGAATAGGAATCTATAGAGATAGATTGGGTAGGCTAATTGGATCGTGTCAAGATTCTTATGGTGATAAGGTCTTGGACATACTCAGTATGCATGATTCCAAGAAGGGCTTCATACCAATGTCTCATGGCATTAATCTTGGCAAGACGCAGTGTTCCTAGACACTGGCTGAGCAAGAAAGTTTTTGAGTAGGATTCCCAGGCGTATGCAGTGGAACCTATCATGGATGCCATGACCTGCACTCGTCCAGATATTGCTTGTGTTTTAAGCATGACGAGTAGATACCAATATGATCCATGTGAAAGTCACTGGACAGTTACCAAGAATATTCTCAAGTATTTGAGAAATACTAAGGATATGATCTTGGTGAACTTAGGAAGTAATGTTTTCTCTTGAGAGTGGTTAGACGGACAAAGACAATTTATGGTAGGAACCTGATTATGTCTTGTGTCTATACTGCGGTGCAGTTTGTTGGAAAGGGTTCCAAGCAGAGCACCGCAACCTCTCCCACAACCTAAGCATGAGTTTCACCCTCCTGTTGTAGGTACAGGATATATTAAGATGTGATCTTAATTCTAGTGGGAGTTGTAACAGATTTAGTTATGTTATGATATTCATGTAGACATACTTTGGTTATGTCATAATGAAGTTGTTTCATGTATTATTTGATTATTGGATAATTGAATAATAGTCCCAAAGTAATTTATGGCATTTTTATAGGTCACAAAGTTGAGAACTTGATCATGAAACCCTATAAGTGATAAATGACATAGATTAAATTTGTCCCTGGTCAAGGTTGTTAAAGTGGGACACTAACAACCGTGTGAGACTGGCATGTGAGGTGACTGATGACTAAGTTTCATGGAGTCATTAATAAGAGTATTAAAGTCAATCACATAGATATATGTTAGAGAACATATGATCGGACATGACCCGCTAATGGGAACTCTACAGGATAGTTATATAAGTGTCATAAGAGTTTCCCATTACGACTATGAGTATAGTCCTTAGACCTGAGTTCATCATGATTTCTTACATATGAATTGGTCCGTTACATCTTTGTCAAACGTTATCCGTAACAGGTGACTATAAAGGCATTGATTGGGCGTATCATGAAGTATGTGAAGGAACAGGGATGAAACAAGATGTGATTTGTCCCTCCTATATAACAGGAGATAAATATCTCAGGGCCCATCGAAGATTTGATACTGAGAAATGCGTGGCCACGCTCAAACGAGGTGATTGTCAGTCGTTTGTTTTTGTTCAGTATAAATCGGAGTTCGATGAACATGATTTTGGTTGAACAAGGATGACACGGTTCTTGCCTTATGCCATAATCGAGATATAGAGACGAAGGGATTATAGGAATAGATGATTCCAGTACAAGTGGGAGATTGTTGGGAATGTCCTGAAATCACACTTGTATTCACTCTAATGATAGTTGTATTGTCGAGTCAGACATTCATATGATACTAGGTGGTCATTACGTTTTGCTAGAAGCCGCTGATGATCTATGAGTTATGAACTCATTGCTAGTATTATATGATCCTGCAGGGTCACACACCTAAGCAAACTGGATTTACTTTATATGGGAATGATCATTAATGTAATGATCAAATGATGTGTATTTGATACACATGAGAAACGTGTTTAAGAGGCTGTATCGATCGACACAATAGTGTGGTGTCGATCGACATGTGTATATGATACACATTAGAAACGTGGTTTTAAAGATAGTGTCGATCGACACTAAAGAGTAGTGTCGATCGACACAGGCCAATAATCGAAATAGGGATTTCGGTTTAATGGCTTAATTTGAACCGGTTTATTTCCTGGAAGATTAGGTTTTCTCACGTGCCTATATATAGGATATGAGACACGAAAACCGAGGTAGCCAGAAGTCCATAGCCGCCTCTGAAACGTAGGATTCCCTGAGAGATCCGATTCCAGGCACTAGCATCCCTGCGGATTCCAGTTTGTGTGCGTGTGGACTAACCGTAGAGGCGCAGCATCTGATGCGCTATTGATCTCGATAACCTGACAACCTTCCGCTGCAAATCTCCAGGTATATTTGAGATCTGTTCTTGTAGATTCATTGTTTACAAACCCTAGATCCTAGGTAAAGGAACTTTCGTTAGGTTGTTTAATAGAGATTAAACTTGTGAAAACCTGAGTAAATTCCTACAGGTGATAGAGATGATTTACCGTACATTGCCATTAGATGGTGGATATTCAAGAACATTGAGTTAGACGAAAAACCAGTTTCTGGTAAGGGAATGTTTGAGAGTTCCCAGGTAGCTTTGGCCATGGGGCAGTTGAACAAAACATGGCATATGGTTTCCGGTACACCCACAGAGCAAGCACTACACGAGGTGTTAATTGGGATACCCCGGGACCGTAAACGGTCTTTAAGCGTCAGGGCACCGGAAAGAGCTTTCCACAAAAAATGCTTGAGCTTTGGAGATGATTTAACTTTCCAAACCTTGCTCCATAAGGCTTGTTCAATTGGAGGAGGATCCAGATTAGAGCCAGTTTGTAAGTTATGACTAACCTCAATGAATTTGTAACCGCTTTTGGAAGAATACACGCCATCCGTAGAAAAACTCCATTCCACCACATCGTTCCTTAGCAGATTTATCTTTGTGTTTAAAACCCTGTGAGCGTCCTCCTCTTCAAATAATTGATTAACCAAGTATTCGTCCCAATTACCCGTATGAGAGTTAATGAGATCATTCACTCTTAACGTGAGATCCACCGTCGCATCTTTGTGGTAGTTAGGTGCTCTTGGAACCTGGTCCCAAATCCAGTTGTCAAGCCAAACTCTTGTCTCCTTTCCATTACCAATGTTGTTGATTAATCCTATTATTCATTTAAAACTTCTTTAAATACCAAGAGCAGTAATGGCTATGGATTAAAACTTAACATGAACTCAAACAAATATTTTGATCGCTTTTCAACTACTGTTTCGCGCACAATTCATTAATTTCAACAGTTAGGTTTATTTTATCGAATTTTAAATAAAACATTGCCCGCTTAAGGCTTCTCTAAATACCAACCAAATATGACTATCAATCGAAAACTTAATCGAATTCAAACATATAGTTTGATCCCTTTTTTTATGTTCAAGAGATTCTTTACTCATTTTCACTATCATTACATATCCTTTAATTCAAAGTTGTAACAGAGCGAGAGAGGAAAAAAACAAATCAAAATTGATTGCTTTTTATTTAAGGAAACAAATCAAACCAAACCCCTTCGCATGCAATGGACTAAGACGCTGAAGAACAAATGATTTTGGGTATATAAAGCAGTGAACCCTCCCCAAAAACATATAATTCTCTCATCTTCTTCTTCTTGGCCTCTCTCTCTCTCTCTCTTTTAAGCAGAGTCCGTCGATTCTTAGGTATTTCGTCTTACCCAACTTAGAGGAAGAAGAAAGATATGCTTTTACTGTTTTAAATACAAGGTTTTACAAATCAATGGAATGGTTTGAGTATTTTGAAGTTGATTTGGAATTAGGTTCTGGTTATTTTTGTTTTGTTTCTCTTTTGTTCATAATTTAGATTCTAGGTTACAAATAAAAGCAGAAATCATTCTTGAGTATAGTTATTTTCTTCTATGATTTCTCTCCTTTATTGGGTTTTTGAATTCACACTTTTCTTCGCCTTTTTTTTTTTTTTATCGTAGACGACTGGACTTATCCGAGGGAATGCAGCACGACAGGCCATGAGAAACTTTGGATTTGATGATTGGGTCATCAATGAATCCATGAGCGAATTACTAGAGGTATGTTCCTTGGTTTTTTAGTCTCTTTTTCGCTTCTTTGAAAACAATTTATTTGACCATCACTTTGGACTTCAGCTGTATGGTGGTGTGGATGATGCATGGGGATTTATCGAAGAAGGTGGCTACAATCTGCTCATTAATCGATGCCTCGACAAGAAAGAGGAACAAGAAAGAGAGGAACAAGAAAGAGAAGTGGCTCAAGAACAAAATGAACTTGTACTACAAGAACAAGAGGAGCATGTCGAGGCTGATGCTTTATCGACCATTGGTGAGGAAGTCATGGACACAACACCAGCAGATTTGTCAGTGGATAATGGACACAATCCTGTTGAAGGTAGAAAACTCATTCTTTTAACTATCTCAATATATGAATCATTCTTTTACTAATGTAGATTCATTCTTTAGGCTCTGGATGGCTAAGTGATGATGACGATAATGATGATGATGATTATGATGATGATGATGAGATGATTGAGCTTACTCCAGAACCGCTATGTGAAGAGCTCGAGGAATTGGTCAGGGAAATACAAGAACAAAATCGGAAGTCGGATTAATTGGGATTTTGTTCCTTTTATATCCAAGACCTAATATCAACTGGAATTTAAACCTTCTTTTTATTTTGTTTGGCTTTTGATTTTCACATATAGAGCTTGATTGCAAAATTTGCGTTTGAAACAATCGAGACTTTTGCAGTTGGTATTATACTTACACATTAAAGGCAAAACTTTTGAGCAAGAAAAGCATATTTCGTTCACTTGGTTACAATTACAACTTTACAATAGATAGAGTAAACAAAAATTTCCACTTAATAGAACTTTAATTCTAAGGCAATTTTGTTACTCTACTAAATCAACGATACTAAGAGTTATATCTCCAAACCCATTCTATAACTAATGGTTATACTCTATTTTCAACTTGAAGATAAAAGAGTGATGGATATGGAGTATAGAATAGTTATCACCAAGTTTGTTTTTATTTTTCAAACTAATCTTTTGTACTTAAACAAAATTATTAAATAAAAATATTAGTTATCTAGTTAATTAAAATTTTGAAATACAAGAATGATACAGTCAATAGTAAAATTAAAATAACAAACACTAATGATTTGATTACTTAGGTGCGATCGTTCTACCATTTGGAGCGCGATCCATTACTTCTAAATTTTAAGTTTTGTTGAAATTTGAATAATTTGCTGCCCGTTTGAAACTTCTCTAAATACCAAGATCAATTATACTTACCGATCAAAACCTAACTTGAGTTCAAATAAATAGTTTGATCGCTTTTCAACTACTATTTCGCACGCAATTCATTAGTTTCAACTTTTGTCCAAGTTTAAATAAAACATTGCCCTAAACTTCTCTAAATACCATAATCAAATATGACTATCAATCGAAACCTAAATCGAATTCAAACATATAGTTTGATCCTTTTTTTTTGTTCAAGAGATTCTCTACTCATTTTCACTATCATTGCATATTTTTAAGTCAACGTTGTAACAGAGCGAGAGAGGAAAAAACCAAATCAAAATTAATTGCTTTTTCATTCAAGGAAACAAATCAAATGAAACCCTTTCACATGCAATGGGTTTAGACGCTGAAGAACAAATGATTTTGGGTATAAAGTAGTGACGCTCCCTAAAAACAAATTATTTTCTATTCTTCTTCTGGGTCTCTCTCTCTTTTAACAAATTTTCTCCTTGGATTTCTTCAGAAACTCAAGAAGAAAGGTATGCTTTTACTGTTTTATATACAAAAGTTATACAGTGAGTGGAATGGTTTGAGTATTGTGAAGTAGTTTTGGGATAAGGTTATGGTTATGTTTGTTTTCTTCTTTGGAATTCTCCTTTTTTTATAAAATTGAGATTATTGGTATACGTAAAAGTTGAAATCAGTCTTGTGTAGTGTTCTTTTCTTCTATTATATCTCTCCTTTATAGGGTTTTTGAATCGGCGCGTTTCTTCGCCTTTTTTTGTTTGCAGATGGTTGGACTGACGCGCGAGAATGCAGCACGATACGCCATGAGAAACTTTGGATTTGATGATCTTGTCATCAATGAAACCATCAAGGAATTACTAGAGGTATATGTTCCTTGGTTTTCAAGTCTCTATTTTCATTTCTATGAAAACTTTTTTTTGAACATCACTTTGGACTTCAGTTGTATGGTGGTGGTGAGGATGCATGGAGATCTATCGAAGACGGTGGCTACAACGTTCTCCTTAATAGATGCCTCGAAAAGCACGAGGAGCAAAAAATGCAAGTGGATGAGGAACAAGAAGAAGAATAGAAGCATTATGATTTTATACTACAAGATGAGGATGAGGCGGTCATGGACACATCACCATTTGCCTTGCTAAGAGATCAGGGATACCGTCCTGTTGAAGGTAGAGAACTCATTTCTTTAAGTTTTGTGAAGAATATTGTCGCACATCGGAAGTGGGAAAATATCTAAGCTAATATATAAGAGATTTTGGCCTCTTTATTTATTGCCAATATTGATTTTGTGTTGGAACCAAACTTAACAAGTTTAACTATCTCGATATATGTTCATTCTTTTACTAATGTAAATTCGTTCTTTAGGCGCTGGATGGCTAAGTGAGGAAGATACCGATCCAGAGGAGGATGGTCATGTTGTTGTTGTTGATGATGATGATGATGATGATGATGCTGATGATGATAATAGTGGTGATGATGATAGTGGTGGTGATGATGATGATGATGTTGATGATTTGATGATTCAGCTTAGTCAAGAACCACTATGTGAAGAACTCGAAGAGATGCTCAAGTAATTTCAAGAACGAAATCGGAAGTCGGATTAATTGGGATTTTGTTCCTTTTATATCCAAGACCTAATATCAACTTGAATTTGAACCCTATTTTTTTTTTTTGAATTTTGATTTTCACATATAGAACTTGATTGCAAAATTTGCGTTTGAATTAAACAATCGAGACTTTTGTAGGTGGTTACAACTTACAAGTTTTCAACTTCATAATAGGTTGAGTAAACAAAATGTTTTACTTGGTAGAATTTTTATTCAGAGGCCATTTAGTTACTCTACTGAATCAATGAGACTAAGAGTTATATCTCCAAGCCTATTCTACAACCAATGGTACTCATTTTTCAACTGCAAGATATTTGAGTGATGGATATGGAGTGTAAAATATTTATCACAAGTTTTGTTTTTAAGGATTCGAAAGCTAATCTTTTGTACTTAGAAAAAATATTAAATAAAAAATTAGTTATCTAGTCAATTAAAATTTTTAAATACAAGAATAACATAGTCAATAGTCAAATTAAAATAACAAACACTAATGATTTTGACTACTTAAGAAAATATTGAATATTTTATTTTCTATGTGTGTGATGTAATGTGAATTCTTTCTATATAACCGTTTCCGGATTAGGATAAGGACTGACGTGTCAATCCGCAAACTTCTTTTTTATTATTAATTAATATGAAATATTGGGATATAATTTAAAATTTGACCCCAAAAAAATGAAAAAACTGTTTTTGGAAATTTATAGCAAAACAGAAATAATTTGTTGGAAATTTTCTAATAGTTTTTCTTTCCATCAATGGTACATTGGCCATTTAGGCATTTAATACCTCTCATTAGGGGGAGATGCACCAACTTCGAAGCATGAACTAGTGAGATGGCAACACACTGGCTCAGTTACTCTCTTTCCCAACTTTTTTTTTTTGTTTTCAATCTTATTCTATATTCTATGAACCATCAATCATGCCTATTCTGAGTATTTGGTACCAACCTTATTCATATAAGTAGGCAAAAAAGTTATAAACAAAGCTCATAACATTTTTCACAATACTATAAATACTATAAAGAAAAACCATGATGATAAATTTTGTTGTTTGTCCGCTTAAGACTTTTATAAATATCAAGATCAAATCTAGCTATCAAAAGAATATATTATACCGAAATCGAATCAAAGATAATTTGTCGTAACTTTTGTTTTAACTCAACTACTTTTTGGCCCGTAACTGATTAAATTATTTTTCAATTAATTTTGTTGAATTTTAAGAAAATATTGTTTTTTTAAGACTTTTATTTATACCGAAATCAAATTTGGCTATCGATCGAATATACCATATCGAGATAAAATTCAATATAATTTGATAGTCTAACTTTTGGTGCATATTTTATTAACTTTTTAAAAAGGTAGCTTTATTGAAGGTTTAACAAAATATTGTCCATTTAAGACTTAAATAAATACGGAGGTCAAACGTGGCTATCGATCGTAATTACCATAACGAATTGAATTCAGATAAATAGGTTGATCGTCTTTTTTGTTTTCATTAACTACTATTTGGTGCGCAATCTATTAGTTCTAACGGTTAAGTTAATTTTGTTGAAATTTGAATAAAAAGTTGTTTGTTTCGCTAAGTACCAAAATCAGTTACGCCTATCGGACAAAACCTAAAACGGATTCAAACAAATAGTTTAACCGCTTTTCAACTACTATTTTCCACGCAATTCATTAATTTCAACGGTTATGTTGATTTCGTTAAAGTTTCAATGAAACATTGTCCGTTTAAGGCTTCTCTAAATACCAAAATCAAATACGGCTACAGATCGAAACCTAAATCCAATTCACACAAACAATTCGATCGCTTTTCAACTACTATTTCGCGAGAAATTCATCAGTTTCAACCGTTAAGTTGATTTTGTCGAAATTTAAAAAAAAACACTGTCCGTTTAAGACTTCTCTAAATACCATAAATCTTATTTGGCTATAGATCATAACCCAAATCGAATTCAAACATTTAGTTTGATCCTATTGTGTCATATCACTACCATTGCATATTCTCAAGTCAAAGTTGTAACAGAGAGAGAGGATAAAAACAAATCAAAATTAATTGCTTTTATTTAAGGGAAAACTAAAACGAAACGGAAATTTTGTTTTCCCCCTTTGCATGCAGTGGGGTTTAGAAGCTGAAGAAGAAAGGATTTTGTGAGAAAAAACCCAAAAAACAAAAAAACAAATTATTCTCTCGTCTTCTTCTTCTGGGTCTCTCCCTTTTCATAAAAGTCCACCATTTTCGCTTTAACTCTCACTTCTTCACTCCAGATTCTCCCTCTTCTCACCTGTAAAAACCCTTGCTTTACCCGGTTGTTTCGTTTCGTCTCCGGTTTCTGAAATTAAACGCAAACGGGTCGCTCGACGGAGAAATCATCCGTCGATTCTTAGGTATTTCGTCTTACCCAACTCTATCTTTCGCTGTTTTCCGGGATAAAATGTCGATCAATGTCTTTTTGGGGTTTTTCTCCGTACTGGGTTTCAAATGTAGGTTTGAAATTTAGGTTTTTTCGCTTGATTTTGAGTGTTACTGGCTTCGATTCTGTGTAAACGAGCTTAAAAATTGTTCCTTTAAGAGGTTTTCGAAATGGGTTCTTCCGACTATTGTAAAAGCTGGGTTTTTTCTTGAGAAATTTCAGGGTTTTCTCAAGTTAGTGAGCTCAAATGTCTCTGTTTATGTGTTTGATTATATCTGCTAAGTGCTAACAAGGTCTCGTTTGTTGTCTGGTTTTGTTGATTTTAGGGTTTTATCATGGTGGAAGAATCTCCACCAGAGATTCTAGAAGGAGAGATTATTGGAATCAAATTCGCTCTTGCTACTCACCATGAAATTGTAAGTTAACAAGAGTTATCCTCACTGGTCTTTGTCCATTGATGAATGTGGTTCAATGGTTTATCAAAAGTTGCATATAAGGCTTTGTTCATCATGAGTTCTTCAAGAGAAGTAATGATTACTAATAGCTTAAAGCCTCTATGCTTTGGTTTAAGTTTGGTTCTTGCTTCAATTTCAGTATAAATGTACTCAGGTCTATGTAAATGCTTAAAACAAAGTCCTGCACTTTTGCATTTGAGTTCAGTTCTGCTATATATCTTATCTCTGCTACTCTTATATTTCTCATGTGGCTTTATTTTCTTCTTGTAGCAAATCGCATCGATTAGTGAATCTCCGATCAATCATGCTAGTCAGCTGTCTAACGCATTCTTGGGGTTGCCTCTGGAGTTTGGCAAATGTGAATCTTGCGGTGCGACAGAACCAGATAAATGTGAAGGTAAAGCTGTTCCCTTTTTGCTATACTTTGTTTCTTAGAGTTGTTTTTTCAGATAATGATCTTCGTTTCTACGTTTTTCAGGTCACTTTGGTTATATTCACCTGCCGGTGCCGATATACCATCCTGCCCATGTTGCTGAGCTGAAACAAATGCTGAGCCTTCTTTGCCTGAAATGCCTTAAGATAAAGAAGGCTAAGGTATTACTTCATTGTGTTTTATTATATTCTGTCTAATCGGTATAATTTGATAGAATATATCATAAACCATATAAAATTATGACCAATCTTTTCACCGTTCTGATTTACAGGGCCCAAGTGGTGGTCTTGCGGATCGTTTACTAGGTGTCTGCTGTGCGGTGAGTAATACCATACACATTCTGATTGTTTACTTCTACCATGAAACATTCACCTGCTTATATGTGTTTTTGTAATGTTCTTGGATTTTTAACTATGTTAGGAAGCGTCGAACGTCTCAATCAGAGATAGAGCATCGGAGGGTGCTTCATATCTAGAACTGAAGCTCCCATCTAGGTCAACACTGGAGGCGGGATGCTGGAATTTCCTGGAAAGATATGGTTATCGCTATGGAAACGATTATAAGCGGCCCCTGCTTGCAAGAGAGGTTCTTACTTTCTTCTGCATGCTTTTGAAATCATTTCTCTATTTTTGGTGATGTTTTGTTTCTGGAAACTGATAATTATGTGCTGCTTAAACCAACAGGTAAAGGAAATTTTAAGACGGATGCCCGAAGAAACCAGAAAGAAACTCACGTCAAAGGGACATATTCCTCAAGAAGGATACATCATAGAATATCTTCCAGTCCCGCCTAACTGTTTGTCAGTGCCAGATGTTTCTGATGGTTACACAACCATGTCTGCGGTAAGCCAGTTGAACTAAATTCATGTGTTGAGTTTATTGAATGCTTTTGACTTGTGTTTAGAAAGTAACACCTGGATTTATGTCGTTGTTATTTTCAGGATCCTTCCAGAATTGAGCTAAAAGACGTTCTTAAGAAAGTGGTAGCTATAAGAAGCTCAAGGTCTGGCGAGACAAACTTTGAGTCGCATAAGGCTGAAGCGAATGACATGTTTAGAGTGGTGGATACCTATCTGCAGGTGAGGGGAACTGCAAAAGCAGCAAGGAACATTGATATGAGATTTGGGGTGTCTAAGAACTTGGACAGTTCTTCTTCAAAAGCTTGGTCAGAAAAGATGAGAACACTTTTCATCCGAAAGGGGTCAGGTTATTCTTCTCGTAGCGTCATCACTGGGGATGGTTACAGAAACGTGAATGAGGTAGGGATCCCAGTTGAAATTGCGCAGCGCATAACATTTGAGGAAAGGGTTAGTGTCCACAATCTAGGATATCTACAAGAGTTGGTGGACAACAAGATGTGCTTGAGTTATACTCAAGGCTCTACAACGTATTCTCTGAGGGATGGTTCCAAGGGGCACACTGTGCTTAAACCTGGGCAGGTTGTTCATCGCAGGGTCATGGATGGGGATGTTGTGTTTATGAACCGACCCCCGACTACACATAAGCACTCTCTGCAAGCGCTTCGGGTGTATGTGCATGAAGACAACACAGTGAAGATTAACCCTCTGATGTGTGGACCCCTCAGTGCTGATTTTGATGGTGATTGTGTCCATCTGTTTTACCCGCAGTCACTTAGCGCGAAGGCAGAGGTTATGGAGCTCTTCTCGGTGGATAAGCAGCTGCTTAGCTCCCATACTGGTCAGCTCATTTTGCAGATGGGCTGTGATTCTCTGCTATCTTTGAGGGTTATGCTGGAGCAGGTGTTTATGGACAAGGCATCTGCTCAACAGCTAGCTATGTACGGCTCTCTGTCACTGCCTCAGCCAGCAGTTAGAAAGTCCAGTAAATCTGGCCCGCTTTGGACAGCTTTTCAGATTCTGCAGCTTGCCTTTCCTGAGCGTCTGAACTGCAAAGGGGACAGGTTCCTGGTTAATGGAAGCGACCTGCTTTGCTTTGATTTTGGAATTGATGCAACAGCATCTATCCTCAACGAGATTGTAACTTCAATCTTGTTGGAGAAGGGTCCAAAGGAAGCACTTGGCTTCTTTGATTCGCTGCAGCCTCTACTGATGGAGCACCTTTATGGTGAGGGTTTTAGTGTAAGTCTGGAAGACTTATCCATGTCTAAGGCAGACATGGATGTTATTCACAATCTGATCATCCGAGAGCTTTCTCCGATGGTGTATCGCTTGAGAGAATCATTTGAAGATGAGTTGCAACTAGAGAAAAGCATCCACAAAGTGATGGAAGTGGCTGCTAACTTTATGCTGAAGTCAGATTCCATGCGGCACTTGATTGATTTCAAGAGTAACTCAGCAATCACCAAGCTGGTGCAGCAGACAGGCTTCCTGGGTAATCAGCTTTCTGACAAGAAGAAGCTCTACACGAAGACTCTGGTGGAAGACATGGCTCAGTTTTGTAAGAAACAGCATGGTAGGAATTCTTCATCTGGTGATTTTGGGATTGTGAAGGGCTGCTTCTTTCATGGACTGGATCCCTATGAAGAGATGGCTCATTCAATTTCTGCTAGGGAGATCATTGTTCGCTCTTCAAGAGGGTTAGCTGAGCCTGGGACACTCTTCAAGAATCTGATGGCTGTTCTTCGAGATATCGTCATTACAAACGATGGAACTGTAAGGAACACATGCAGTAACTCGATAGTGCAGTTCAAGTATGATCAGAGTTCTGAAGGTGAACATAAAGGTCTGTTTGAAGCGGGAGAACCTGTTGGAGTATTGGCAGCTACAGCCATGTCAAATCCTGCCTACAAGGCAGTACTTGATTCGTCTGCAAGTAGTAACTCATCATGGGAGCAAATGAAGGTAGAGGATTCTCGCCTCCTTAGTTAAGCTTTGATCTCATGTATTGTTGTATGCTAATACTGTTTTCTCTTTTTTTGTCAATTTACCAGGAAGTTTTGCTCTGCAAAGTCAACTTCCAAAACACTGCCAACGATCGACGTGTAATTGTGTATCTGAATGAATGCCACTGTGGGAAAAAGTACTGCCAGGAAAATGCGGTTTACACAGTTAGGAACAAGCTGAAGAGAGTGAGTCTTAAAGATACTGCAGTGGAGTTCCTAGTCGAGTAAGTATTGGTTTTTAGTAACTTATGTTGCTCTCTTTAGTCTTTGTGTTTTGTTTTTCCTTTCGCTAATCCTTTGCAATCTGCTTTGTTTGCATGCAGATACAGAAAGCAACAAGAAATTTCTGAAATTTTTGGAAATGATTCATGCCTACAAGGCCATATTCATCTTAATAAGGTTTGAATTCTGATTCCTGTACTGTTGAATCTATCTGGAAGTCTCTACCTGTCATAGAAATACTTTACTCCTAATTATCCTATTAATTCTTGGTTGTAATTGGTGTTTATTGTTTACTAGACATTGCTGGAACAGTGGAATATCAGTATGCAGGATATACTTCAAAAGTGTGAAGATGTCATTAATTCACTGGGACAAAAGAAAAAGAAGAAAAATGATGACTTGAAGAGAACAACTTTTTCTGTCAGGTTTGTACATCATTCTTCTTTATCTAGATGTCTTCTCTGGTTGAATTTACTGCAGAAAGAAAGACTAATGTTGATTTCTAGCTTCTAGTTCTTTTCTGTCCATCACTTTTGTTCATGGTATTATTATGTCTAACTGTCTAGCTTCTTGATTTTGTTGTCTGGTTATAATTATATTCTTCTCGAATGAACAGTGAGTGCTGCTCTTTCCGAGATCCATGTGCGAGCAAAGATTCGGATATGCCCTGCTTAATGTTCTCCTCCTACAATGCCAATGATCCTGATCTAGAAAGAAATCTTGATGTTCTCTGCAATACAATCTACCCAGTTCTGCTGGAAACAGTGATCAAAGGTACTTGAATAACGTTTTCATTGTTGTCAACTCCTCTTGTTTCTTGATTTCTTCTTTTGATGAGGGTGTAGTGTATATGATAGTCGTCCTTTCAAATCTATCTGGCTTGCGAAAATGTATATTGTCAGAAACGTTAAAGAACTAAAAGCTTTTCCTCAACTAGTCTAGATAATTAGTCCTCAAGTTGTGGTTGATATTCTATACTATGCTACAGTAAGATTTCTAGAAAAATGTTTGTGATGATGCTAATGTATTTAAACTGGGCAGGTGATCCACATATTTGCTCAGCAAACATCGTCTGGAATAGTCCAGAAACGACAACCTGGATCCGGAATCGTCATGGCTCCCGCCGAGGGGAATGGGTTTTGGATGTCACCGTTGAAAAATCTGCTGTCAAGCAAAGCGGTGATGCGTGGAGGGTTGTGATTGACTCTTGTCTTTCAGTTCTTCATCTGATAGACACCAAACGATCAATCCCGTACGCTATAAAGCAAGTACAAGAGTTGCTTGGCCTATCCTGTGCTTTTGAGCAAGCAGTTCAGGTACTTCTAACTTTAAACCTTATCTGTGCACTGGATCTTATACTTAAATAATGATATTTCTGTCATATATTATGTTTGGTATCATATTTGCTTGTTGTTTGTGTAAGGAAGTTAAATGTAAAATGTTGATTTCATTTGCAGCGAATCTCAACTTCAGTGAGAAAGGTATCGAAGGGAGTTTTGAAGGAACATATCATTCTCCTAGTGAACAACATGACCTGTTCAGGGAATATGTTGGGTTTCAACTCTGGAGGTTACAAGGCGTTGACAAAATCCTTGAACATCAAGGCTCCATTCACAGAAGCAACTCTCATTGTAAGTAGTCCGATACTGTAATGTCTGGTACAAACTCTTTTTTAATACCATATACTGTCATTAACAGGAATTACTTTTTGTGTTTTTAGCAACCAAGGAAATGTTTTGAGAAAGCAGCTGAGAAATGCCATACAGATTCTTTAGCAACAGTTGTTGGATCTTGCTCTTGGGGGAAACGTGTGGATGTTGGTACAGGTTCACAGTTTGAGCTTCTCTGGAATGAAAAGGAGGTACACATTCTCAAACTCATACCGATTGAACTTAGTTTGTCTCATAAATGGTCGTTATGCAATCTGATGTTCTTTATTGTCAACCTATTTGCAGACTGGTCTAGATAAGGA
Organism: Draba incana; assembly: GCA_963576765.1. Lineage (NCBI taxonomy): Eukaryota > Viridiplantae > Streptophyta > Magnoliopsida > Brassicales > Brassicaceae > Draba > Draba incana. The sequence goes on along the minus strand of OY755202.1, from coordinate 8,088,799 downwards.
AGAGGAAACAGATGTTTACGGCTTTCTCCAAATGGTCAGATCCACGACAAATGCAAATGGATTTGTTTCTTCTCCTGGCTTTGATGTTGCAGAGGATTACATGGCTGAATGGGCTGAATCGCCCGAGCGAGACCCTGCTCTTGGAGAGCCCGTGTTTGAGGACAGTGCGGAGTTCCAGAATATAGCTGATGAAGGCAATCCTTCGGAATCCAAGTGGGATAAAAATTCTGCGTTGGACAATGGTGGTTCTGGTGGTGGCTCGGAATGGGGAGTCTCAAAAACTACAGGTGGTGAGGAAAACCCTCAGTCTGGTTGGGGAAAGACTTCTGGTGGTGGCTCAGAATGGGGAGTCCCAACAAGTGGTGAAGAAAACCCTCAGTCTGGCTGGGGAAAGACTACGGTTGTTGACAAGGAAGATGCTTCGTCTGGCTGGAACACTAAAAAAGATGCTCCAGAATCGTCTGGTTGGGGCTTAAAGAGAAAAGATGATGATGCAAATACAGCACCAAACTGGGAAAAAGGACCTGCAGCTCAGGAGGATTCTGCTTGGCGACCCAAATCTGTTTCAGACAAATCTTGGGAAAAAAACAACTCAGAAACTGCATCAGCCTCTGCTGCATGGGGTTCCAAGGAAAACAAGAACTCTGAAACTCAGAACGCTGCTGTCTGGGGATCTGGTAACCCAGAAACTGAATCAGATGCTGGCGGTTGGGGTTCCCAAAACAGAAAGAGCTCGGGAGCTGAATCAGGTGGCACTGCATGGAGTTCTTGGGACAAAAAGACGCCTGAAACTGAATCAGGTCCTTCTGCTTGGGGTTCTCAGGGAAGAAAGATTTCTGAAACCGAACCAGCTACTAATTGGGGTGCTAAGCAGAATTTGGAAACTGAATCAGGGACAGGTGCTTGGGATTCCCATGTGAAAAAGAAGCCTGAAGCCGAGTCAGGTCCTGCTTGGGGACAGCCAGGTGCTGGTGTTTCTGAAACCGGATCAGGTGCTGGTGTTTGGGGTTCTCAGAGCAGAAAGAGCTCGGAAACTTGGTCAGGTGGTGCTACTTGGGGTTCTAGGGGAAACATTAGTTCTGAATCAGGTGGCGTTGCATGGGGCTCTAGGGACAAAGCTAATTCGAAAACTGAACCAAGTGGTGCTGGATGGAGTTCTTGGGACAAAACGAACTCGGAAACTGAGTCAGGGGCAGGTGATTGGGATTCCCTTGTGAAGAAGAAGACCGAAACCGAGTCAGGTCCTGCTTGGGGACAGCCAGGTGCTGGTGTTTCTGAAACTGGATCAGGTGCTGGTGATTGGGATTCCCTTGTGAAAAAGAAGACTGAAACCGAGTCAGGTCCTGCTTGGGGACAGCCAAGTCGCACTGCTTCAGACAAGGATACCAATGTAGATGATGGAAATCCATGGGTTTCCTTGAAGCAGACCAGAAGCGAAGAGACGGATGAGAAAGAAAGAACCCAGTGGGGAAATCCGAACAAGAGATTTCCATCTGATGGCTCACATGGTGGCAGGTTCAATGGTGGCAGGTCTAATGGTGATGGTGCAGACTGGAGAGAAAATAGGATTCGTCCTCCAAGGCCACCTGAGACATTAACGAGAAAACGGTTGGACATGTTCACCACTGAGGAGCAAGACCTTCTCTCAGATGTCGAGTCAGTCATGAAGACTCTCAGGAGAGTCATGTCGATTCAGTCCGGGTATGCCTTTCTTGTTCTTAACCTTAAGTCTAACAAATTTCCAGTTCTACTTTCATCCTTCTGAAACTGTTTTCTTTTCCATTTAGGTACACTGATGGAGAGCCGATTTCAGATGAGGACAAGACATTCGTTCTGGAGAAGGTTTTGAACTTCCATCCAGAGAAAGACGCGAAGATTGGTGCTGGTGTAGATTTCATCACGGTAAATATCATTCTCCTCTACAAATTTTAGCTTCTCTTTCAAAACTTAGCCTTATGTGAATATTTTTGGTGGAACAATGCAGGTGGATAAGCACACCATCTACACGGAGAGTAGGTGCTTCTATATTGTCTCAACGGATGGAATCAAACAAGACTTCTCCTACATAAGGTCCCTCAAGAACTATGTGTTGGAGAAGTACCCAAATCTCGCTGAGGAATTCAACGAGAAGTACTTCGGGGCATCTCCAAGGCCACCTCAGACAGCAACGGGACAACGGTTGGAGATGTTCACCTCTGAGGAGCAAGACCTTCTCTCTGATGTCGAGCCAATCATGAGGACTCTCAAGAAAGTAATGCGCTTTTCCGGGTATGCCTTTCTTGTTCTTAACCTTAGTCTGTCCAATTTCCAGTTCTATGTATACTTTAATGTAGTTGCATGTTCCATACATATACAGTGTACTTCATCTTTCTCAAACTGTTTTCTTTCCATGAAGGTACACTGATGGAGAACCAATTTCAGACGAGGACAAGACATTTGTTCTGGAGAAGGTGCTGAACTTCCATCCACAGAGAGACGCGAAGATCGGTGCTGGTGTAGATTTCATCACGGTAAATATCACTCTCCTCTACAAATTTTAGCCTCTCTTTCAAAACTTAGCTCTGTGTGAACATTTCTGGTGGAACTATGTACTGTAGGTTGATAAGCACACCACCTTCGCGGAGAGTAGGTGCTTCTTTATTGTCAAAACAGATGGGACCAAAGAAGACTTCTCGTACATCAAGTCTCTTAAAAACTATCTGTTGGAGAAGTACCCCAATCTCGCTGAGGAATTTAACGAGAAGTACTTCAAGAAGCGTGATGAAAACCGCAACAGACAAGAAGCGCCACCTCCTGGAAACGCCAATGGGGAAGAAGTGCCTCAGACTCAGGATCAGGACCTGACTCAGACCCAGGAGCAGGAGACTCAGACCCAGGAGCAGGAGCAGACCCAGGATCAGGATCCTCAGACTCAGACTGAGACTTGAAGTCTTTAGTGACTTATTTAGGTGACCAACCATTCCTCCACTGTTTTGTTTTTGGTTGTAGATAAAGAGTGGAGAGAATGTTTGGGGTTTTTATTATCATTAGGAAGACTATGATGTCAAACTGCAGAATAATGTGTAAATGCACTACTCTTTCTCTAGTTGCAGGATCGTTTGTCTAAAACCATTTTTAGGTTTCAGTGACCGGTTTAGTATTTAGAACTCTAGTTGCCGCATTGTAGCTTTCTACTGATGCTTTGACATTTGGCTATTTATTGCACAATGCATTTTGCAAATTTTGCTTCTTATCTGTAGCTTCTTTTCAGGTTTCAATCACTTGTACATAGTTTCCCTCCTTTAAACAAAGTAGACCGAAATCGAACCGATCATATAAATTCAAACAAAGTAGTGTTCAAGAAAGCGGCCTAGGCGCTAGGCGTCTCCAAGCCGATTCGATTTTTGACTAATCGGAGATATTAGGCGGATATTGTCATTTGGCGGCTTAGGCGTAAATTAGGCGGGCTAAGCGGATAAAATCCGTTTTTTTTTTAAATTAAAAAAAATTCCAAAACGGTGAGTTTTAATAATCTGACCATAAAATTCAAAGTGATGTCGTTTTTCTTTTTAACGGTGAGTTTTTATTTAAAATTCATTTTTATTTCATTTTCTTAGTTTTACTCTATGTTTAGGGTTTATTTATGGATGATGATTATTAAGAATTAAGATTAATTTATAATGTTTTATATATTAGGTAAGTACAATATATAGATAAATAGTCAATATATTATATATATATAATTAAATATACATATATATAGTTATATTTAAAAACCGCCTAAAAATTCGCCTAGTCCCCAACTAGGCGTTCTAGGCGCTAGGCGGAGGGTCGCCGCCCTCTTAGCTGAACACTGAAACAAAGTCGTACTAAATTGAATAAAACTACAATAATCATAAGATTACAAGATGATAATAACATGTTCTATTTCACCATTACTAAATTCGAATCCCCCAATTGTTAAAATCGAATAAACCGTATCAAATCAAACCAAAACTAAACCGAATTTAAACCGGAAATTTGGTCTATTGGGAAAAAGAAAGCTTTGGTTTCGGTTCACCATTCATTTTCAAGCTTTCGAAAACTTGAGAAGAGAGATTCGTGAGTGAAGAAAATCCCAAACTTTGCTTTTGTTCTTAGAGATGTCTGTGTTTGAAGATGATTCCTTCGTTATACTCGGAGACGATGCATCTGAGTCTGTTCCAGTCTCAGGCTCATTTGACACCACCGACAACAACTCCTTCTCCGGCTACGACGGTTCAGTCCAAATCGATGACGATGTTTTCGCGGCGCCGTCTTCTGATTACGGTGGTCACTCTAACGGAGACGATGTTTTCGAATCTAACGGTGGTCACGACGGTCCGATCTTACCTCCGCCGTCGGAAATGGAGTCTGATGAAGGATCTGCTCTTAGAGAATGGAGAAGGTTAGATCTGATCTTATTCTCGTATTCGATTTAGGGTTTACTTCTGATTGAAAAAATTAGCGTAAGTGAATAACTTTATTTGATTGATCTAGGGAATTTTCATTTCTGATTCTGATTCATAATTCTCTAAATTGATGCAATTAGATCAGATCTGAGATTATACTGACTAAAGTTTATTGCTTTTGGAATTGTTACTTTGATTTACTTGTCAATAGTAGGCAGTAATGCAAAATGGCTACTCTGAGTAATGTGTTGTTGTGAGTGATTTGTGTTGTAGACAAAATGCAATTCAGCTAGAGGAGAAGGAGAAGAAAGAGAAGGAAGTGTTGAAGCATATCATTGAGGAAGCAAATCAATACAAAGAGGAGTTTCACAAGAAGAGAGAATTAACTTGTGAAAACAACAAAGCAGCTAACAGAGAGAAAGAAAAGGTGTGTTCTTGCTTACATTACTCTTTCGTCTCTCTTCGTTGCCCGCTATGAAGAGAATAGTTTTCTAAAGTGTGTCTTTTGATCAATCATTTCTCCATCTGTGTTGAGGAGAATTGGCTCTGGAAGTTCAATGGCTTGTAGAAATTAAGTTTTCCAACTGTGACCATCGTATTCTTAAGTCATCTTAGCTTGATGAATGGTTAGTTTAGTTTTGAGATTTCTTCTTAATATTTACGATCTAATTTTACGTGTATGTGTGTCTTTGGGCGCCTATTTGAGCTGCATGTAGTCTTTTTACAGCGATGGTTAAACTTCTGCTCACGCGTTTGTATTGTCTTTGCGTATTTTAAGCTGTATCTGGAGGAGCAAGAGAAGTTCTATGCAGAAGCTAGCAAGAATTACTGGAAGGCAATAGCAGAGCTAGTTCCAAAAGAAGTTCCAACAATAGAGAAAAGAAGAGGGAAGAAGGAACAAGACCCTAAGAAGCCAACAGTCTCAGTGATTCAAGGTCCAAAGCCCGGGAAGCCAACCGATCTTTCAAGAATGAGACAAATATTGCTTAAGCTCAAACAAAACCCGCCGTCTCACCTCAAACTCACTTCTCAACCTCCATCCGATGCAACCGCTCCTCCCCCTCCTAAGAACGTTCCTGAAACTAAACCCGCCGAGGCGGTTGCTGCTGCTTAAGAAAACCCTCCTCTGGTTATCTTATGTGATTTGGTCTTTGCATTTTATTATGTGTGGTATAAATAGCTGTGAGATTGAATTGGGTCATGTGTGTTATTAACATAATCATGTCATATTGGATTGTACTTTCATGTTTGAATTCGGTCAGAAACCATTAAACCTAACTATTGGGAATTCAAATACACATAACGAAACAAAACATCAAAGAAAGTACAATAACCATCGTTGCTCTTACATATAAGGCATTAAAAACAAACATTCAACATCTTTTCTCGGTCTTGCAGATATTCGTCGAAGACTTCAAACGTCTGATTACATGTAGACAATTCATATTTATGAAAAGATCAAATCACGATAGGTATGGCACCCATACTGGCATAGTAAGCAAGACCAGCGAGGTAGACCGTCCTCGAGCATCTGGCTGAGATGAGTAGTCGTAGCCTCTTTGAGTAAGGTTTCCCAGCGCAAAGAATCACCACGAGCAGTTGGATACACCGGAACGACTGTGTACTTTCCTCTTCCCAAGAAGGCATTCGAAAGATAACTATAATACCCTTCCTCAGCATGGGGGTACTCGGTTATGAACATGACAGTAGCCGGCGGGTCATTATAGCACTTCCACCTACACAATTCATCGAAAAAATCTCCTAAACCGAAGTGGGCGTGTCTCATGAAGATTCCAGAGGAAGAGATGGCTTTGTTGTGGAGATGTGGAACGCGTAATAGGTTGCCGATGGCAAAGATGGTCACTTGTTGAGGTTCAAGATCAAAACCAGGAGACTTCTTCCTCAAAGCCGATTCTATACTCGCACGGACACAACCAGGGTCTACACCATCTGGAACCGGGCAGCTGTTGATGTCCCACCACACCACCGTCTTCCTAGGCACCGACACGAATCTCTCACGACCTTTTCCCATACAGAACTAGGGTTACTTTCAAAGCAAGTTTCGATTAGTTTAGGGTTTCTATCAACTTTGAGAATATATGTTGGGATTTTCTCTTTAGATCTCTCTTTTTGGTTTTTGATACAATATCAAACCTTAAGCCTAAACCTCTTTATTTATAGGGTTAGGATTCTAAACTACAATAATACTTAATTTTCCTTTTGTTGTCTTCCCTTTTTGTTTGTTTTCCTTTTTCTATATTTTTTTTTGTTTGATATTGTTTTTTCTTGTACAGCAAACGAGTTAAAGAAACGTTTGCTGTAAACCTCCTTATTTTTTTGCTTCTCCAATAAACCAAGGCGAAATAGTTGTCTTGTGTTTAATTTCCCATTGATCAATGTAATTTTTACTCGAGCAAGTGTTGTTTTTCCACAACGCCCCCCTATAGAATTTACGAGAAGGAGAAGAATAAGAAGCAACCCAAAAGCTGAGATCAATATTACAGGATTTTCTCAAAGAGATCCATAAACTTGTACATAGACCTCAAGGATATTTTGATAACACCAAAAGACACATTTTAGGAAAAGACACATTTAGGAAAAGACTAGTAATCGCGGTAAGAGATGCATTAGAGCATCTCTAATATATTACTTTATTTTCCACTCTGGGGTTGTGCTTCTCTCCAATGCATTACTTTATTTTTTACTCCAAAATTATATTTTGTATATTTTTTATTTATGTGTTTATTATTAGTTGCTAGTAGTACACTTCAACTATTAAATTTACAAATTGACCCCGTTAATCTTGGTATGTTTAAGAATCGAAGTCGTAACATTATATTTTGTTATATTAACTTAAGAACGTGCATTTCTTAAAGAATTTAATTCGTAATGACATATATTAACTTATACACAGGTTAAAGGTACAACTTACACATACATTAAAGTTTCACACATTCTAATATAATATGACTATTTTGTTGCAAATTGTTGTAATTTGATAAACCCGTAAATCTTGGATTAAAGAATACGTCAAAAATTTAATAAATGATCTCTAAAATAATTATTTGTCTCTTAAATGAAAACATTTACAATTTAAAGGACCATTTTCTAAATTAAAATGTTTTGAAGTGGAAAATGAGATTACTCCATATTTTGAGGAAAAAGTGGATTTACTCCATTTTAGAATTGGAAATGGAATGAGATTTGGAGTGGGGTTGGAGATGTCTTTATGAAGCAATCAGAACCAAGATATGCCTCCATCAAAATCATAAACCCATTCATACATGATACATACAATCATGTCAAAACTCTTAATTTGATTCATTTTTTTCTAATTTGATCCATTATGTAAACCTCTCTTCACTCTCGTCCCAACTTAATTTGATCCATTTTTTCTATTTCTAATACTCACTTTTTATCTCTTTCAATCAACTAATCATAAAGTAAATTTTTCTATCTCACAACATGACAATTAGCGTTAACTTATAAAGTTTATAAATTTTATGACATATTAACATTATCGGTCGAGATATTGCGACCAAGATGTTGATGCATCTCCAAGCAGTCACGTCTCATAAGATTTCCCAAGGTCAGGAATTGAGAGAAAAAAAGAAGCAAAAATAAATGTCAAGAACTGATATATACAAACGGTTTCGTGTATGAATTGATAAATTGCCAATACAACGAGAACAATCTTTGAAGTAAAAGTTGGATGATCATGTTTCAAATATAACAATTTTTCTGTGAATGCAACTTAATTGAATTCTAAATTGTGGTCTATATTTATTTAATCCATTTGTATTATCTAATACTCACCTTTTTATCTCTTTCAATCAACTTATCATAAGGTATAATATTTTTCTATCTCACAACATGACAATTAGCGTTAACTTTCAAAGTATATATATATAAGTATGATAGTGATAACTTGTACATACTTTGTACAAAAAACTAAATATTTTTTGGGGATTTTCTTCGTCTTCTCTGGATAAACGAACTTTACATCAACCATGTTCTCCATTTTCTTGAAAACTTGCTCGAAGATCGTGATGGTGTTTGGGCACGCAAATACCGTCACGATCTTCGAATCTTCTCCGATCTCGATATCGAGTTTCGCCATATCAACTAAATTAGTTTCTTTTGGGACAATGCTAAAAAATGGCATTTTTAGTCGCGGTACATGAACTAATCAGTAATAGACCTAATGACATGATTCGCCTTTTGAATACCATGAGCTTTCAGAAACTAGAATTTATGGGTAAACATGTTAATTGGATGAAGAGATTGGATTGCAAGTTTTAGGAGCATCTTAATGAGAGCAGTACGTACAACCCGTTTTCTCCTAAGAGTTTGCTGACTTCACTGAGGAATACTTATTTTCATTACAAAAACGCTGCTTACGAAGTTAAGGTGTATGTTCTGATGGATTTTATCCAATTTTCTTGGGTTAGTATTAGATAGGGATACTAATATTAATGAATAATGTCTATTGATTTTTGTTTTGTATTTTGCAGAATACACTTGGAACTAACCTCGATGGAGTGGAACAATACTTTCGTGAAAAGCTCCCTACTATGTTGATCGCAGTTTACAAAGTTGTCTTCAAAATTCACAAAGCGAATCCACAGCCACAACTCAAAATATTTTTCTAGGAGGAAGATTATTTATTTTGGATCTTTATAATATTTAAGGAAAGTTCTTTACAATGTTTTCTTTCTCTTAAAAGACTTTCTTTGAGTGAAAATTGGAGAGAAAGACAAGAAGAGCAAATGTACTTGATATTTGGTGTAAAATTGGTGTTTTTACACCATTAGACATTGGTCTGATATTGCAAATTGTAGAGGGGATACAAGTTTCTTTGGCCTACTTAAATCATCTTGGTCTTAAAATTTGTCAAAAGTCAAGTACTCACAAACACATAAATCTATGAACTAACATAACGAATTTACAACACACAAATTAGGTCTTTATATATATATATATATATATATATATATATATATATATATGTGTGTTTTCTAAATTTCAAACAACATAAACCATACCAACTTCTAAAAGAGAAACCGGTGGTACCTTAAGAGCCACGTCAGGTCTAATTGTTTTGGGATGGAATATCCTCAAGTGCATTTGTGTATCATATCTCAACCCAGCCAAGTATACACGCACCAAATACTCTTCCGATAAACACAATCTTGTGCTAATCAACTCAAATTTCTAATGATAATCCTCAATGCCATAAGTTTTCTGTAATTGTTTCAACTCCACAATCGGATCATCCAGAAGATCCGCAAATCTCTCCTTAATATCAACTCCATCAAATTTGGGGAAATCGTTTTTTCCCAACCAAGTAATGCTATTATACCCGCATGTGTTATTCGCGATCCTCATATCCAGGTTATTACCTTGATTGACCAGCGGATTCACTTGTTGAACTTCAGGTGGTCTTGAAAATCAAAAGGAAAGATTTCTATAAAAAAAAAAAAGAACAACTTCGTTAATGAGCTGAGAAATGCTCTCTTTGTGTTTATATCCTTTTTCTTTCATAGTCGCCCTTGTACTTCTTCTTTCTTGTAATTGTGACCCTCAACTTCTTCTGAATCCCAACTTCTTCACACATTTAACCCTCAACTTCTAAACCTTCACATTTCACCCCCAGCCTTTATTTGCCTATAACAAACATGAACATGTATTTAGGAGAAAGAGCTTTGTATACATGAGGATTCCACTGTATTATATTCTACAAGCCAATACCACTTATACAGAGAAGCCAAGTGAGGACAATAGGCGCGAAAACAAACCCAACACGATGTATAGAAAGTGTATATTGTTATATTATTCAAGAATGAATACAATCAGAGTTTTATACAAGATGAGAGAATAACCTACGTTAGCTAATTAGGAAAGCAGAGTAATGACAATATATCTACATTGAATACAATCAATATCAAATCTTTGACTACACCATCTTCGTTCAATCATGGATCACGACCGTATCAATGAGATTATGAGTTGGCGCAAAGAATCACCACGAGCAGTTGGATACACCGGAACGACTGTGTACTTTCCTCTTCCCAAGAAGGCATTCGAAAGATAATTATAATACCCTTCCTCAGCATGGGGGTACTCGGTTATGAACATGACAGTAGCCGGCGGGTCATTATAGCACTTCCACCTACACAATTCATCGAAAAAATCTCCTAAACCGAAGTGGGCGCGTGTCTCATGAAGATTCCAGAGGAAGAGATGGCTTTGTTGTGGAGATGTGGAACGCGTAATAGGTTGCCGATGGCATAGATGGTCACTTGTTGAGGTTCAAGATCAAACCAGGAGACTTCTTCCTCAAAGATGATTCTATACTCGCACGGACACAGCCAGGGTCTACACCATCTGGAACCGGGCAGCTGTTGATGTCCCACCACACCACCGTCTTCCTAGGCATCGACGCAAATCTCTCACGACCTTTTCCCATACCGAAATAAGGTTACTTTCAAAGCAAGTTTCGATTAGTTTAGGGTTTCTGTCAACTTTGAGAATATATGTTGGGATTTTCTCTTTAGATCTCTCTTTTGTTTTTGATACATTATCAAACCTTAAGCCTAGACCTCTCTATTTATAGAGTTAGGATTCTAAACTAAAGAATAATACTTAATTTTCCTTTTGTTTGTTTTCCTTTTTTCTTAGATTTCTCTTTTTGTTTGATATTCCTTTTTTTCTTGTATAGCAAACGGGTCCATTCCAACTAGGGGTGGGTATTCGGTTAACCGATCGGTTTTCGGTTTGGGTAATTCGGTTTTCGGGTTTTTGGGTTTATGAATCTATAAACCATTCGGGTTTTGTAAAAATTCGGTTCGGATTCGGTTCGGATAGGGTCGGGTTCGGTTCGGTTTTCGGTTTTGGGATTGAAAACCGAAATTTATTCGGATTCGGTTAATTTCGGTTTTTGAACCCAAAAACCCGAATAAACCGAAAAACCCAAATTACCCGAAAACAAACCGAAAATTACCCGAAAATTAACCAAAAATTACCCGAATAAACAAAAAAAACCCGAATTACCCGAAAATAAACCGAACATTACCCGAAAATTACCCGAATAAACCGAAAATAAACCGAAAATAATCCTAAATAACCCACAAATTTTTGTTTATAATATATAAATTTCGAATTCGACCAAAAAAAAAATAATAAAAAAAAATAATAATAAAATTCGGGTAATTCGGGAAACCGAAATTAATTCGGGTAAACTCGAAACCGAACCCGAACCCAAAACCCGAACTCTATGGAAACCGAACGGGTTTTGACCATAAACCGAAACCGAACTGAACCCGATTTCTTCGGGTTAGTTTCGGGTTCGGTTTTCGGTTTAGAGAAATATGCGCAGGGAAATATACACACGACACGACACTTTTGGGCCTCTCTAATAGAACTGAATTTTGACGTTAGTGTTGCAACCGACTTTTGTCCCTCTAGATTATGTTGCATCATAAACTCAATCTCACAATATGGATGGTATGATAACAAATAAATTTATTTTGTTATTGATACTATATACAAATTTTAAATTATTGTATCGACATAGCAAAAAGACCAACATATTTGTTGTACATTTGTATATTTTTTTTATCGTCTGAATTATCATATAAATATTACAATCACCATTTACATTTGTATATTTAATCTATTATATTATTAGTAAATTAAAATTGAGCTACGACTAATATATTATAGGAAAATTTGGAAAATTAGGACATATTGAACTTGTCTTTGTCCCATTAGATTTTATGTTTTCAATACCCAAAATTACCCTTAATTTTGAGTTATTATATATTTGTTTAAATCATTTTGGAAATTATAAAAATCAGAAACGGAAATTCTGATTTTTTAAATGATTTAATGCTTTTGGAATAATGATTTCATTCTTAAATTCTTATTTTAAATGATTTAATGCTTTTGCAATAAAAATTTCATTCTTAAATTTCATTGTTTAAATCATTTCATAAATTATAAAAATCAAAAAAGGAGAACCGCCGGCCACGACCTAGTTTAGGTTATTTTTTAGTTATTTTTTTAAAAAAATATTAATAACATAAGCCCACCTCTCCTCAACAAAGCCATCTCTTCCTCTGGAATTTTCATGAGACACGCCCACACTACAAGAAAACAGCAACTTTTCCGATGAAATTTTCGACAGACGTAATATCCGTCGGACTTTCGATGGATTTCCGACTACAAGCAATCCGTCGGAAATCCGTCACAATTTACCGACGGATTTTCGACGGCCACGGAAACTGTCAGAATTCCGTCGGTACTCCGGCACATTGTACCGGCGGATTACCGACGGAACTAAGTCGTCGTAATTTTGTAACGTATTTCCGACTGATTCCGACGGATTCCGATGTCGGCAATGTTTGATTGGTCACTTTGTACCGACGGAGTACCAACGGAACTAAGTCATCGTAATTTTGTAACGGATTTCCGACGGTTTCCGATGTCGGCAAAGTTTGAGTGGTTACCATATCGTCTGTGGTCAGAGACGGGATGGGTGGGGTGATATGTCGGAGGTTTGCGACGGATTTCCGACGGAATTCTGACGGAAATCCGTTCTATATATAAGTTTCCACATTACTTCATTTCATCATAACACAATTTACATTACCAAAAAATTTATAAGAAATGAGTTCATATTTTCGGTCATGGATGGACAAGCCAATGATGGATATGGGGTCGAACTTATTAAGGGCCGAATACGCTCGAGGTATATGCGAGTTCATGAATTTACCCAGAAATCAAGATGCAGCCAAAAAAGGTTAGGATATCAAATGTCTATGTTCTAATTGTTGTAATAGAATTAGTGTTGCGGTTCATAATGTTTGGAATCACTTATATAGATATGGATTTAGGCTTGGATATAAGGTTTGGTTTTTACATGGAGAAAGCAATTATGAATATGGTAGTACTAGTAATAATGGACCTTATTTTGCGGATAGCGTAGGAGAACATACAACGGAAGTAGATGTTGGGGTAAGTACGGTTGCGATGGTTAACGATGCGTATAGAGAGAATTTGCAGTCGGGTGGTTATGAGGGTGATAGGGTTGAAGAACCTAATTTAGAATCTCGAAGGTTTTTTGATATGTTAGACGCATCAAAGCAACGACTATACAGCGGTTGTAGGGAATGTCTTTCACCGTTATCTTCTGCTAGTAGGATGAGGAACATGAAGATTGATTACAATTTGTCTGAAGAATGTGTTGATGCAATAGCTGATTTTGTGAAAGATGTTTTGCCCGGCGATAATCTATCACCGGCATCATACTACGAGGTTCAGAAACTTGTGTTTGGTCTTGGTTTGCCCTATCAGATAATAAATGTGTGCATCGACAACTGTATGCTATACTGGAGAAAAGATGAGAACCGGAAAAATGTAAATTTTGTCGTAAACCACGGTTCCAAGACACAAGTGGCAGAGTAAAGATTCCATTCAAACGGATGTGGTATTTACCATTAACAGAGAGGTTGAAGAGACTGTATCAATCTGAACGCACAGCTAAGGCAATGAGATGGCATGCAGAGCATAGCCAAGATGGAGAGATTACGCATCCTTCTGACGCGGAAGCGTAGAAACACTTTCAATCAGTATATCCGAATTTTGCATATGAACGACAGAATGTATATCTCGGCTTATCTACTGATGGTTTCAACCCATTTGGAAAGCATGGAAGACAATATTCACTGTGGCCGGTAATTGTAACCCCTTACAATTTGCCTCCATCTATATGCATGCGTAGAGAGATTTTGTTTCTCTCAATTCTAGTTCCCGGCCCAGATCATCCCAGAAGTTCACTCGATATATTCCTCCAACCATTGATCTATGAGTTACAGATGTTGTGGGAGCATGGTGTTGAGGCATTTGATGTTCAGTGGAGCATAATTTTAACATCTGTGTCGTTCTTATGTGGACCATAAGCGATTTTTCGGCATACGGTATGTTATCTGGATGGACAACGAATGGAAGATTGGCATGTCCTTATTGCCAAGACAATAGTTCAGCATTCCAATTGCAGCACGGAAGGAAGACTTCATGGTTTGATTGCCATAGGTGTTTTTTACCAGTGGATCATACATATCGTCGGTCTAGAAGAAATTTTGCAAAGAATGCACCAGTGTTACATGGTCCACCTCCTGAGATAGATGGTCGTAGCATATTGGGACAGTTAAGAGATTTTGGTGCTGAGCGAACTCTTGATTGTGGGGGTAATGGGCATCACCCCGTAGACGGTTGCGGGGAACATCACAATTGGCACAAGAAAAGTATTTTTTGGGATCTGCCTTATTGGAAAGACCATCTATTGCGGCATAATCTAGATGTCATGCATGTGGAAAAGAATTTCTTTGACAACATCATGAACACCGTTTTTAACGTCTCAGGGAAGACTAAAGACAACTTGAAGTCTAGGTTAGACTTGCCATTGATTTGTTCAAGGGAATCTCTTCATGTTTTGCCTAATGGTAGATTGCCGATGTCTGCATACCGGTTAGATGCTGGTCAGAAAGAAATTTTTTTCGAATGGATAAAAAAACATGATGATAGCCTAAATGAAGAAGTGTCACACTTTGCCGAATATTACTTTCCATCAGAAGTTCAGACTAAGGGTAGACGTCCGGCGCGACATGATGATAGAGGTGAGAAAAGAGTGTATCCTGTGGTTGTACCTGAGTTATTTGCCCAAGTTGGTCGAGTAAGTGGAAAAGGAAAGACACGCAAACTATCAGCACAAGAGGTCACATATTTCCAAACGTATATCCTCAGAAATTGTGACGAAATTTTGGAGTATGAAAGGTATATAAGTTTTTTTAGTAAATTTGTGGAATTCTTTGTCTAAATCTACTAACGATTGTTATGTTACAGGATTTACATGTCTCTAGTACAAACTTACCATCCTGATAAGATAGATTTCGAAATTGCTGTCTTAAAAGATGAAGAATTCCCGGGGTGGTTGAAATTTTATTTAAGTTTATTATAAATCCTTACTTGCAAGCTTTCCAGGTTTTCACGTTTATATGTTAATGATTTCTTACTTATATCGTTCTTTAGGTTTCCGAAGGTTTAACAAGTGGTCAATCTCTCCCGACATGGTTAGTGGAGTTTGCTAATGGTTTACGCAGCACCGCAACTTTATATCCCAGGTTTTGCACTAGGGGATATTCGTTTAGGATTCGTGAGGAAAGACGACCGAGGTCAACTTCAGACTATGGTATTTTGGCGCAATCAGGTGATACCGTGTACTATGGCATTTGAAACAAAATCTTAGAAATCCGCTATCCAGTAATGTTGGACTTGAGGTGCATTGTGTTTATGTGCGATTGGTATGATCCATGTAATGGTAGTGGGGTTCGAATTGACCCTCTTGGTGTTATTTCGATAAATTCTAGACGGAAACTACAAAAATACGATCCATTTATCTTGGCTTCACAAACGGACCAGGTAGCAATTCAATAATAGGTTTTCCTACATGCTATTACGATAGGTTTTGTTATTGATGTATATTAACAATATTAACTATTTATTAATAGGTTTGCTACATTCCATATCCTCGTGTTGCCTATCGTACAGATCCTTGGATCACAGTAACTCCAATTAACCCGAGAGGAAGAATATATGGAGTTCCAGAACATGATGCTCTACAACCATTGAGAAGTATACAAATGTCACATGTTGAGGAGATGGATAACATTGACCTTGTTGTTGATATCACACATATCGGCGATGATCTAGTTCATTCGAACGAAGAGGAATCACGTGAAGAATTTGATGACGATTCAGACTCCATCCCTAGTGAAGGTTCCTCAGGAGATTCGTATTAATATTTTATGAATAAATGTTTGCTTATGAATGTTGTACTCTCAAAATTATGCGTTCCCTCTAAGCTAATGTACTACAAGGAAGGACAAAATTTGCAATATTGTGCATTTAATTAACAAATCCAATTAAGGAACACACAAATTATTTTTAAAAAATTAGCTAATTTTCCGACGAATTTCCGACTGACCAGTAAGGGAGAATGTGGGCAAGACGGCTGGACGGATTTCCGACGGTTTTGGAATTAAATGCCAACGTTTTACGACGGTATTCTGACGGATTTCCGACGGACACCAGTATTATATATACGGGTTGAAAGTTCTTCATTTCATCAGAACTCCAAAAAACATTCTATCAATAACCCATTGGTTTTTTTCCAATATGTCGGAAGATCCCACATTTAGCGACTATCCTTGGATTTCTGTGGTTGAACACCTACGTTACATAGGTACAATATTTAGTTTGTTGAATATCATGAAACGAATGTACTAATGATTTTGTTTGTTGGCACATTTACGAAAATGTATTATACTGTTCCAGCGAGGTTACAGCAGTTTCCCTTGGAAATTCCATTGTCTGTTGAATTGGAAGTTATTGATAAAGGTTTAAATCATTTGGACATTGTTCGTAAGTTGAGATTGAGTTTTATTGTACAAGAGGTTTTATATGAAATTAATATGTATAATCAGTTCTGTTAAATTAAGTAGGTAATTGCAATTATTGATGGTTACGAGTGTACTGAGGAGGGAGACGCTATGGTCATTTTAAAGGTAATTGGTAATTATAATGTAAAATATGCTTTAATAGATATTTATGTTGCTTAAAACATTAAATGAATATGTGTTGATGTAGGATCCAAGTTGGAGAATGGGTGGATATATTCGAAAAGAAGTGTGTCAACACGCAGTTTTTGGCCCTGATATCCGAGCTGGGTCAGTCGTTGTATTGCGTAATGTAAGTTCGAAATATGTTTTATTTAAGTAAATGAAGAATAGATTACATCATATTTGCCTATTTTGTAGGTTCAATACGTCGTCCAAACTGGGTACAATTACCTGAACATCCAGCTTGAAGGGATTTGGACGAAAGAAAATTCTATTTCTCCACAAAACAGTAATGAAGAAACTCCTACTAACGGAGACTCGTATGTCGTGGATATTGGAAACGAGGAAAATCGTGTGGAAGACACATACGAACCTGACTCTGACGAGAGTTATAGTGCGTACGGTAGTCTAAAGGATAAACCATCGGGAAGTGGGGCGGGACGTAGTAGTTTAGGAATCTTTAGGAAGAAAAAATAAATCCATATATGTTAGTGTGTTTACATGATATTATTAATATAAACGTTCTTCTGTTGGTGTAATATCCAACGGTAAATGTTTTAATTACGTACAATGTAGTAAAAGTTTTAGTTTGCAAAAACATTTACAAAATACAAGACAAAAATAATAAAATAAAATAAATTAAAAACAAATTCCGTCGAAAATCCGTGGGAAATTTACGACAGATTTCCGACGGAATAACCTAATTTTATACCGCCAATCTCCTTGTGATCATCAAAAGGCGCCTAAATTCGTCAGAATTCCGTCGGAACTGTGTATCGTGTTCCGTCGGAATACCTGAATAAAAACTGTCTCTTCTTCTTCCCGACGCCAGAACGGAGAAATAGAAAAAAAAAAACTTTTTTCCCCTGAAATCGCTTTTCTTCGCCGGAAAACGCACATATACCACCGAATTCACTCCAATTCTCATCCTCCATCACGAATTCAACATACCAATGTAAGTTTGTGATGTTTTTTAAGTTTGTTTGAAATTTTTTGTTGATAAAATTTTTTTCATAGATTAGGATTATTATGCATTTCGGATTAGAAGAACAAATGTTGTGCTTTTGTGATTGATTATGAGAATTTTAGGAATATAGAAATTTATGGATTTAGGGATTTATAGAATTTTAGGAATTTAGGGATGTAGAGATTTATGGATTTAGGGATTTAGAGATTTATTGAATTTTAGGAATTTAGGGATTTATAGAATTTTAGGGATTTAGGGATTTAGAGATTTAGGGATTTATTGAATTTTAGGATTTTAGGGATTTTTCCATTTTGGGATTTTTGGGATTTTGAGATTTAGGGATTTTAGGATTTAAGGAGATTATGGATTTTGGGATTTTGGGATTTAAAATCCATATTAGTAATCTATACAATTATAAATATTACGAAATTTTAAAAAATCTTTATTTTGTAAAATCATTAATCTTCAGAACAAGTAATACATCTTAAAATCGAACTTATTTCCCTAAAACTCTAAATTCCAAAATCCCAAATTCCCAAAATCCCAAAATCCCAAAATTTCAAAATCTCCAAATTCCTTAAACACCTAAATCCCTAAATCCCTAAACCCTAAATATCTAAATCCCCAAATCCCTAAATCCCTAAATGTCCAAATCCCTAAATCTCTATATCCCTAAATCCCTCAATCTCAAAATGCCTAAATCTCAAAATGCCTAAATCCCTAAATCCCTAAAATCCTAAATCCCTAAAATCCATAAATTTCAAATTCCCTAAATTTCAAAATCCCTAAATCCCTAAATCCTCATTTCCCTAAATCCTTAAATTCCTAAATCACTAAATCCCTAAATCCCTAAATCCGTAATATAGATTATAAATTTAAAATTTAAAATTGACATACTAATTTTATATATGTAAAAATATTTAAAATTTATATAAAAATTTTGTAAATCGTAGGGATTATGGGCGATTTTATCAGACTTCTGGCGCCGGTGGTTCCACTAGGGGTGGTCGGAGTTCGAGTCAGTCAGGGATCCCCGACACTCCCTTTTTGGATACACCAATACCGTGTCCTCCTCGTACAGCGGCCTCAGCTCCCACGGTCATGAGCATCGAGGATTTTGTTTCAAAACCCGGACGAGATCGGTTGACACGCCTAGATCCGGAGTTTCCTCCCAACACGACATGGTAAGTTTTATTTAAAAATGTATTAGATTTAATTAACTTAATAAATATTTTTCCTAAATTTTGTTTAGGTTTCAATTTTCGGGAAACGGAATATCGAGGTCTATCAACACAATGCTCAATTGTTTGATATCTCATCCGTATCCCACATACAATTCGATGCCGGTGGCAGACCGTGACAGCTGGTTTCGGCAATTTGCGGTAAGATTTAATTTTGTTATTTAAAAAATTCGCGGTTATATTACATTTAAATTTTTATACCAATTCGTTTACGGTTTTTTCAGCAAGATTTTACTTGGGACAGACAGCTGACAGGATTAGTTCGACGGAAATTCGACGAAAAGGCGGCTAGAATGTACTCGTGGAAGATGAACGAGTATAAGGACATGTGGATGAGACTAGGAAAGGTGCCTCGGGGTATGAAAAATGATCCCGCATTATGGGCTGCACTAGTAGCCTATTGGGAACGGGAGGAAACTAAGGCGGCCTCAACAACATACTCGACTAACCGGAAGAGCAATCGGAAGGGGAAGGGACCTACGACCCATAATCTCGGAGCGACGAGCAAGGCGATCCGTGCTGAACAACTGGTAAGTTTCTAAAATTTTTGAAACATTTTTATAATCGCTAACATATTTCCTTACTTGTCTATGCTAACAGTTTGAAAAGGAAGGTGTGCGTCCTTCTAATCTGCAATTGATCAAAGATGCGCACACCAACAGAAAGATGGGTGAACTACAAGATGGACTTGCCCATCACATCGTGGAGAGCGTGGAGAGGCTTGGTGAGGAATACATCCAATCCCAACCGATCATCGAAGGAACTCCACCTGTCACTGAAGTTCCGTTCGAGAAGATCAACGAGTTTACGTATGAGGTTAGTAACGTTTACAATTCTTTACGAATTTAAAATAACTTATAATATTGATAAGTAATAACATATATTGTTTTATTTTTTTTTGGTAGGTTACTCCAAAGAACAAAGGTCGTGTCTTCGGCCTTCCAGAAGGCAGTTCCACCTCATCCGTTTCTTCGTACCGCTTTCACGGTGAGAACAGTTTACGGGCACAGAACGCCGAGCTTCTCGAGCGGATGAACGCGATGGAGGCACAACGCGCAGAAGATGCAGTCTGGTTGGCGGAGTCTGAAGAACGCGTTCGGGTTATGGAAGAAAAGATGAACGCGTTCTTCCGTAACCATACCTAGTAGACTATTAAAATTTATGTAAAATTTTAATGTTTAAATCACTTTTAAAACTATTTTAATTTAATTTTAAATTAATTTTTATATAATTTAATTAAATTAATTATAATTAATTTTTTTAAAAAAAAACCTAAATTCTGTCGGAAATCCGTCAGTTTCGGCCAACGTCGGAAATCCGTCGGTATCTAGTACCTTCTGAAATCCGTCGGTTTCGGCCGACGTCGGCTAATATGATTTCCGACGGTTTTCCGACGGTTTTTCGTTTTACCGGTTTCTGTCGGAAATCCGCCAATAATTTCCACGGATTTCCGACGAATCTTCAATTTCCGACGAGACAGATCCGGCGGTGGAATATAGATGACTTGATTATTTTTTGTCGGGGTCAATATTAATATAAGTATTTTATAATATGAAATTATTTATTTCAATTTACCTACGGAAAATATTTTAGGTGTATATTGTCGGTAAAAAAATACATAGAGTGCTTAAACTTGTGTATTGTGTATTTGGAATCCTGATGGATATCCGATCATTGATTATTAAATTTCGTTTGATTTCATTTTCTTTTATCCCACGACTAGACAATCAAGTGGCGGATTGTTTGGCAAAGGGAGCACTTGAATACCCTGTTTCTTGAGTTATTTTTGAATTAATAAGAATCACCTTTCGACCAAAAAAAGAATATACAAATAGTCTTATGTTATTCATCATTTCTATGGAAAATGATATTGTTTTAGGTAAATATTAAATTTTTTTGAAAATGATCATTATAACACTTCCACCTACACAATTCATTGAAAAAATCCCTTAAACCGAAGTGGGAGTGTCTCATGAAGATTCCAGAGGAAGAGATGGCTTTGTTGTGGAGAGGTGGGACCGTAAATAGGTTGCCGATGGCAAAGATGGTCACTTCTTGAGGTTCAAAATCAAAACCAGGAGACTTCTTCCTCAAAGCCCATTGATCAATGTAATTTCTATTCGAGCAAGTGTTGTTTTTCCAGATGCTTCAGGGCCATTGATCTCCACAACGCTCCCCTATAGAATTTACGAGAAGGAGAACAATTAGAAGCAACCCAAAAGCTGAGATCAATATTACAGGATTTTCTCAAAGAGATCCATAAACTTGTACATAGACCTCAAGGATATTTTAATAACACCAAAAGACACATTTTAGAAAAAACTAGTAATCGCGGTAAGAGATGCTTTAGAGCATCTCCATATATTACTCTATTTTCCACTCCAAAATGGGGTTGTGTTTCTCTCCAATGTATTACTTTATTTTCTACTCAAAAATAATATTTTGTTTGTGTTTATTATTAGTTGCTAGTAATACACTTCAACTATTAAATTTACAAATTGACCCCGTTAATGTTTGTAT
The DNA here is from genome assembly GCA_963576765.1 of Draba incana. NCBI lineage: Eukaryota > Viridiplantae > Streptophyta > Magnoliopsida > Brassicales > Brassicaceae > Draba > Draba incana. The sequence goes on along the minus strand of OY755202.1, from coordinate 8,066,982 downwards.
GTTTAAGAATCAAAGTCGTAACATTATATTTTGTTATATTAACTTAAGAACATGCATTTCTTAAAGAATTTAATTCGTAATGACATATATTAACTTATACATAGGTTAAAGGTATATATTTTTAACAAAAAAACTCACACATACATTAAAGTTTCACACATTCTAATATAATATGACTATTTTGTTGCAAATTGTTGTAATTTGATAAACTCGTAAATCTTGGATTAAAGATTACGTCAAAAATTAAATAAATGATCTCTAAATAATTATTTGTCTCTTAAATGAAAACATTTACAATTTAAGGGACCATTTTTCAAAATGGAGTGGAAAATGAGATTACTCCATATTTTGAGGAAAAAGTGGATTTACTCCATTTTAGAGTTGGAAATGGAGTGAGGGTTGCAGGGAATTTTACTCCAAAATGGAATGAGATTTGAAGTGAGATTTGGAGTGGGGTAGGAGATATCCTTATGAAGCAATCAGAACCAAGATCTGCCTCCATCAAAATCATAAACCCATTCATAAATAGTCATGTCATCATAAACACAATCATGTCAAAACCCTTAACTTGATCCATTTTTTATAATTTGATGCATTATGTAAACCTCTCTTCACTCTCGTCTCAACTTAATTTGATCCATTTTTTCTATATCTAATACTCACTTTTTATCTCTTTTAATCAACTAATCAGAAGGTAAATTTTTCTATCTCACAACATGACAATTAGCGTTAACTTATAATGTTTATAAATTTTATGACATATTAACATTACGAGTCGAGATATTGCGACCAAGTTGTTGATGAATCTCCAAGCAGTCACGTTTCAGAAGAATTCTCAAGCCTAGAATTGAGAGAAAAAAAAAGAAGCAAAAAAAAATGTGAAGAACTGATATATACAAACGGTTTCGTGTATGAATTGATACATTGCCAATACAACCAGAACAATCTTTGAAGTAAAAGTTGGATGATCACGTTTCAAAGATAACAATTTTTCTGTGAATGCAACTTAATTGGATTCTAAATTGCGGTCTATATTTATTAATTAATCCATTTCTATTATCTAGTACTCACCTTTTATCTCTTTCAATCAACTAATCATAAGGTATAATATTTTTCTATCTCACAACATGACAATTAGAGTTAACTTTCAAAGTTTATATGTAAGTATGATAGTGATAACTTGTACAGACTTTGTACACAAAACTAAAAAATGAACATGACGAGTTTATAGAGTTATATCAAATCGACTAATTTGGGAGAAAGAATAAGGGGAAGAAGAAGAAGAAGAAGAAGAAGAAGAAGAAGAAGGGGAAGAAGGGGAAAGAAAAGTGGAAAGGTAAACATTTGAATCACATTCTTTTGATCGGAGGAGATCATTGCTATGCTCTTGTGCTTAAGGCTCTTAGTAAACAAGGATTTTCGACCATACTTCTTTATCCTCGCGGATCGTTGCTTGAGAAAGTAAAAATTTGTTACTGCTTTGATCATATCTTAGAAGGAAAGAAAGTGCTATGGGGAAGTCCGGAATCTCAAACGGTGAAAGACACATGACATTATCCCAATGGTTTCAAAGCGGTGAGACGATCAAGGCTTTAATCACAAAAGCATATCTCACTGTAAGTAATCTGATTCTCTAATGTCTAATATAAATAAGTCTCTAAGACTAAATAGTGTCGGTCCATATTAACAAGAATTACTTGTTGTCTGTTTTAGACACCAAGGAAATGTGTATAGAAATGCGAGACAAATTCTCTAGCAAAATTCGTGATGCTTTCTTCTGGGATAAAATGTGTGGATGTGGGAAAGGGTGTAGAGGTTGTGCTCCTCGGAACGAACATGAGGTACACATTCTCTCACAATCATACCAATTGAACCTAGTTTGTCTTTGAAGTAAAAGTTGGATGATCACGTTTTAAAGATAACAATTTTTCTATGAATGCAACTTAATTGGATTTTAAATTGCGGTCTATATTTATTTAATCCATTTCTATTAACTAATATTCACCTTTTCATCTCTTTCATTCAACTAATCATAAGGTATAATATTTTTCTATCTCACAACATGATAATTAGCGTTAACTTTCAAAGTATATATATATATATATATATATATATATATATATATATATATATAAGTATGATAGTGATAACCTGTACAGACTTTTTACACAGAACTAAAAAAATGAACAAGACAATTGGATGAAGAACATGAAGCTAAAGTCAATCCCCAACAAACATCTATAAATTTTCAAGAATTTGATATTAAAGTAACCACATATCATCGGATTATAGAAACCATTGAAAAGTGGTTAACATCTCAAAACCAGATATCCTCAGCCTTTACATTTGTTGAATCTCGAACCACCAATCAAATAGAATCTGGCTGCAAACTCCCGTGAATAGCCTTCTTCCTATGAATATCAGCTCCTCCATTGATTATCTAAATCATTATGCTCGTTTTCAGCTCTGACAAACCTTGGCCCAAAGGTGCCTTCAACACATCCTTCATATCCATATCTGTAGGTTCTATGCTTTGCCCAGTTTTTATTTTCACCACATTTTCTAATGTACATGCTCCAATATTAGATATTGAAATTAAGAATCATATAAATGTAAGTGTTACTTTCTAAACACAAGTCAAAGCATTCAATAAACTCAACACCAATTTAGTGGAACACTTTGAAGATTTCCAGTGGTTGTATCAACTATGGGGACTGGAAGATACTCAATTATGTATACTTCTTGTGGGTAAAAAGCAACCCTTAAACGACCAACATCATCGGATTATAGAAACCATTGAAAAGTGGTTAACATTTCAAATCAATCGGTTAATTAACAAAGAGCACTTAATTAAGGGTTAAAAAAGTAGAGACGATAGTGGAGAGGTTTACATAAAACGTCTAAACACTACTTCACATATCATCATAATCAAACTCGTGTGAAAAAAGAAGAAACACACAATAATAATAATAAACACAAAGAGATTCTCAAATCGTTTTACAATCTTTGGGGCATATATCACCTTCCTTGTAAGCTTGCAGGTGACCTGCAACCTCTCTCGCTACCTGCATCGTCTTCTTTCTCGCTCACCTCTAAGCAAATGCCATTGTTGTTGCAAACACTGATCTCCGAGCTCGCATTGCTACTTGTTGCTAGTGGTGAATCCATAACATTCATCGGTCTGCCTCGTGTATGTCCAGATCTCACACTATACATTGATGATGCTGGAATGTTTGCCATTAACGGTCTCAGGTTTCCCGGTATGGTTCTTCGTATATCCTGTTTTCATCATAAAACGTTTGATCAAACAATTCACAGTAACGAGGAAGAGAGTACGCGATAGAGAGAGATTATACGTACCATATGCCTTATTGCCATATCAAGAGATTTCTTAGAGAGTGATCTTCCGAATCCTGCACTGTCCGGTGAAGAGGATTTAGCAGACAAGTTACCATGAGGAGAACCTTTGTTGTCATCAGATCTCGGAGGAGCGAGTTTCCGCATGTTTATTACTCTCTCCACCATTTTTGTTCCCATCAACACAGGACTAACATTGTCATTGGCTTTGGAGTATCCACGGTTAACCGCAGGAACAGAGCTACCACTAGAGTACATCGGTGCTCTTCCTCTTGATGGTGAACATGACTGCCTTCTCGGTCTTCCTCCTACAGGACCACCTGGCTCAACTGAACCAGAACGAGGACTAGGAGCTCCGGGTCTACCTCTTGTTGCTGAAAGCGGTCTTTCGGGTAATGTAGTCCTTAGATTTGGAGGAGTTTCTAGAGAGAAACCAGGCATGTCTGATGGCTTCCATGGCCTTGACCTTACTGTAGGAGAAGCTGCGCGTGTTACAGCAGCAGTTTTAGATGGTGTTGGCATAGGCTTCGCCGCTGGAGAAGACGGTTTGATCTGAGATATCGTTGGCTTTGTTGTAGTAGCAGCAGCATTAGTAGAAGAGATTGGACGGCGAGTTGGTGTAGCTGACCTTGATATGGTTTTAGGCGGAGGAAGTGTTGGTCTTGAAGTTGGTGTTGAAGATCTAGCAGTGGATCTTGAAAGAGGTGTGGTAGATCTTGAAGGACCCGCAGATTTTGTGACGGTGCTCGTGGTAGATGATCTCGTAAGTGAACCAACCGATCTAGCAGTTGAAAGAGGAGTTGGTTTAGATGCAGTAGGAGTGAGCCTAGATGAACTTGTTGACCTACTCATAGGCGTAGGCTTAGTCGGTGCAGATACTGTGGACCTAGAATTAGTCATTGACGGTCGAGTAGTTGAAGAGGAGATGGTGGCTCGTGAAGTTGGTGTTGAAGGTCTTGAGGATTTTGAATTAGTTGTCAGTGTTGATGATGATCTTCCGGTTGGCGTGGCGGGTCTTGCTCCAGGTCCTCCGGATGACGAAGGTCTTCGAGTTGCTCCACTAGAAGAGCTTAATCCAGAAGAAGAAGTTTGTTGTCTAGATGTTAGATGGTTCCTTGCAGCTGACTCAGTTGAGGAGTTTGCCAGCTACAACAAAGACAATTCAAATATAGAGTAAGTTCAGATATAAGACGATAAATCTTATTCGTTCAAGTCAAGTGTGCAATATACAAGAATCTGACACTAAACTAAAATAGTAACATTCTTACCCTTGAAGTCATTGTAGCCGAGCGACTCTTTGAATCATTAGTCTGACTAATCGTGGTCCTATGTGATTCCATCTCCAGCGATGGAAATAAAGGAGTAACTGGAGGGGTCAGAAGCCTCGAAAGACAAAAAAAAACTTAGTATGGAAAAGTTAAATAGCTCAAAATTACATTATTCAAGGAAGCAAATGTGAACATTTAAACGAGAGAACAAATACGCTACAACTCTTCGACAACTTATATGCCGATGCCAAATTCAAGTCTATTGGATAATTCATAACAATACAACCACAGATAAAATTACTCAAGAACCTCATGGTTAGGATACAGCAAATCCCTAACTATACTATCACAAAGATTACTTAAAACGCTTCAACTTCAAATGCCAATAATCACCAATGAATATGTACACAGGCTGATACAACATCTTAGATTGTGGTTAAAAAGTTACCATTCATAGTCATTTTTATCGCCTTCAGAATTAAGAAAATCATCAGGAGCAGCTGCTTTCCGAGCTGGAGCACCACCACTAGAGATGTTAAACACTGGTGAAGTTCCAGGCTTTAATCCTAACACACCAAAACCCAAAAAAACCATCAAGCTCCCTCCTTTTTACCAAAATCAAAGCAATAATTAGAAACTTTACCTAAAGGAGTCTCAAACTCATCAGGGTTATTGCTCAGGAGATTATCCTGTTCTTTCTCACGTCTTCTCATTTCAAGAAACAAAGAGAGTTCTTCATCTTTGTCAGCCATTAAAGAAGCCCTAAGGTGTTGCCTTTGTCTCTCTGCTGAGTCCAATAACAGAGACGACTCTTTTGCCCTAAAACTTCGATTCATTGCTTCCAAATACCAAACACTTACAGATCAACCTAACTTAGCTTCCAATTTACTCCCTCTTAAAATAAATTAAGCTTTAGTCCTAAAATTGAAAACCCAATACGAAATATCGAAACTTTCACAAATTGCTACACATTTCCTCACTAATTTTTCCCGCTTGAAAGTGAAAACAGAAAGGTAGAAGAAGAAGAAGGAAAGGGGAAATTTAGCTTTTTTAGAGCAAAGACATGAGATTTCTCAAAGAAACCGCCATTGTTGAGGAACGGAGCTCGAGATTTTAGCCATAACAGTTCACGGAGAAAAAACCCAGAAAAAAACCTAGGCAAAATAGAGAGAGAAAGTGGAAAGATTTTTTGGAGATCGAGAGAGAGATTGAGAAATGGGAGAGAGAAGAGAGAAAGTGTGAAATGGAGTGGCATGGAATGTAATTATGGATCAAAGAGATTGGCTAATTTGGAAACTCGATAATAAGTAAATATATTTATTTTTATTTTTTGGGGTTTGATGAAATTTTTTTAAGTTTTTCCACTGTTGACGGGACTGAACATCTGGAGAGGTACCTAATGTTTCTCTCGCTTCAAGTCTAAGGATTCTCTGTTCTGAATCTTTCAATTTATTTTTTTAATTTTATTTACATGTGTTACTCAATGATCATTCCAATGTTTTGTTGGAATTGTAAGACTTTTTGGAGGGTACTCTATATTATATTCTCCAACCATTGAAACATGTTTTGTTGTATGTCGAATAATAATGGAAATCGATTTGTAATGTTGAGGTTATTATGGTTACTATAAATAATAACCTGTTTGTTGTAACCACAGAGAAAATAGTGTTTCCCATGAATCCTGATTATTAAATTTGAAAATTATAGAAACCTAATTATTAAATTCATTTGATGTCAGGTTTCTAATCAAAATTTATTATTAAATTTCGGTTCAACACCTAATTAACAAAGTCGTCTCCCAATTGTAGCAACAATTGATTAGGTCCTTAATATGTCATTAATCAACTACTGATTAGGTACATACTAAAATTTTGTTTCGTTGTTGTTTTTTTTAATCGTCTTAATTATCATATAGATATTGCAATCATCATTATACTAATTTGATCTATTTGATATAATTCTATTATTATGAAACTCAACTACATGTTTTCTATACGATTAAATTTTTTTCTATATTTAAAAAAAAAAACAAAAGTAATTTAACTATATTTTGTTTAATTTTCTAATATTATTTCAGAAAAAACAAACAACAAAAGAAGTTCCAAAATATGACGAGCCCGTGTCAGTACAAGATATCCAAACCATATCCATTATGTATAAAGCCCATCAAGTCCAAATAGTTTTCTTATGTTTAGTTTCCCATTGATCAAATGTGACTTCTAAATTTGTTTATTATTTTGGACCAGTTACGCAAGTTTGTAATTAGTATATTTGTATCGGATTCGAATCCCAATTACTATGCTCTTTAGTTCTTCTTAAGCTCTCTCTGCTATACTGATGTATTTGAAATAGTTTGCTTTGAGTTGATTTATTTAGTTTCTTTTCCTAGAAGATCATTTATCAAAATTTAAGTTTACTTCAACATATCTCTTTGCTCTTTCATGTATATATATAAAATGAAATGTCACAAACCTGTAAAATTTCCGATGCAAGCGTACTCTAACACACAACATTCTGAAAACTGAAAAGTCATTAGAAAACAAATGCTTTCCATTGTCACTTCACATGTCATACCAAATTGCATCAATAGGTTAACGAACACACTCCAAGTTGCAACAACTGAACACCAACCTTCATTAATGTGGTCGAGACTCAAAACCATATAAGAAGATGCTAAAAAAAAAAAAAGATGAATAATCTTATACTATCACTTATTATTATTATTATTAGAGAAATTGCATTAGAGACACATTGAAAAAGACTCAAAACCATAATTAAAATAACCCAAATAATGGGTTTGCTCCCACGGATTATTCTAACGACAATCATTGCAACAAACACTAACACATAGTAATATATAACTTATAGAAATCTTCATAGCTTAAATCGACTATTATCAGAATTTCTAATCCGGGCCGGTCCAATCTGATAATTCGATCTGGTTAATTAGCTCGGGTTCCGGAAGCACCACCACCACCTTCTTGACCATTTTTTCCACCGTGAAAAGCCGATGAGAAATTAGTATTAAGATCGGAATACATAGAAACAACCTTAGAGATATTTCCATTAAGTTCTTGAATCAAAGCAACGTTTTTAGACATATTATCAGCCATTCTCGATTGGTGATTGTCGTTGACTTGTTGTATCAATAATCTGTTTCTGTCTAAAACTGATTGTACTTGTCTGAAATTCCGATCTAGATTCTCCCACATCGCCAGATCTTCTCCTCCTTGCTCCGCCTCCTCCGCCACGTTCCTCCGCCGCTTCGTCGTATCGCTGTTTCTCTTCATTTTTTTTATTCACAATTTTTTTTTAATTTGTGTTTTGTTGATTTTTTTGGATTTTTCGCACCAAAGAGAAATCAGATATTTATAGTAAATATCTAAGAGAGAGATAATGTGATAAATGGACACGAAGGCAAGTAGTTCTGTTTCCTCACCACGTGAATAGCTAGCGCGTGTTTGACACGTACAAATTGTAATGAATACTGAAGAACACGCGCGTGAGGAAGATGTGCAGTTATTGGTTGAGAGGAATAAAGCATAGAGCTTTTTCTGCACTTTTTTGGTTTTTATAGCAATTAAAAAATGTGAGAGAGATAAGGATCTGTGATTCTCTCTATTGCAGAAATATCTCAAGATATTTATTGTAACTTGTAATAAGTGCGAATATATTTATTTCATATGAATAAATTATGAAAAAGGTATAAGGTGTACGACTTGCCACGGTGCAGAACGGTATTTGATACTCATTTCTCTCATAATTTCTAAATCTGTCTTTGATTTGGTCAACAAAGTATCAACAAAACTTTATTGTTATCTTTTAAGTTATTGGTTCTGTCAATAACAAGAAGTAGTTCTCTTTCTCTTCAACAACAGTCAATAACAAAAAGTAGTACTACTTAAAATACAATCATACTTATTTGTAACAACATTAAAATTTATCATACTAGCCTCCTACTAGGTTATTATGTTAAAATACAATCATACTTATTATTTGTAACAACATTAAAAAAATTATTGTCGTTCAAAAATCAGAAAGATTTACAAGACTGTTATATTCAATGAAAATCTAAGAAAACCTTGATGATAAACTATAATTTGTGACATTTTATGCTAATCAGTTTTCAGTAATCAGAATTTGGTTCCTGGAACCTGGGCACATCAAATCAGATTCCAAAAGCATCACAGTGAATTCAGATTCTATTTCTCTTTAACAAAAACTTTATTGCACATTTTGGCCCTTTCCTTTTATCATTGCTTCTCTCTAATAATGTTTGTTTTCTTATAAAAAAAAACGAACAAATTCCGTGAGCCAAATCAGCCAAGAACCATTCAAGAACACGAATGGCCACATGATTAGGTTTAAGTTTCAATCCATATCGACAAATATCGCAACTAGATTCATCAATCCTACCAAAATGTATTTGTTCTCTAATGCAATATGCAAAGAGAACCTAATTTATACTGTCACATCATCATTGAGATGCTGTATATTATACAATCACACTATTGTATAATAACTATAATGATGAAGCAATAAGAGTTTAGGGACCTTAAGTTAATAAGTTTCCTTGCGTTTTCTTCCAAGTATCGAAGCTCTCTGGAATCGAGCACCTCCTACTCTCCATTTCTTGAAGTCTTGCATAGACAAGTGAGCTGCTTCGTACACTGCAAACGAATACGAAATGATGTTTCAGGCGACGAAGACGGTAACTAAATTGAAAAAACCATAGAACTAAAAAGGCTTTTTAGTTACAGTTTGTTTCTTCTTTTGTTAAGAGTGGCAAGAACTTGGAAGCTGTTATATGAGCTGCAGTGTATACTTTCGTCAGTGTCTCTTTGTATCTGATCTTAAACGCAGTCGAGAGCAAGATTCCAATCGTTCTATCTGTAACTCTGTTCCCAGATCAAACAAGACAGACAAACCAAAGAGTTTAAGAAGAGATGATGAAAAACAATAAGTTCTTAGCAATTCAGTAACAGAAACATCCAAACTCCTTCACAAATAGTCAACTTCCTCAATATATCATACCAGATTCAGCTTAGGAACTAGTGAAACACAACCAGAGCTAAATGCACCAAAACTTAAAGCTAAATTCTCAAGATTCGAAAGCAAATCTGACACTTGGAAAACGAATTTTACTCATGAAACCAAGAGAAACAAGCCAATATCAAAATAGGGAGGCAAGTGGAGAGAATCAGAAAGGGACTCACAATGGCTCTAACTTGCACCCAAATTCATAGAAATACGGACAACGTGATCTAAGATCTACACACGCTGCATCAGCCTGTATTTCAAGCCTTGTCCTGCATAAACAAATAAATCCATAAAAAACAATACTTGAGCACAAACTCATCATGGACATTCACCAATACATGAAGCCACCAGATAATACACAAAGAAATAAAGCACGAAACCAAAATCGAAACTTTCATCATGGACATTCTCTATTCTTGAATACAATCACCAAACAATACAGTAAGCTCTCTTACTTTTGGTCGAAACAGGCAGGAAGGTTTATAGACACAGCTTGTCTCAAATACAACTCATGAGCAAGCCAAAGGGGTAATTCCACTTTAGCACCTTGTTCAGCCTGCAAGAACAAGACTCGCATCAAAACACACAAAACCATCCACACCAAGAGTGATAAAGAAAGAAAGAGAGAACACTCACACAGTTTCTCTCAGCACTTGGATCAATAGTAACTCCATTAGCTGCTTTATGGAATAACACAGGAACAAACTGCAAAGTAATAAACCAAAGAATTTATCTGTAAATTGATTAAAGGAGAAGAAGAGCCTCTCTATAAAGGAGAAGAAGTTATATATATATAACCTCTTCCTCTATAAGTATGTCGTCAATGTCAAAGTACTTAGCCATGCTTCTTAAGGCTTATAATTTCCACAAATCCAAGCTTGAGATTGAAAATTCTTTACCCTGCAGAAACTAAAAAGCAAAGCATAAATTCCAATCCAATTCTGGGAATTCCTAAATCTAGCATCTGAATCTGAATACTAAGAAACGAAAATCCAAAACCCTAATTCGAATCTGAGTTTCTAATTAAAACCAAATTTCTAGATCCCGCATCGATCTTAAGTGATGCTGTTGGGGTAATCGGCCAAGTTCGCCGGAATCGATTAATGATAAAACGGAACAGAGAGAGAGAGAGAGAGAGCTTACCGGCGGCGAGTGATGTGGTGAATATTTTGGCGACGGAAATGAAACGGTAAGGGATAAACTTTTTTTTAATTTCTCATTTTTATTTCCGAAATGTTGAAATAATTAAAGGCGGGAATTTAAGGTACTAAATTTTTAGTGAAAATTCGTAATTTTTATTGGATGGTATGATGATAATATAATGGAAATTTCTCTAAAATGGTCACGATTTATTTAGCAACACTTTGGCGGTATCAATTACGATCAAAATTCGCAAATGCAGCTCTTCGGTTCAGAAAATTCAAGACTGAGAGAAATTCACAAATCATATTCACTTCAAAGATTTAAAAGCACATAATTTTTTCCAATGTTTTGTTGTTGTTGTTGTGTTAACCGGATTCCAATTTCGTGCTATCCATCTAATTTTGACTTGGTTTTGTACGGTTTAGTCCGGACCAAGATTCCCGGTTTTTTAAAAAAGAGCTAAAGGAACAAGGTCTGATACAATTACATAGGCAAAGCTAATTAACGCACAAAAATCTTGAACCAAACACGAAAAATCCACCAGAGCTCAGAGATTTAAACCATAAGTTAAACTAAGAATCAGATTCGTCATCGTTCTCTGGATCTTCAACTGATGATTCCGCTTGTTCTTCTTCTCCACCCACTGTATCATCATCACATAAACCAAATCTATTGGTTTTTAAAAAACAAAACAAAAGAAGATAGATAAAAGATTATTTATATTATTATATACCTTCAAGTTCTATTTCTCTAAGAAAGGCATTAAACTGATTTCTCAATTCACGCAATTCCACAAGCGCTCTTTGAATTCTCTGAACGAGATCTATCGGACGTTCTCTATCGGCGGTGATAATCACCGGCCGACGTTCCTCCGGAGACGGTGGAGCTTCGTTGTTTAACGGTGGGTCAACAACTACTGGTTTTTTAACACCATCACCCTCTTCCATATCTACCAAACCAAAAACAAACAAAAATGTAAATTTTATAAAATTCAGAGACCTCAAGGCGAAAATCAAAACTCAATTTGACCCAATTTCACTTACAGAAGCTAACGAATCGAAATTTCATTTAGGGTTTATAAGGGATTTTACGGAGGCGAAATGACGTACAAAGCGAAATGGTAAAAGCAGAAATTCGACGGTGGAAGAAAAGACCGAGTCGCGAATGTGAAGGAGAAGATAGATTCGTCTATGACTAAAAATAGCACAAGATTATTGCGACGGCATAATTTTAAGGTTTTTCTTTTCTCCAATGTACCAAAACCGAACCGACCGGTACCATGTCGGTTTAATCATCCACCTCTGATTCCGTTTATACCGGAAGTGAATAATTGCTTGCTTTCGGATTGGATGATGAAAAATGTTCATCAAGAAATAATAAGATATATTAAATTTTTTGTATAAATTAAAATGGTTATGACAATCTCAGCTTCTCTCAGGTTACAGACAAACATAACAGCCTGTGTATACAAAGAATAGATAAATGTCATTTCTGGAACCACCCAGACCAAAGAATAGAGTTGTGTCTACAAATTTTGGCTGTAACGTATTCCTCTTTTATATAATATAAGATTTTATATTATAGAGGTAAGGCTTTTCTGACTTGTAAGATCCAAAGTGCGAATTGCATAACCCAAAGCCTTGCTTCAACAGTTAGTCCTTCAAACCAGACTTGAAACCATTTAATCAACGATTTCTTCTGTGACCTTTTCGCCTCTAAAACCGCGTCCGAAGATACTTTCCCGATGATCAAGAACGATTCGAGCGAGGAACCTTGCAACAGTTCATTGTTAACAGACCGGAGACAGTCATTCGTTTTCAGCATCAGTAGGATTACGCGTGGTAATCTCCTCAAAAGCTCTGAGATTTGTGGGAAATACACTAACGCGTACATTTGTAACTCCGAGCGATCTTCTTTGGTTCCTTGGATTACTAAATGATCAACAGATTTGTTAACGACTTGTTTCCACGGTCTCATTGTAAGAATTCCCGCGAATAGCACGTAGAGATTGTCACCAGCGCCTAACTTTGCACTGTGTTCTTTAATAGCATTCGCATCAGAAAAGATCAAAGCTTTCCATAGTGATGCATAGTTGAATCTTGTGTTGAAATCAAGCTCCTTGTATAAGCCATGGTCAAGAAGTACTAATTGCGGTTTTCTCTTTCCGTATATGTTCCTTTTACCAGAAGGAGCTGGACGAACAATCAAATTAGCAGCGTGTGGGTCACAATGCACAAACCCGTGTTTAAACATCATCTCTCCAAAAGTTTGACTCACCTACAAAGAAAGAGCTCAATGCATATTAATAAGTCATTTCAACTGAATTCAAGATAAGTTAAAGATCAAAGGTGAATTAGCTTACTAGCTTTGATACTTCATAAGGCTGAATCCCAAGCTTTTTGATCATAGCAACATCATTCACTTGAGCACCATCCATGAACTCCATAGTTAACAGCTTAGAGGTGCTCAAGTTCCAATAAACCGTTGGAGCGTAAACATACTCTGCAATATGGGGAGACATCTTCCTAAAATTATCCAGACATTTCTCACTGTTTTTCGCCTCAACCAAAAAATCTAGTTCCTGATGAAAATTACATTAATTAAAAAAAAAGAAGCAATGAAACTAGATTTTGCAAGAATATGCATAACAAACCAAACTATATATCAACTAGAGACACCAACCTTTGGTAAGCTTTCACTCATTTCATCTAAAAGCCACCTGCATACATGAGCCAGTATAATAAGCTAATTGTAACAGACACTAACTATGAATTTTCTATAAGAAATGGAAAAGACCTATAGTCAAAGGATGGGAAAATCCGGTGCAAGGTGTTCACTATAAATCCAACAGCTGCTGTATCCGCAGCTGCACTATCTGTCATGTGTGAATGCTGAACCTGAAGAACAGAGATTCATTGTATTAGAATACATAAAATTTACTCTATTAAAGATCTTTAAATTAAATGTTTGCAGAAACGTATCATATAAAGTTGAAAATCGTTCACCTTAACAGCGACTTTTGCCCCATCATGTGTGCGAGCAACATGAACTTGAGCAAGAGAAGCACTTGCAATTGGAACAGGGTCAAATTCAGCAAATACCTACAGATAAAAAAATATCACAGCCACATTAAGAATCATAGAGATGCATTCATAGTAAAGCGTGATAAGTATGGAAAACAACGCATACTTTGTCTGGCGTCTCTCCGACTTCTTTCTTGAAAACCTCACAAACTTGCTCATACGAAGAAACAGGACATTTGTTCAACATAGACTCCCTCATAGTACGAACATACTCCTCGGGCACAAGATAATCCTTGAAACACGAAAGAAAATAACCCGTTAGTTTTCCCAACACTCGAGGACATTCAACGGTACAGAAATAGCATAGCTTATACATACTAATTGTCCTATATGCTGTCCAAGCTTGATATAGATTCCTCCATTTTTGAAACAAAGCTCTTGAAGCTTTTGAGCTGACCTTAAGTGAACATCATGTTTAACCTTATCCCTCTCACTGCTTCCCTCAGCCAAACCCATCAATGAGTATTCATAATCTATACAAACACAACACAAACCACAAAGTAAACAATAAATGGCCAATTCATATAAATTCAAATGCAATTAGCATTTTCTTCCCACAAACCAATCTCAATTCACAGATTCAACAATCGAACTAATCAAAATCAATCGAAACGAAGGATAATTTGCAAGGAAATGACATTGTAGCAATACGAATTCTGTAAAAACGATTTAGGTTCTGATTAGTTTCTTCGTACCGAAAGCTATGGAGGCGGCGGTAACGGAATTGCGGAAGATGCGAACGGGGATTTTGGTGCAAAGTTGGAGGTGAGCGGATGGATTATCGGAAGTAGCAATTAAGGCGGCGCCGGAACCACCGCATACGGCAGTACCGAGAACGAGGAGCCTTGTACGGGTTCTCCACAGGGATCGTGCCGCCATGGAAGAAACACGTACCGGAGGCAGATCGGAGGGAAAATAGAAGAGACTAAGCGAAGAAGAAAGGACTAAATTTGCGTCAATATTTATTGAAAGAGCGATTTGGGTTTTAGATTGATTTGGGCCTTTAACTTTTGCGCTTTTTATGGGTCATTCTTTTTTTTCAACTAGGAGTCATTTATAAACATAAATACCAAAAAATGTGTGTTTTTAGTTTATAACATTATTAGTCAACAATGATATATATCAAATACCTAGTTAAACATTGTTGTATCCAAACTTCGATCATATATCGGAGAAATAAATGCGCTTACTCAATTGAATCGATTTCCAGCGAAAAAAAGTGTAGCGAGAACAAGGAGCATATATGCAATGGAATCACGATGTCGATGCTTTTTCGATCACATTTAGATATGACAAACTTAGATTTGATGAACCATGTCTCTGTTGTACATCCAATCACAAACAACACCATAAGGAAGAACAAAACAACACAATTTTAGAAGCACAAATGATAAGAGAACGAGAGTATAGCTTCTCTTAATTCAATCTTCATCTTATTTTCTTCTTTGTTTTCCTCTAGCTACAACTGTACACCTCATGGCGAACAGAAACACATCACAAGGAGGAGAAAACGATCATGAATAAACAACGAAGATAACGTTGTTCTCAACGATGCCGTAAAAAGGTCGTGTAAATTCCACTTCATATCGAACATAGGAGAATTGCAAAGCTTTCGAAAGTTTGAAGAGTTGCGTTGAAGATCACCTTTGTCTTCGAGAGAATGATGATGAGAAAACACCACCTATATGAAGTCATTGCCAAATCAAACACAATAACCATCTTATGGGAGTTTAACTCTTCGAAACACCACCACAATCTGAATAAAGTCACGTTCGTCGTAACCATAAAAATGTGTGTTTATGACCACAAGTTCGAGGTATTTATTTTGAAATTTTATGATTTTGATCTTAGTTTTGATATGTTCCCTTTCTTAAACGTTTTTAAACAAAAAAGTGGAAAAACTTTTTAAAAAAAAATATATATATATATATATACCTTTACGAGAAATTGTTTTTTTCTAAAAAAAATTCATTTTATAAACTAGATATTACATTTTTATGATATGAATAGTATCAAACAAAATTGTAACTAAAAATGTTTCTGACCAAAAAAATATTTGAGAAAACGGTTTGAAAAGTGGGAAAAGTTCTGTTTCTTTTCTAATTATTTTTAAACGTTTTGAAAAAAGGTTCAGGTTTCTGATTATGCCACTAATTTTGGTTAGTTGTGTAAGAGTGCATGTTTCTGGTGAGTTGAGATGGCTTGACTTTTTTTTTTTTTTTGGCTAACCTGAGATGGCTTGACTTGGGTGTAGAAGTGTCTGCACTTCCGGTCATTTTCGTATCCCTATCTTGACTTTCAACACCCTTTATTTTTAATATATTACTTTGTTTTTTTTTTTAATATATTCCGTATTATTTATTCATGAAATTTATTGTTTGGTTGGTCCTACATAATTTTTTTCAACTTCATGTAATCATACATAATTGAATATGTAAATCTGACTGCTGCTAGGCTAAAAACGAACAAACAAATAGAACCTACTGTATTATATCGTATTCACTATTACATCAGTTTATTGTTGTTCGGTTATTCTCATCTTTGGAGTTTTGACTGTATAGATAATGACAATTCGATAATTTTATATTCCATGTCAGAGTATTTATACTTAAATCTAATTTAGAATTTTCTGCTGGCATAAAAAAACTATTAAAATTTTTATACTATAGAAAATCTCCTAATATGTTCAATTACCATCGACACGAATGGTAAATTGTCATCAGTTGACAAATATATTCACTCACGCAAGGATACCGTGTACGTACCTAGAGTTTTCTATGAATTTCTATAATTTTTTTGTGATATACTAGGTTGGCAAGGTTTATTTAGAAATTAAAAGGTAATTTCATATTAACCATTCTAAATAGTTTGATAAGAACAAAAGCAATCTCTTATTTCTATTTCCTATCTTTCGATTTGGTGGCATTAGACGAGAAAACATTGAAGATGTCAATCAACACAACATTGCTTTAAAAAAAAAAAAAAAATTCATAACACAAAATAGTTATAAAAATATTGGATTCTATTGTTTACAAGAGACTAGAAACAATGAACAACGAAACAAAATATAGAAAATATAAATAACGCCTTGATATACGTTCGAGCAATAAAACGGCATGCATGTGGTCACATGGCTTAAATCGGTCGGTTCCTCTATTTCTCGTTTTATTTTTGTGGTAACGAGTCTTGGTTCATTTTCTTCGGCGGGAGGGGATGGGCCTAACATTATTATTTAATCTAGTAACGATTTTTAACTATTGTCAAAATTATTTAAATATTCGAGTCCATTGTTAAATGTTCCAAGCTATAGATGATTTTATTATGCTTCACGCTATTTAGGTATTACCGTTAGTACACGGATGCTAAAATCTCAAGACTCCGAGCACAATTTTATTTTAATTGAATCGTAGTCAGCTTTGGATAATAGTAATACACCAGTCAAAGGATTCAAATACGAGGAAGTTTCTCTCAACCTTTTTTCTATGATGTTTCGGTTTCCAATTATTTAGGATCCTTTATTCGATTTTTACATATAATTAGGTTTTTCTCGTTATCAGAAATGTTTGTGTGCTATCTTTTTGAAAAGTTATGCGTACAAGGATCTAAAATATAAGCTTCTTGGCTTGTGATGTTCCTACATATCCCGATTCGTTAATTTCAAAAATAAAAAATTTATCCTCACTTTCATATAGTATAGAAAAAAACAAAATTTGGTAATTTTTATAATTTTGAAATGGAAGGAAACAGGTAACAACAACCCACAGATTCCAAATTAATCGAATTTTTCAAGTGTAAGGAAAAAGATCTTACTATAAAAATTTCATGGTGGTATTCGGAAATAAAGGTAGTAAATATCTGTAAATTGTTAAATTACAACTTATACATCAATAGTCATCATCTCATTTTGCCTCGTCGACCTTCTAGTATATGTGTACTTTATATTAAAATCATAATATCAAATTATGTAAAGACACATTTACAAAGAAAAAGGGGGGAAAATAGAACTTCAGGTTTTATAGGAACCAGCATACTAGTCCAATAATCCTATATTTAAATTTTTTTAAGAAAAATCAAAATCACTGTCATATAATCTATGAACTATATACAAAAATAACGAAACTGAAAAAAATTTGATAGAAAGACAAACCAAATTTATAATTATGTTTTTTTTTTTTACATTTAACTATTTATATATAGAAATTTACCAATATTCCTATATTCATTTCAAATTTTCCAAATCCAAGAAAATAAAAATAAAATAATATTCGAAGTCGACCGAAAAAATCATATATATACATATAAACTAGTAACATAGGAATAGTATTTATCTTAAGCATCATCTTCGTCGTCATCGTCACTTTGTCTAATCTCCACCTTTTAAAACCTCCCAAAAGTCTCTTTTCTCTCTAAAATCAAAATCCACACTCCAAAAATTCGATTATGGGTTTTAGTAAAGAAGAGATTAGCAAAACCAGAAAATTTTGGTCATCTCTATGGAGAGGAATCAAAACAATATTCGTTTTATCCACAATGTTCTTCTCTTTTCTCATCCTCTCTGCTCCGATCTTCCTCGCCGTCGCCGACGCTCTCCTCCCTTCTGCTCTCCTCCACCGTTTCTCTTCCCCGGCGAATCTCTCTTCTCATCTCACCAATTACGATTTCCGTCACTCACTCATCGATATTCCCTTAATCTCCATCGTTAGATCCGCCGTTATACTCTGTAAGTAAAAAAAAAAATCCAAACTTTACCAAAAAAATAAAATAAAAATCCTCTGTTTCTGAAACACAGAAAAGCTCATAACTTTGAAATCATTTCCTCTGTTTGAGTGAAGAACACAAAACCCAGAAATGAAATACTCTGTTTCACACAATATCCATGAAAAAAATGAGAACTTGTAAAGATTTTACACAGAAATTGAATACTCTGTTTCATACATTAAAAATCGAGACTTTTTGAAGTTTGTTGATTTTTTACACAGAAATTGAAATGAATTTGTTTAATTTTTGTGTAACAGGTGTTTATGGGCTATGTGATGGACCAAAATTATCGAGAGGACCGTATTTGACAATAACGATGATATGCTCTGTTTCGTCTCTGATTTACGTTTCGTTAAAAGCGGCGGTTGTGTTCGGCGGCGAGCCGGTGATCGGAGACGGCGGAGGAAATTATTTCCGAGTAGCTGAAGTTGCTTTGTTTCTATGTTCGTCGGTTTTAGCAATCGGTCACATCGTTGTAGCTTATCGAACAAGTTGTAGAGAAAGAAGAAAACTCCTCGTCTTCAAAATCGACATTGAAGCCGTAAGTCCACTACTTCATTGTTCCGTTACAGAAATTTATTATTATTATTTTATTTTGATTGATTATAGTGAAAGATAAGGGCCAATGATAAAACACAAGTTGCATTAATATTTTTTTCAAATCTTAGGATGAATTTAGATTTTAGATTTTTTGTTACCTGTACTAAGATATCATGGACTGAGTCAGATATAGCATGTGAATGTAATGGTCAATGTTTTGAATAGTTTAACAAAATTCAAAATTGACGTATTTGGCCCTTTAAGATTCTAGTATCTTGAGAGATTGTTTGGAAAAGAGGTTTTGATTTTTCACTTGCATTAAAAACACAAAACAAAATTGAAGTTGAATTAAGACTTTTTGTATAGTGTAGATTTATAGGTTAGAAATTCATGTGAGAACCGTGTTGTGTCTGTGTAACCTAATTTTCTTCATCTTTAAATGAAAATAATCCGACATTACACGTCACACCTCACGCATGCTTCATGATTTGTTCTCATAGAGACAAAAATTGCCCATCTTTTTTTTCCATTAAAAATCTATAATACACATTATCTTGTCAAATGATAACAATTAACAAGATAGTTATTATTTTGTCTAATGAGGAAAGTTAATAGGCTTTGTTGTCCATTTTTCAGGTTTCGGCATGTAAAAACGTGTACCCGAGATATCAAAAGATTATCCAACAAGAGAGACTCAAATAGAGACGTATTTTCAACTTGTACATATATATACACGCACATGATACATCACCTCCTTCGCTTTTAAGTTTCAGGTACACCAATTAACCTAACCTCATCCTCTCTTTTTTTTACTTTTCTTGCTTACGTAATAATTTTCGTATATTACTACTTATAAGATTTATATGATGAAGCTAGACAAGTTGAGATCCCTTTTGCTGATAAATGATAACGTTGTTTATAATCATTTTATTTTGTTGTTATTAACAGAAAGATCCAAAGGATAGTTGTAAAAGGAGGGAGGAACAGATAAGTAATGGCTTTTGTTATTGTAAGACAACTCCGATGAATTGGCAGTTGGTAGCTTTAATTATGAGATTAGTTAGAGAGATTTGTATATAATATATTTTGTTTATATTTTAGTATCAAGTATCAACAGTAGATATGATCATATCATGAATGAGAAAAGAAGCCTAAGGCATCTTTTTATTTTTCTCTCCGCTTTGTATATGTTTGCGATTAATTATTTGGATTCTAAAATACGTGTTTGTTGTAATTGTGACTACGCATAAGTATTTATGTGTTAAATCCGCGTAAAATGTCTTTATACGTCACCAATTCTTCTAAGAAGAATCGTAAAGCAACCTTTTTAGGTTTTATATTTGAGTTATATTCTAGAAATCCACATTATTCAAAGATATCATCAATCTATTTAATAAGTATATAAGAAAGTCTTTATGAAATTTCAAGTTCTATTTCAAGTTCACTGAATTTTTTTCTAAATCTTTATCGTGTGTTCTAAGTTTATATTGTAATCTCTAAGAAAAGGCCATGTCCTATCTACAACCAATCTTACCAATTTGGTTATATTTATTTGAACCAAACATTGATTTCAAAGCCGAAATATTGTTTAGTTCAAACTAGTCATTTACTATAACTTTTCTTGCAGTAATAAATGAAATCTTCAAGAATTTGAATCGACTTGTGTGAGAATGGAATAAAACAAACCAAAGCCTAACTATCTTTTGAAAACCTTTCAAATTAAGATGTTCATATGAAAATCGAACACATATCGAAACCAAAATGTTGACAAAAAATACACTAAAACCTGTTTTGTACCAAACTAAATTGTATCTAAGTGATTTGTTTTATATACTAGATGAATATCCACATGAAAACAAAAACAATCAAATTATCGCTCAATAGAAATTAACCAAAATATAGGACTAGACCATATTGGATTATTGGATTGGAGAGCACACGATTTAAGGGGCTCTAATTTAGGAGATTTGGTATAATATCCATTGTGAATGTAATCTACTCATGGGCTGTTTTATAAATGGGCTTTTGGGAGAGAGAACTTCAATTTGGGACCAAATCTTGCTCTTTTTGTGACATCGACAAAAGAAATCCTTAAAAACCAAGAAAAAAACCTTAAATGCCGAAACCTACCATATGGACAGTAGAGAAAGTGTAACGTCATGCAAAATAGAGACACCACAAAAGAATAAAGGTGAAGAGACCAATCACATGAGATAACGATGAGATAAGGCTTCTTACATTTACCATCACATATTAACCTTATTATTCTAAAATCCAAAAGAAAAAACAAAACAAAGAGACTATATGTTATAACATTTCATACAGTCACTAAACAGAATCACACCTACCCATAAACAACTCAATGGCGACTACCACCACTGCTGCAGCGGCCTCAGGTATCTTTGGGATCCGGATCCAAGATCCTAGACCAGGAACCGGTAGAGTCCAAGCCCGGTTCGGTTTTAGCTTCGGTAAAAAGAAACCCGCTCCACCGCCAAAGAAATCAAGGCCGGTCCAAGACGATGGAGACCGGCTAGTTTGGTTCCCCGGTGCAAACCCGCCAGAATGGTTAGACGGATCGATGATCGGAGACCGTGGTTTTGACCCGTTCGGTTTAGGTAAACCGGCCGAGTATCTTCAGTACGATTTCGATGGTCTTGACCAAAACCTAGCAAAGAACGTGGCGGGTGAGGTCATCGGGATCATCCAAGACTCGTCGGAAATCAACCCGACGCCGTTTCAGCCGTACACTGAAGTCTTTGGGATTCAACGGTTCAGAGAATGTGAGCTGATCCATGGAAGGTGGGCCATGCTTGGTACTCTTGGTGCTATCGCCGTTGAAGCTCTCACCGGAATTGCATGGCAAGATGCCGGAAAGGTACACATTTGTTTGTCTCTTTATCACTCTTAGTTGTCCACGTGGACAATCGTCAATCGTTGGAACTAGAATACAAGTTAAGGTTAAGGTAGGCATGTGAATATTTGGGTAATTAACGTGACCCTAATCGTACCCGATTTTAACTATTCAAAATTTTCGGTTTGGTTGGATGAATTTGGGTTTAGTGTAGTTATGTTTAGTTGGTATTCATTTTTCTTATTATTATTGTTTGGGTTATTATGAAGAACATATCTCAAATTATCGGTAGGTTATATTTCAATATCTAAAAAATAGTCTTGAGACTTGAGAAAGAGTAAGTCATTAGTTCAACTCCACTTGAGAGTAGTGATTAACGCCTTCAATGTGGTCACCGAAAAGATTATCGATCAAACATCTAAAACTCCCACGTTTTATATATCAACAAAATAAAATAAAAAATCTGGAATTTTTTTTATTTTCAACTTTTTTATTGTTAATATTTTGTTTTACTGGAGTTCTTGTAATTTAGTTGGGCTCATGTTTGATTGTTCCACTTGCACATGCTAACAAAAAAAATCCTTTTTAATTTAGGTTTGATTTCAAGTTGATAAATTTTGGTTGTGTACGTTTTCTTGTTCCCAACCCAGGTGGAATTGGTGGAAGGTTCGTCGTATTTGGGACAACCATTACCTTTCTCGTTGACAACGTTGATATGGATTGAAGTGTTAGTGATTGGATACATCGAGTTCCAGCGAAACTCCGAGCTGGACCCCGAGAAACGTATTTACCCGGGCGGGTATTTTGACCCGTTGGGACTCGCGTCTGACCCAGAGAAGTTGGATACCTTGAAATTGGCGGAGATAAAACACTCTCGTCTCGCTATGGTTGCATTTCTCATCTTTGCTCTTCAAGCAGCCACTACCGGTAAAGGCCCCGTAAGCTTCATCGCTACCTTTAACAATTAAGATGAGCATTTCTATCTTTATTTTATACTAAAATTATGCTTTCTTAAATAATTAAAAACTGTATAATGTATGTTATCCTAAAGAGGTTGTGATGATGTACTCGACCGTGTTTATCTTAATGAGTTTATTTATTGTTTTGGTGTTGGAATTGGATTATTATATCTATCGTTTTGTCTGTTAGGAGGAATTTTAACTATGCAAGTATTTTTTGGGTTAAACTGCGCAATTGTTAGTCTTCTCTAGACTCGGAACAAACATTAGCGGTAGATCCATGTGAAAATTTATTGTTTCCCTAACAAGGATGGGACTTAACTACTTCCCAAACATAGCATATGCATTTTGATTGAGCCCATAAAGAGACCAGTTGTGTAACAGCCACCTTGTTCGTCTAGATATAGCTAGTGACTTTATATCGAGTTATTTATTATTACTCGAACCGATATAGTTTAAGGGGACTATTAACAATTTGAAAAAGATGATCATATCTATAGATTCGATTATCTTGAACATACAAATAATGTCTTACTGATTTTTTTAAAGAAACAACATCTTTGTCGTATTTTTGAGAAGATATGATATGTTTCTTGATAATTAAAGAATAGAAGGATATTACCAGCATGTGAATCGTGATATAATATAATAGTTACTAGTTAGTTGTATTGAAGTTAATCTTGATTTTGGGTTATGTTTAATTATAGGTTCATGATCCAAATATGATATTTGGACTATGCCCAAAATTAAGCTTAAGTTCTAGAATTTTCAAGGGATACTTAGGAAGGTTATCACCTCCTTAAGTGTTTCTAGAGAATTCTTGAAGATAAGAGATGTGAATAATGGTGTAGAAAAATCTAGAGAATTATAAGAAAAGGAGATACTAATCTAGATGTTATAGAGAATTCTAGAAACTTGTAAAATATTTAGTAAGTAAGGAAGTTAGTAGAATAATCTAGAGATTTAGGGAGAGATCTTTGGGAGGCTATAAATACCTTCTCACCCTTTTCATTTGTAACACAACATACAAGAACATAAGAAAGTTGAACAAGTGAATAAAGAATAAGTTCAAACAAAGAGTGTTCAAGTTCATAAGTTCTCTAAATTTCTCTAAGAGTCTTTCAAGTATTCTCTAAAAGTCCTTCCATATTTCTTCATCATACTTAGAGGGTCTTTTGTTTATTTTAGGTTTCTCGGGGTTGTACGGTCTTGGGCTAGTGCTAAGCACTATCAAGGGAGGTTTCTTTACATGGTATCAGAGCCATTCTAATTGTGCTCATCAAGATCGGGTATTAGAGAGCTCGGGTTTACTTTAAGTATGGAATCAACGGGTCGTGTTGTTGGATTGAGAATGGAGATCCTAAACCAATCTAACTACCGATTATGGAAGTCATGTATGGAGTCATACTTGGTCAGTGAGGACTTATGGGATGTCGTCGGCGGTAGTAGCACAATACCACCAAGGGGAGCTGCTGCGACAGCGGAAGCGACAAAGGAATGGACACGGAAGAATGCCAAAGCGGAGTTTGCTTTAAAGAGGTCAATATCCTCAGGAGTATTTGAGCATGTCTCAAAGTGCAAATCTGCTAGTTCTATTTGACGAGCGCTAGATCAATTGTTCAATAAGAAGAATGAAGCTCGACTACAGTTGTTAGAGAACGAGCTAGCGAATGCGAAGCAGGGGGAGTCTACAATCTCAGAGTTCTTCATTAAGTAAAGAACCTTTGCTCTGAGATTAATTCTCTTAATCCGGAGGAGTCAATCTCGGAGGCGAGGTTAAAACGGTCTATTATTCGAGGTCTACGATCTGAGTATACACCGTTTGTGACTTCGGTTCAAGGATGGCCTACATAACCTTCCTTGGAGGAGTTTGAAAATTTATTAGCTTCACAAGAATCCTTAGTCATGCAAATGGCGGGTGTTAAAGTCCATGATGACTCGGGAAGTGCTTTTGTAGCTCGGAGACAACAGAGCTTCAAAGCTAAACATAAGGATAATCATGGAAGAGAAGGATTGTCCATGGGAGATAAGAAGCGGTTCAAGTGCTACCGGTGTAGAAAACTTGGGCATTTTAAAAAAGATTGTCGAGTCAAGCTGAAGGAAACAAATATGGCAGAATGAAAAGGTTATGCTGAAGACGAAGAATGGGGAAAGTGTTTCACGGTGGAGGCTGCATCTTCAGGTACATCCACAACTAAAACTTTGGAAAATAATTGGATAGTGGATTTAGGTTGTAGCCATCATATCACCGGAGACGAGAAGTTATTTTCTAGTCTTCAGAATAATGATGGAAAAGATGCCATTATTACCGCGTATAATTCAGTCCACCGAGTTGAAAAGGAAGGAACTGTTGTCATTAAAGGAGATGATGGAGATCCAATCACACTCAAGAACGTGTATCATGTTCCTGGAGTTAAGAAGAACCTTATCTCTGTGGTGAATGCGGTAGACTCGGGTAACTACGTTCTATTTGGCCCAAGAGACGTTAAGTTCCTGAAGAATATTAAAGAGCTAAAGGCGGATGTGGTTCACACTGGATCGCGGGTGAAAGATTTATATGTCTTATCGGCCTCAAACACTTATGTGGAGAAGATGAGTGCTAATGACAATGCTTATATATGGCACGCTAGACTCGGTCATATAAATATGACAAAGCTGAAAGTCATGGTGAATAAAGATTTGGTAAATGGGCTCCCAAAGTTGAAGATTCAAGATGAAGGAAAGCTTTGTGAAGGATGTTAATATGGAAAATCACATAGACTTCCATTTGACAACTCTACTTCACGGTGTAGTGCTCCGTTAGAGAGGATCCACAGTGATTTGATGGGTCCAACGAGAACATCCTCCTATTCCGGGTTTCGCTACATGTTGTTGTTCGTTGATGATTTCTCACGGTACACGTGGGTATACTTTGTGAAAGAAAAATCAGAAGTATTTTCCAGGTTTCAAGAATTCAAGGATGGATAATGGAGGGGAGTTTATGTCAAAGGAGTTTCTCTCTTTTTGTCGAGACCGTGGCATCAAGAGACAGTTTACATGTCCATATACACCTTAACAAAATGGAGTGACAGAGAGAAAGATCAGACATCTAAGCGAGACGTGTAGAAGTTGGTTACATGGGAAGAACTTGCCTAAAGCTTTATGGGCAGAAGGCATGAGATGTGCAGCGTATGTTATCAACCGAATGCCACTCAGTCCGAACAATATGAAGCCTCTTTATGAGATGGTTCATAAGAACAAGTCAACGGTGAAACATCTTAGGATTTTTGGGTCAGTCTGCTACGTTCATGTGTTTGACTCCCAAAGAACAAAGCTGGAAGCAAAGGTAAAGAAGTGCATCTTTGTCGGCTATGATGAACAAAAGAAGGGATGGAGGTGTTTGGATCCTGAGACACACAAGTATGTTGTGTCTCGTGATGTTGTCTTTGACGAAGTCTCTTCATACTATGGACCACCTCAAGTCTTGGTTGAGAAAGAAGGTGATGGTTCTTCTAAGATTGATGAACCAGTTCTTGAAGTACCAAGTGAGGGTGAAAGTCCGAGAACAGAGACGCAAGACGAAAGGGGGAGCACTAACCAAGAGGAGAATAAAGATAATGGTTCTTTGGTAAATCAAAGACCAAAGAGGAACATTATCAGGCCTGCTCGGTTCAGAGATGAAGAATTTATCACTACTTACTTATGTTACTTTCCAGCTCCATTAGATGAAGAGGAGCCATCATCATATTATGAAGTGAAAGGAGTTTGTGAGTGGGAGACCGCAATGAAGAATGAAATGGATGCCTTAATGAAGAATGAAACTTGGGATTTGGTTCCGAAGCCCAAGAATGTTCAACCTGTTTCTTGCAAATGGGTGTATCGAATTAAGAGAAAGACAAATG
Source organism: Draba incana (assembly GCA_963576765.1). Classification (NCBI taxonomy): domain Eukaryota; kingdom Viridiplantae; phylum Streptophyta; class Magnoliopsida; order Brassicales; family Brassicaceae; genus Draba; species Draba incana. Next base: position 8,040,099 of record OY755202.1, on the reverse strand, counting down.
GAAACATTGACATATATAAGGCAAGGTTGGTTGCTCGATGTTTCTCTCAGAAGTATGGAGAAGATTATGACGAGACTTTTAGTCCAGTGCCTAAGATGACAACGGTACGCTCTCTCTTATCCTTAGCTGTAAGTTTTGGTTGGAAGTTATGGCAATTGGACGTGAAGAATGCTTTTTTATACGGTGAGCTTGATAAGAATATTTTTATAGAGCAACCACTTGGTTTCAAATCACGAGAGCATCCTGATTATGTGTGCAAGCTTAAGAAAGCTCTGTATGGGTTAAAACAAGCTCCACGAGCCTGGTATGGAAAGCTTGCTCAGTTTCTTCAGTTTTGCGGGTATGTGCCATCGAATTCTGATCCGAGTCTCTTCTTGAAGAAAAATGGAGGAGTCCATGTGGTAGTTCTACTATATGTAGACGACATGATAATTACGGGGAATGATGAGGCAGAAATTGCTCGTCTACAAGAGGATATGTCGATAAGGTTTGAGATGAAGAAGTTGGGTGAGTTGAATAACTTCTTTGGTTTGGAAGTTGAAAGGATTAAGGATGGAATATTCATCGGCCACCAAAGCTATGCAAGAAGGATTGTTGAGAAGTTTGGAGTACACGAAGGAAAGACGCGTACTACTCCTATGGATGTGAACATGAAGCTTAGGCGTGATGAAGGGTCCTTACTACCCGATCTTCGACCTTATCGCTCTCTTGTGGGAAGCCTCTTATACTTAACCATTACAAGACCTGATATTGCCTTCGCGATAGGTCTTGTAAGTCGGTTTATGCAGGAACCAAGGAAGCCGCATCTCGAGGCAGCTAAGAAGATCTTGAAGTATGTGAAGAAAACTCTTGGCATGGGTCTGGTGTACAAGTACAATGCCAAAGTTTCCCTTCATGGTTTTACGGATGCTGACTTTGGTGGAGATCTAGATGACCGGAAGTCAACTTCAGGGTATGTGTTCTTATGTGGAGACACAAGTGTTTCGTGGTGCAGCAAGAAGTAACCAACGGTGTCGCTATCTACCACTGAAGTAGAGTATAAAGCTTCGACTCTCGCAGCTCAAGAATGTATATGGCTTCGAAGACTCCTTGAAGATTTGTTCGAGCCAATCAATAAGCCGACTGTAATCTATGGAGACAATCAAAGTGCTATCAAGTTGGCTAATAATCCAGTGTTTCATGGAAGGACGAAGCATATTGAGCTGGAACATCACTCCATAAGAGAGAAGGTGCTTGATGGGACAATCGAAGCTTTGGAGGAGTGAGGACAACGTTGCAGATATCTTTACAAAGTCATTACCGAAGGGACAGTTCGAGTTACTTCGTTCGAAGCTCGGGATGGTTGACAAAATCAAGTTTAAGGGGGAGTATTGAAGTTAAACTTGATTTTGGGTTATGCTTAATTATGGGTTCATGATCCAAATATGATATTTGGACTAAGCCCAAAATTAAGCCTAAGTTCTAGTAGGAAGGTTATCACCTCCTTAAGTGTTTCTAGAGAATTCTTGAAGATAAGAGATGTGAATAATGGTGTAGAAAAATCTAGAGAATTATAAGAAAAGGAGATACTAATCTAGATGTTATAGAGAATTCTAGAAACTTGTAAAATATTTAGTAAGTAAGGAAGTTAGTAGAATAATCTAGAGATTTAGGGAGATATCTTTGGGAGGCTATAAATACCTCCTCACCCTTTTCATTTGTAACACAACATACAAGAACATAAGAAAGTTGAACAAGTGAATAAAGAATAAGTTCAAACAAAGAGTGTTCAAGTTCATAAGTTCTCTAAATTTCTCTAAGAGTCTTTCAAGTATTCTCTAAAAGTCCTTCCATATTTCTTCATCATACTTAGAGGGTCTTTTGTTTATTTTAGGTTTCTCGGGGTTGTACGGTCTTGGGCTAGTGCTAAGCACTATCAAGGAAGGTTTCTTTACAAGTTGTTGAACAAAAAAAGAAATATAGTTAGTTAGTCACGGAAACGCAAATATGCTTGTCAAAAGAAGAGAAAGGCCGGAGGATTTGTATTTCTTTTCTTTCTTCCGAAAGTAATCGGACTTTAGTTTGGTGAGATTGGGATATAGCTTATCTGTGGTTAATAACGAGTTTTAATTTCTTAAATAAAAATTTGGACTGTTAGTTAGTTATGTTAAATCTGACATTCAAAATTTCGCTAAGGAATTCCCAAAAATTAGAGAAGAAACGATTTAAAATAAGAAAGTGTAGAAGCACTTTATAAACTAAACTCTCAAAAACAAAGCATTGTCACGAATATTTTGGAGCTTTCAACATAAAAAAAATACTATATTTTAGAGTAATTTTGTTTCCAAATAACATCAATTAAACGCAAATAAACCTTAATTCAGGTGTTTTTTTAAAGGTTATTATCACGTTATCCTTTTCACTAATGAAGAGATTGCATTTCTTAAGAGAAAGAAATCATATTTATAATAATATCTATAGATATAAACTCTATATGATGTATGACTTTTTTTTGTATGAACAGAATTTTCTTGGAAGTTCAAGCTTAAGTCATAATCTCATTTCTTTTAAAAAAGGGTAATAATTTCTCAAATATCAAGACTAGTCCGTGAATTTATCTTGTCCTAAACGGCTCGAATTAGAGGTACGACTCATTGCTTACCACTAGGAATACTTTACCAGGACATTTGGTTAATTTTTGAATGATACTAGAGGAATACTTTACCAGGACATTTGGTTAATTTTTGAATGATACTAGTAATAACCCCTGTTAAAAAAATCGGCCGGCTAGCCGATTAATCGCTGTCGGACATTCTCCGCCTCAATTATTGTCCGATTAATCGCTGTCGGACATTTTTTTGGATTTTTTGAAAAAACTCAAATTTTTCATCATTTTAAGTTCAAAATCAATTAAAATTTGATGGATGTGTCATATTTTGATATCAAAAACAAGAAAAAGTAAAAAAAATAATAAATAATAACGTGAGGAAATTGAACATATATCGCAGCCAGAAATCGTTTTCCTTCATGAGGAAGACGATGACAATTTCGTCATTTTGCATTTCATTAAAGTAAATACGCAGAAATATATCAAAAAGACAAATGAGAGATTTAAACAAATGTTCTCAATGTATAATTAGTCTCTTCGTACCACCAGACTATCTTAACTTATTGCTATTTATCCGCGAAAATAATATATATACTATATTTCCTTTAAAATGTGTAAAACTAATCCCCGATTAATCTCCGTTTAATCTCCGATTTTTTTATTAATCGCTAGGCCCACTTCCACCGCCCGATTAACGCCTAGCGAATTTTTGAACGTAATATCTAAATGACGCTGATCATATACTAAATGTATTACAAATTTAAAACACTTGTGCGAATGACAGGCAATTTACAATTACAAGCAAATCTATAATAAAAAAACACAAAAGGTGTAAAGTGTATTATGTAACAAAGATGGTGCATAATTCCCAAATTATATAATCAATAAAATAAATTAAATTAAAAAAGAAAAAGAAAATATAGAAAATGCAATTGGTGAAGAGTACACGTTGCTCCATTTTCTGGGTCGAAGAAGAAAAAGAGAAAAGATAAAAAAGTGAATAATTGAGAGCAGACGTTATACCTTCCCCATCCACATTTCTTGCTTACAAAACACCAAATTTGATCGTCCCAATAAAGTTTGTTTGTTTTTATTTGTGTATAAACCAAAAAGCAACTCAAGGTTTTTTGTTTTCTCGTTAAAATCTAAAAACTCTGTTTTGCAGATTTTGGGGGGTTTTCTTGATCCGATTCAAAGATGGGGAGGTTGTTTGTAGTGAATCTAGAAGGAAAGATCTATAGCTGCAAACACTGTAAAACCCATCTTGCTTTATGCGAAGACATCGTCTCTAAGGTTTTTGTCTTCTTCACAATCTCTATTTTCATTTTTTTCTCTTAATTCTTGATTATTTTTTGAGATTTTTGTGATGTTTTTGGTTAATCTGTTTTTTTTTTTGGTACTGCATGATCATCAATTGTGAAAGAACATCTAATCATATAGAATTCTGTAGAAGATATGTAATTGTTTGGGATTAGGATTATGCTATGAGGAAGATTGTTGTAATTTTGACCCTTTAATCACTTTGAGCATTTTATGATTTTGAGTTACTACATTGTTGAAGTTGAGGTTTAATTCTTGTTAGTAAAGCATATTATGAATTTGTGAGTTGTTTGATTTCCATTCATGGTTTTAAACATTGATCTGATCAGAGTGAAAGCAATAATCTAAAAACAGATTTTGTATTTATTGGTTCTGTTTGCGTGCTTTTAGAGTTAAAGTTAGTAATAACTTAGCTTTCACTGATTATGCATTTGTTTGTTTTTCTTGAGCTAATGTGTGTTTGTGTTTCCTTGTTTAGTCTTTTCATTGTAAGCATGGGAAAGCTTATCTCTTCAGTAAGGTGTAAGTTTTCTTATTTCTAAGACCACCTTCAAGATTTGGAATGGGATGGTATTTCTGATAATGATTGAATCTGGTTTAGCGCGAATGTTTCGATCGGAGAGACAGAAGACAGATTGATGATGACTGGAAAACATACAGTTGCTGACATTTTTTGTGTCTCGTGTGGATCAATCGTTGGCTGGAGATACGTAAGAAAGACACGGAATATTGTAAAAAGAACTTATCGAAGTTCGATTATTGTAACTTCGGTTATGTTTTTGTTTTATTATCCAGGAGACTGCTCATGAGAAGAGCCAGAAGTACAAAGAAGGAAAATCTGTTCTTGAAAGGTTCAATTATATTTCCAACATTTCAAGAACTTTGAATTTTGTTTTCGTGTTTTTATCTTGAAATCGTTGTGTGACAGATTTAAGATATCGGGTCCTGATGGGAGCAACTACTGGTTGAGTAGTCATGGAAGTCATAGAGTTGGAAGTGATGCAGATGATGCTTGAGTCATCTCTTTCTATTCTCTGATTTTATGTAAATGTAAATTCTTTAATCTCCATTCCAATTTGTTGTTAATAAGACTAACAAAAACTATTTCTCTTCTTTGGCCTTCTTTGTATCTGAATAATCTCTGTAGATAAATTCTGATTCTGTATAATGATCATCTCTTGGTTTTCTTTGCAACCATAAAAACCTATGCTTCTTTCATATTGCAATAACAAATATCATAAGCAATCTCTTAAATTTCGTTTTTGTACTGCTTAAGGGAAAAAAGTGAAGCTAAGGAAATAAAAAGACGCAAAATTCAATAACTGCTAATCAAAAGATACGATGAACACTACAAATAGTACTTTCCGACGAAATTAAAACGGCGAAACTCACAAGCAAAACAAAGTTTTTAGGGCTCTGACTGATTTCAACACAATAGGTGTGTAGGTGCGAAGAAAAGAGTTTGCAATATGGACTGTCAACGGTCAACGTCTTTCTTCCTCTTTCCGGTCTAGACCAAATGATGTTTTGGTTCAATTTGCAGCATCAAAATAGGTTTCATCACTAGTCCTGGGATTTCGGGTACACGGGTCGGGTCGGGTCGGGTATTTCGGGTTTCGGGTATTTCAGGTATAGGTGTTTAGGACCCATTAGGATACTTGAAAATTTTGGGTCGGGTTCGGTTCGGGTCCATTCGGGTTCGGGTCGGGTCCGAGTTTTAAAATAGGACCCATTAGTGTAAATTTTTACCCTAAATACTAAAAAAAATATACTATGTTTTAGATTTACCCTAATTTGTTTTTGGATTTACTATGTTTTAGTTATTTATTATATATTTTTTTCCAAAAAACTCCGAAAAATGACTAAAATTCTATAAAAGTACCCGGTTTTTTTTATGTTTTGGGTATTCGGATACAAGTTTGGGTCTGGATTCGGGTTGGATCTTTTCGGGTATAGGTGTTTAGGACCCATTAGAGTATTTAAAAATTTCGGGTTCGATTCGGGTCGGGTCCTCTCGGGTCGGGTCGGTTCAGGTCCGTCGGGTTCGGGTTTTATTCCCACGACTATTCATCACTATGAAAATGCATTGATCAGCTGCACCTTATTGTCTACCTTAAAAGCTAGCTGGACCGTGAAGATGTCAAATGCTCATATTTGGAGGCCCATTAAAGGTGATAGGCAGACTGAAAAAATGTGGTTCTGGTCAACAAATCCTTTAACCAATGGTGGCTTCTTAGTGCTTACTGACCAAACCCACAAAAAGTCAATTGATTAGTCTTCTTGGTGATGTTAGGCTTAATTCTTCATTTTCTTTTAACTACTCCACTTTTATAATGTAGTTAGCTCAAATAACATATTGAAATTTAACAAAGAATGAATTTGCTCTCCTTATATCCATCCTCTTCACTTTCTCTCCCTCTCACTCACTTTCTTATTTCACTTCTTAAAGTTAAATAACATATTGAGACTTCTAAAAATGAGGAGCTTCTTCATCTTATGTTGCTTCTTGTTATTCATCTTCCTCGATGGACCGTTCGCAGCTGCAGCCAAGTTATGGAGCAGAACGGAGATGGCGGAAATGAATGGCTACGGCGAAAACAAACTCTCCTCCGTAGTTATCACCGGCTCTCTTCTCTGTAACACCCCTGTTTCAGGTACTCTTTACATATGTATTTTTTTGTCCAAGACCGTTTTTAGCATGTGCAAGTGTAGTACTCGAACATGACCCGATTCCAAAAAAAAAAAAAACTAAAAAAGAGTCAAAATTTACCTTTCACAAAAGTTTTTAACAAAAGTCTACAAATAGTTTTATTTGTTTTGTTTTAATCGAATGTAAAAATTATTCAAACAAAAAAGGTTTTTACGACAAGTGCATCATTTGTTTGAATTCATATGTTTCGGTCTAAAGTCTTTATGATTTCAATATGTTTTACATATAGTCTAATTCTTTACATGATCTTAAAGGTGCAACTATTGCTATCAAGTGCCACACTGGTTTCAAAAAGAGATCACAATGGATAAAAGCTATTACTGATGACTATGGAGAATTTATCATTCATCTTCCTTCTCGTCTTCACGCGATTCCACACTTGGAAAAAGCATGTTTCATCAAACCAATACATGTTCCTAAGCACTATTACAAATGTTATCACACTTATTACAAATCGAATACACACAAAGGTATCAAACTTGTTTCCTCCAACAATGGCTTCCGTGTCTACACCTCAGGGACGATCAGGCTACATGGAAACAGTTCAAGATCATCTCAAGCTCGTAAAGCCGACATGTAAAACACGAGATGCAGTAAAAAAACAAACAGATACTTGTGTAAAAACATGTGTTACTTAAAAACTTTTTATGGACCTCACTTGTTTAGTTGGCGCTTTAGTCACACAACTAAGTTGAGTCTCTCTCTCTATAATGTTAATCAAATTCACAAAGTGTAAGAACAACATGACCTATCATCTCTCATACTTGTGGTATTATATGATCACATATTTACATAAGTGTGTATCAACACTGAAAATACTAAAGTTGGCGAGATAAAGCTGCACGATATGAAAGGAAATTACAAGCATATTTATACGAATTTGAAGATACAATTTGAGATTACAATAAATTCCAAATTTTCATATAGAATAATCCATTGAAATCGAAACAACCTACTATATCAAGGCCAATCGACTATTTTGTATAAAAGTGGAAAAACAAAATTTTATAAATCAGATCCAAGGTCGACGTGATGTAGACGAAGTATGCATGATTTTGTTTATCGACAATTGTTAGATTCTTCTAAAAAATATTATATATGAAAAAATCAAACATAAGTAGGAGTAAAAATGTATTCTAAATATGAACTATGAGTTATCATGGAAGCAACACATTTGAACATAACAGAATGTAAATTTATTCTTGGAATAATGTTACCACCTGAAAAGAAAAGAGTGTAGAAACAAAAAAGAAAGAACATTTACTAAATTAAAAAACCAAGACTATAATTAAGAATTTCTCTTATTAGTAATTTTTTAACATAATCCTCTTTTTCCCCCTAGGAAATTAAAAGGATACGTAATATAAAACAGTTTTAGAAAAAGCAAAAAAAAAACCAGATTTTTTTTCAAAAAGACTCGAAAGAGGAAGATTCAAGATTACACAAGAAAAGAAACGATCCCGCTTCAAAACCTCCTCTTTTATAGGGAAAACTATCTTCTTTCTCCTTCATCCTCATCTTCAATCCCCGAAGAACAAAACTTTCTTGGATTCGAAGAAACCCTAATCACCAAAATCGAAACTTTTCGATTTTGACAAACAATATGGGGAAGGAGAAGAAAACAGAGTCTTATGACAATGGGAGTTACAACTACAAAATGTTCAAATGCTTTAACCGTAAATTCAAAATCAACGAAGTCCAACCAACCGACGACGTTCGTGACGCCTTTTGCCAATTCTCCGTCGCAGGAGGAAGCGGCGCCGGAGGAGGAGGAGTTGACGGAGATTCAAGCGACGGTGATGGTTCCTCCGGCATTATTGGAGCAGAGCAACTCTGTTCTTTCCTCGACGATTATCAAGGCGATACTGGAACCACCGTGGCGGAGGCTCAACTGTTAATAGACGAAGTTTTACGACGGAGACACCACGTCACGCGCTTCACGCGCACCGGACTTGACCTCGACGATTTCTTCAATTTCCTCTTTTACGAAGATCTTAATCCTCCCATTACTCCTCACGTAAATACCTAAAAAACCAAACCTTTTTTTCTTGCCAACTAATAAAAATCCAAACTTTGGATTTAAGAACATTTTGAAATTTTGTAAAAATCGAAACTTTTAATGTGAAAATTTGTAAAAAATCGAAACTTTGGATTAAGAACATTTTTGTGTGTGTGTTTTGAAACAGGTGCATCAAGATATGACAGCTCCATTGTCACATTACTTTATATACACGGGACACAATTCGTATCTTACGGGGAATCAACTAAGCAGCGATTGTAGCGAAGTACCGGTGATTAAAGCTTTGCAAAGAGGTGTTCGAGTTATCGAGCTCGATCTTTGGCCTAATTCTACTGGAACAGATATCAATGTTCTTCATGGAAGGTAAAACCTTTTCTCTCTTCTTCATATTCGAAAACATTTTAATACCGAACAAATGCTTGAAATCGCGGGTTTCTTGTTTTCATTAGGACGCTTACAACGCCTGTGCCGCTTATCAAATGCTTGAAATCGATAAGAGATTACGCGTTTTCTAGTTCGCCTTATCCGGTTATCATTACTTTAGAGGATCATCTTACTGCCGATCTTCAAGCCAAAGTTGCTGAGGTAAAAACATCATTGTCTTTTTTTTTTTTTTTTTTTTTGAATACTTAGAGGTTATGGGCCTAGGCTCGTACATCCCCTCAAGCCGGGGATCAGGGCATTTTATATGGTTTCCTCCCAAGTGTCTATTTTGTGAATAGATATCAGTTTGATTTCGATGTTATATGAATTTGTTTCGGTTGTTTTCGTTAGATGGCTACGCAGACATTTGGGCCGATGTTGTATTACCCTGAATCAGATAGCTTAGCAGAATTTCCTTCTCCTGCTTCACTACTTCATCGGATAATCATCTCAACTAAACCGCCTAAAGAGTATCTCGAATCAAGAAACCCGATTGTTAAACAGAAGGATAACAACAATAACAATAATGCATCTCCATCATCCGAGGACGAAACACCTGGAACAGAGGAGATTCAGACACTAGAAAGTATGTTGTTGTTTGACCAAGATTGTGAAAGCAAGGTAAAAAAAAGGAAACTAATTAAACTCGGTAAAAAAAAGGTCATTCATTTTTTTTTTTTTTTTGTATAATTTAATTTTGAGTTTTTGAATTAGAGTGATAGTGATCAAGAAGACGAAGAGGCTAGTGAAGATCAGAAACCGGCGTATAAACGATTGATCACGATTCATGCCGGGAAACCAAAGGGAACGGTGAAAGAAGAGATGAAAGTTGTGGTTGATAAAGTCAGACGTTTGAGTTTAAGCGAGCAAGAACTTGACAGGACTTGTTCATCCAATAGTCAGGATGTTGTAAGGTAAATACTAATTTGTATACCATTCCTAATTAACCCTTTCGAATCCCGGATTCAGAGTTGATTCTCTATATGTTTTTTTTAAAGGTTTACGCAGCGGAATATCCTCCGGATATACCCAAAAGGGACAAGATTCAACTCCTCAAACTACAAACCGCTTATTGGTTGGACTCACGGAGCCCAAATGATTGCTTTCAATATGCAGGTAGCAAAACAAGTACTCCCTCTGTTTCAAAATATAAAATGTTCTAGATTTCCTCTGTTTCAAAATATAAAATGTTCTAGATAAAAGCGTATAGAAATTACTTTTACTTGAAAACATAATTTAGCGAATTATAAAAGAGTTTTGCAAAATACTACTGGCCACACGGAGAAAACAATCATCTAAAACTTCTTATATTTTGAAACAGAGAAAGTAGCTTTATAGGTTCCTAAAGATACCTTGACTCGTAAGCTACTTTTTGTGATGAGTTTAGTATATATATACAAAAGATTTGATAGGTCTTTGTATAACAAAAGAAAAATTTATGAGTATAGGGATATGGGAAATCTCTGTGGTTGATGCATGGCATGTTTAGAGCCAATGGAGGTTGTGGGTATGTCAAGAAACCTAGCTTCTTGATGAAGAAAGGGTTTCACGACGAAGTCTTTGACCCTAAGAAGAAAGTTCCTGTGAAAGAAACGTTAAAGGCAAGCCAACAATAATCCCAATACTTGAAAAAATGTTTTTATCATTTTGAAATGCCATTCGCCTTATTCTTTTCCCGCATTTTTCCAAACAGGTAAAAGTGTATATGGGAGATGGATGGCGTCTAGACTTCAGTCATACTCATTTCGACGCGTATTCTCCTCCTGATTTCTACACTAAGGTAATAATAATTTCACAAAATCGAATCTTTCTTTCAAATTCCTCAAAAAACCTTATAAGATTGTGGATTTGTGAGCTTTTTTTTGTAGATGTTCATAGTTGGTGTACCGGCGGATAATGCAAAGAGGAAGACAAAAATAATTGAAGATAATTGGTATCCAATTTGGGACGAGGAATTCAGTTTTCCATTAACAGTTCCAGAGCTTGCATTGCTTAGGATCGAAGTAAGAGAATATGATATGTCTGAGAAGGATGATTTTGGGGGACAAACATGCTTGCCAGTAGCAGAATTAAGACCGGGGATTCGATCTGTGCCTTTGTATGATAAGAAGGGTGAGAAAATGAAATCAGTACGGCTTCTTATGCGTTTCATCTTCGAATGATTTGGTTTATTAGAAATGGGCAATTTGCACCATCTCAAAAAAGCCTTTTGAGGTATTTTTTAATGTAGCTTGAAGATCAAAATGGATCTTTTGCTCTGATATCTCTAATAGTGTTTTTATACCTACCATATTGAAGAAAATGTAATTATAGAGTCTACATTTTTTGTTCAATATGTAAAATCTAATGTAAGATGGTCCATACTTGGAATTTACAAAGCTGTTACTTGTTGAACTAATTTATAATTGAGGTATATAGAATTTTACAACGGGGGTGATGATATTCAGCTTATATAGCTATGCAATTCAATTGTATTAAGTATTAACTGTTGACCAATCTATTATATTTGAGTTTTGAAAGAAGCGTGTATAAGAAGCTACCATTGTTTTACCCTCTCTTTATCACATTTTCTGTTTTTCTTTCTCTAGGTCATCTTTTTCTCTTTTCCTATGTTGATGACGAAAATCGTGGTGGAAGGTGATGGCGGAGCCGGTGGTAGACGGTGATAGCAAACTTTAAGTGACAATTCTTGAGAGAACTTATAAATTATGAATCTAGAGTTGCTTAGATGTAAGTTATGTAACTTCAAGTGACAATTCTTGAGAGAACTTTTTGGTAAACCAAGATTTATGTTTTATCTCTTAAGATTTTTACCTGAAAATGTTGTTTACAAGGCGAAGAACAAGAAAATAGTCACAAGTTTATAACAAAGGTAACAATTACCGTTTGGCCTTTATATTTATCTCTTTGTGAACATGTTTTGGGTAACAAATAGACCGATTTGAATAAAACCGATGTACAAAATTCTTAAGCCGCAATTTGCAAAACATTCTATGGCATATACTTAGCTCCCATTTCAAATCTCTTTAGATTTTCATCCTGTCCTAGATACATCACGAGAATTGTTTTTTAAAACCAACAAAAGATGGATGAGTAAATTGAGAAGTTGCAGCAAATACTTGTATCTGTTACAAAATACTTATAATGCTCTTGAGTAATGAAAAATCCACAATACACCAACGCAAAAGGCTAATTGTATTCACTGCTTATATATGTTTTTGGATGATATTTTGCTAATATTCTTGGATTTTTAACTACTGAATTACTATGTTAGGAAATGGCGAACATCTCAAATCTCAATCATAGAGTGAACATCGAAGGGTGTTTCATATCCAGAACTGGTGCACTCATCATCTAAGTCAACATTGCAGGCGGATTGCTGGAATTTCCTGGAAAGATATGGTTATCTCTATGGAAGCGGTAATACGCGGCCCCTGCTTGCAAGAGAGGTATTTGTGATTATATAACATGCAGAATCAGTTGTGAGGAAGTTTTTGGTATACGTCTTATTCAAATTAGTTGATTAGAAGCATGCTAAGCTAAGTAATTATAATTTTAAATTCATGTGCGAATGTTTAAGAAAAAGAACCTTCTACACACTTGCGAGCACCGAACAGACTCCCAAATCTCGACTTCTTGATTATAAAAAAACAAACTCATAATTTTCTAGTCAAGCTTCTTGATTAGTTCGTTGACGTACTCGTCGCGCTTCTTGATTAGTTCCTTGACGTGCTTGTCAGCTTCTTTGAAAAGAGAAGCATGGGCTCCTCCATTAACGATGCTGTCTTTGTTCTGAAAACATCTCACAGGTTAGGAGGTCAGAGATGAAATTAAAACTGAGTAGAGTAAGAGCCTTTACCCTTTCCAGGAAGATCTTCAAAGTTTGTTTGAGAAGGTTTATAGAGTAGGGTGATGACAATAGTTCGAGGGAATGTTCATTCCATTCTTCTACAAGCTTTTAAAGAAGAGCACAAGTAGCTTTTGGATTATCCTCATAGTAATTAGTGTCCCAGTAACGCCAGCAATCGGGGTTTATGGTCAGACACAGAATAGCGATGTTTGTAGATTCCTCGGCTAAACAAGGATTTCCTGTTACAACGGTAACACATTACAACTCTATTCGGAGGGAGGGAGGGAAGAAAACTCAGGGTTACTATAAAACCTTCCCCAATAAATTTGAAAGAAAAATCGAATATTGGTTCAGTGTCTAGTGTCGCTTCCATCGTTCCTGGCGCATCGGCAAGAGCGATATTCTTCAACGAGGGATAAACTTTCTCAAACCTCTTTGTATCCTATCAGAAATATGGGTCTAACTCTCTCCCAAAAGCTAGTTCATTAGGAGGAGGATTGCCACATATTATATACTACATAGGAATCTCCCAAACTTCCGATGTGGGACATTTAAAACGTGAAGTTTGTGGGACTGGACATCCACGGGTTATCCACACAATCGGAGTTGGGCTTGCTCTGATACCATATTAGAAATATGGGCCTAACTCTCTCCTAAAAGCTAGCTCATTAGGAGGAGGATTGCCACATATTATATACTACATAGGAATCTCTCAAACTTCCGATGTGGGACATTTAACATATCCTATGTGCATACATACAGAGACCATGGTTGCTTGTGATCAGAAGCAGAAAGGTTTTGTATTATAAATTTCAATACTACTACACTTACATCTACTCTGTCGGATGGATCAGGGAATGTAAGACGCAGCAAGATCTCAAATGAAGACATCGGAATCAGTCGCATTTCGTCGTCCTGAATAGCATGTTCTAAAATTTTGACCTCAGCTCCTGGACTCGCCAAAATACTTGTAAGAAAAATTGCATAAACAAGATCAGATGATTGTGTATGATCATATATATATATATATATATATAGCAAGGACATGGATGACGAGGAATTTTTTTGTCTCACTTCTCAATAAACTGCAAGACGAGATCCACTGACTCAGGGTTGCATTTATTCTTATCAACGACCAGCGGTAACAAGTTACGCGGCCATGAAAACAAGCCTGCAGGTAAATCATCTTGGGAGATCTGTCCATATTTTTAACAGTTTTAGTAACTTTAAGAATACACAAAGCAAAAAAATATGGACACTGTGACGCGAACCTGAGCTATCAACCAAGCTGTAAGCTTAAACCTGTGGTCAAGTGCGTCCTCTGATCGATAACGGGGCTTCATTAGAATGGACAATATAGTCAACAATACACGAGGGTTGCTCCGCAAAATGATTGATAATACAACAAATACTGCAAGCTACAAGTAGAAGATAATTAAGACATTGGAGTTATTATTAGTCAAACAAATTAGATAAGCTGAGGGTTTTTGGAAAAATTACTTGAGATTTGTTGGGAGCTCCCGGTCTTCCTACAAAACAATCGTGAATAAAACCAAACGACCACAATACAAAGGAACATACTGGCTCAAATTGAACGGCATGGTCGATCCATTGGGCTGCCGTATGGTAGACATCTTGAGGAATATGAGTAAACGGAATCTGATGTTTATATAAAAGACAAGATAATCAGCAATTGTCACACAAAAAGATAGGTATATGTTGGGCCATGGATATTTAAATTGCTCAGATGATACTTTGGAGAGTGCGTTCCCAAAGTAATCGACTAAATTCAAGAGTCCAATGCCCGGATACCATGTCTATTGACAAACAAATTGAATATTTAGATGAGAATTTGATTAGTGATGAAACATAGAGATTGATTCCACTACTTAGAGCATATCTCCAATGTATAGGGTTGGAGTAAATTTTGCTCTTACCGGTGAATCGGCGAGGTAAGCCTCAAGATGTGAAGCATCTATCTTTGCCAAAGCTTCGGCCAAAGACACTTCTTTTGGCATCTTCTCCTTGTCCGGTTTTGGCTTTGCAGCTTCGGGCAAAGACACTTTCGGCATCGTCTCCTCTTTTTTAGGTTTCTTCTTTTTGATTTCCTCTGCCTTCAGATTCTTATACCTCGCCACCTTCGATTCATTCTCCAAGAGAATCTTCGCCTATTGGTTTTGCTTCTGCCTTTGCTTCCGGTTCACGACTTTCGTCCATCCATGGTCAGAGGCCTCAAAGCCATCGTCTATCGGATCCATAGGAACTTCTGAAGTTTCTGATAGACTCGAAGAAGAGATTCAGATCGAAGAAGAAGAAGAAGAAGAGAATAGCTTGGATGGAAGAAGGTAGAAAAGGGATTTAAGGAAAATTAGGGCATGTCCGATTCTCCTTCTTAAGAACCTTGTTGATACGTAGATTAAAAAATTACTAATATAAATATTTAAATATTTAAAATTTAATTAATAAGTTATAGAGAAGAGACATATAGTAAATTGTGTTACAACTTATTCCAATGAAAAATACAAAATATATATATAAATACAAAGCTTGAAGACCAAATATCTTAGAGAACCACTACAAGAAAACATGTTATTAGTGACTCCAGTTTTCCGACTGTTAAGTTAGTCACCAATTTATGTGACTAATTGGAGACTGTAATGTGACTGATTTGCGACTCTCTTGAATTTAGTCTCACATTAGTCGCACAATTGTGACTGCTTATGGTAGTCGTTAATCAGTCACGAATTTGCAACTGATTTGAGACAGTTTTTCGAATGTTTTAAGGGAGTCGCAGAAGAGTCACAAATTTGCAACGCAATAACGACAACTATATTAGTCACAAATTTGCGACACTTTAGTTACTACTGGTAAGTCACAAATTAGCGACTCACCGAAGTGAGTGACAAAAGAGTCATAAAGGTTCAATGCAATTTATCAAGTTCTGAAGACGAGGATGAAATATGTAATTTGTAAACTTCATAATATGTGTAATATATTTGGAAGATCTTGTATTAAAGTTTAATATAATTGAATTTGGAATTTGTGTGAATTTACACAAAATCTGTGTGAATCTGTGTGAATTTGTGTGAATTTACAAATTGCACAAAATCTCTATACGAATAGTTATATATGATATTTAGTTAAAAACGATTTTTAATACATAGAAATTTAACAAATAATCCTCACATCGTTTTAACAAATAATACAGAGAAATTTGAAAAACTATATAATTTAATATAAAATTATATAGTTTTGCGATTTTTATTTTCTTAATTTTTGAAAAAAATACGACCTTTTTTATACAAAAAAAAAATAAGAAAACTATACGACTTCAAAAGGAGAAAACAAAATACAACGACCAAAAGCCATTGGGTCAAGCAAACAGCAAGAAGACCTGTGACTCAGAGACCGGAGACTTATTCATGAAAGTAAGGTCTCCCACATTTGTCCCTTTGTTCACAGGCTTTCCACGCAAAATGAAACTTGACTTAGAAAGACTAATGAGTCTATGCTCTCACCAACCATTAGCATTGCTATATAATAAGTTCATTAGCTTCAAGAGTTTCACAACATAGTTGAGGGAAAAAGAAAGAGAGTGAAGATAAAAAGAGAGAATGTGTAAGAACAATACCAGAATCCTCATGCAATTCAGCTCTTGCTATGGTTTTAACCGTAGCAATGCTAGTTAAAGAAGCTAAGAGCATTCCCATATGTAACGTCAACACAAACGACTTGGAGAAGTGTCGTCCAGCTGTCGCTGGAAGATACCCGCTGTAAAGCCCCCGATCATCGGTCAACGACTTTTGACCGGAAACGCTATGTACCGCTCCGAGTCCAACCGTTCCTAAGTCCCAAAAACGGATTTTGAGACTCAAGGCCGGCCGTTCCCGGAACGGTTTACCCGCACTGTCCCGGTCCTGAGGCTTTGCAACCCGGGCCGAAACAGTACGGTTGTTTTGGGACCAGACAAGCCCGCGCAACAGTGTTACTTGCATTTTAGAAACCGTTTCCTTTATACTTAGTATATATTATATACGGAGGAAAACCTTGGAAAGCTATATACGTCGGATCTGAGGTTCTAAAACCGTACATAATAAATACTAGGAATTTTTCAAGATCAAGGAAAACCTACTCTGGCTTCCCTAAGTCCAAACTGCCCGATACTGGTTTCCCACTATGGTTTCCTGTAAAACAAATGAGGAATGGGATGAGCAATTTAAAAATTACTCAGTGAGTGAAGCCGAAATATTAACCCACCCGATACCCCAAAGCATCAAGGAAACATGAACAAGAAACAAGCAGGCAGAACGAGTAAAAATCAAAGAACAAGCAATAAGCATGCAAGTCCTAAGGCCAAACAAGTCTACATGAATGCAACCGGTTTCAAATCATTAAGGCCTTGCGAATCCCTCGATGTTCCTGGTACATTGGAAAGTAAGACACTAAGTCTTCCAACCTTTCCCAATACACCGTCGTGTATCATGGCTTATGGGCGCGATCCACAAACCGACCGTGGCATAATCCAACATATGACTTTCAACAGGAACATAGGACCCGTGGATGCATCATAAACTAACATATGAGCACCCAATAAATCCGTTTTAGGTTACATGCAACATGATCACACACATGCCACAATTTCTATAACCTAATGCATATCAACCATCCAACAACCAACACTGCCAAGACTACATCGATCAAAGGTTAAGTTCAATTATACAAGCAAGCAACCAAGTCAACAGACATGAAGTAAGCAAAACGAGTATAAAAGACTTAACCTAAATATTCAAGCTCAAGAGATAAAGCATGCAAAGATTCAAACACACAGTGAAAACTAAGCATTAGAATCGAAAGAAACCAAGCAAAACCCGCGGTGATTCTACTCATCAACCACCGAGACCCACCCACAGATTTCGGAAAGAAGACGAGACTTGGACACTAGGAACGGATCCTATGGCTTTGCTCCGAACGAATTCTTCCCGGGGTCTAACTATCGAGACACACTCGAGAACCTACTCGGGGATCAAAGGACTAGCACTCGGGTTTAGAGGATAAGGGACAGAGAAACAATAAGGCAACTCGGACAAGGGGGGAAAATATGGAGGATTTGGGTTCTGATGGTGATGGGGGAAAAAAATACCAAGGAGGGCTATTTATAGCCACTGGCCATACCAGATGGCTAAAGGAGCACTTGACATCTGTCACTAAGGCAGACAAGTGTTGGAATCTCAACTGAGCATCCGGAGCTGACATGTGTCGGACACATGTCAGTTCCACTGAGAGCAACATGTGGCTAATTGAGGTTCTGACACGTGTCGAGTGACGTGGCTCAATACTAACCACATATTTGCCTCGGCCGCGGCTCGATACCTTCTTGGATCGGTCTTACGCTGGTCTTGGGCTGTCTCATCTCACGGTACCGGACTGGTCCAAGGTCGCTCGTTCAGCAGCACATAAATGATCCGAGGCCAATGGATCTGCGGTACAGAACTAGTCCGGGCCTCTGGACCTGCGGTGCAGAACTGTTCCAGAGTCCTTCGACCCGCGATATAGTCCTTGGTCGCTCGTACCGTGGCATGTTATCCGCTGGTACCATCCTATCCATCCCGCGGTACATGTAACGCGTTCCGTTCCCTTGTCCCGCGGTACATGGGTTGGGACTTTAGCCATTTTCCCTGGCCCAATGTGAGTTTCCTTTGATCAATCCTACTTAATTTTCGAGCCAAATCTTTCTAAGTTCTTCCTCTATCTTTCCCAAGCCAACTTTTCCCAAGACCGCCACTTTGAAAAATTAAGACCGTTCCGGCCGGCCTTAAGCACTAACAGATGTATAACACCCACCACCTCCAGAACCCGACTGTTGCACAGTGGTCAAAGCCGCTGATCTAAAATGCGCATGCCGCTACAAGCCTTACCTCGCCAGTTACAAGATTGACCCAACTAAAGTCAAGGCAATTATAGTCAGTTGTGGCACGAGAATTTTGTACTGTTTTCGGAGGTATAATCAAATCACCTCAGGATTTTGTTATTCTTTCTATAAAGAGAGGAAAGTCTTACATTGTTCTTTCTTTAACATGCAGATGAAGAACTGAGCTGGAGATAGGCCGCAGCCTTTGCCTTGACCTGAAGTGTCTATGTTATAATATATGTCGTTTTGGTTTGGTGTTCTGATTCGAATAATAATCACCAACTTTTAAATTATTTTCAGCTTCGTTCTCTATAACCATGTTGTATACATTAATGAAAACCACAAAGTATTGGCTTTCCTAAATCCATTGTTTTCTACTTTCTTGACTATCTGAAAACTATTCTAGATATGAGACTATACTTTTTCAAATTACATATGAACCTATAACTTTTATCATTACATTATCTAAATTAAGGTTTGAAGAATATAGTATTCTTTTCCCTAAAACATTGTTTAACCATAACTATTTACTACAAATCAAATAATCCTCGCATTGCGAGGGTTTTAATCTAGTATATATGTGTGTGTGTCTTATAAACTATCATAGAAAGTGAGATATATTTGTAATAGAATTGGAGGAAACATAGTGGTAGAATAATTTCTCTCCAATTTATTCATTAGTCAATAAGCCTATTTATACAAGATAATTAACTTGATCAACAAGTTCTTTACATATTTGATAATAGGAAATCTACCATTTAACACAAGAGAATATACACATATATATTTAACTTTCCTATCCTAAATAACTCGATCTCGTATAATCTCTGAGATATCCGAACAGTTTGTGTATATAACATATATATGTATATCATATACATATAGATATGTATATGTATTATACATACATATTATATACAGTATATTATAAAGAGACGAGAGAATGAAAGAGGAAGGAGCTTCTTCTTAAGAGCACATGCAGCAGTGATTTATGTGGGTATCATAAAGCTTAAAAGAAAAGAAAAAATGGTTTTGGAAAATTAAATGGGTCTGATACGTATCATTCTATTGAGATTATTGATACGGTATCAGTGTGTACGTGGCAAGCCGTGATTGGTTGGTTTGATTTTTTTTTTCGATTGTAATATTACATTTTTTAAAAAAAATCTTAGGTTTTTATATAGAAAAATTTCCTAATATGCCACCATTTTTAAAAAATTTCTAAAAATAACACTTAATCAAAAGTTCCAAAAATACCACAAATACAAAAATTAATTTTCAATAGATTTGTAATTAAATTTTTTTGGTTTGGGTTAACTATTGCCAAAGTAGAGTATCAATTTTAGGGGTAAGGTTTGAGTTTGGGGTTTAAGGTTGAATTTTAAATGTTTAAACTTCATTTTAATTTTGTGATATTTTTGGAATTTTTAACAAAAGTAGTATTTTTGGAACTTTTCAAAAAATGGTGGCATTTTTGAAAATCACCATTTTATTATATACAACTTTTATTATTATCCAATTTGCAAAAAACTAATTTTTTTTTTAATGATACCGACACCGGTCTTACCATTGAAAAAATATTTATCAGCAGTATCATAATGAATTTCAAACAATAAACAAAAATTAAAATTTATACTAAAATAATACTAATGATACCCGCATACTATCATGGTACATGCTCTTTATTATCGTTCTCTTCACGTACAAGCCTTTGTATAGGCAATCAGAAGTAATGCTAGTGAAGTCTATCGACTACCAAGTCGGTTGGGTTTTACTTCATCATGAAGTAATTAATATAAAATATGGATACTTATCCGTTTATAACAATATATATTATCTATCTTTTGGATTCAATCATTGTAATGATTTGTGCATGCTCTTTCCCTATGTTCCAACATAATCAATGCATATTAAACTCAAAACATATAAAAACCGAAATAACTTATAGTCATATTATGACAAGAAACAAAAGAAGTGAAATATCTTCACACAAAATAAACAGTCTAGAAACCTTCTACGAGCATCAAACAGACTCCCAAATCTTGACTTCTTGATTATAAAAAACAAACTCATAATTTTCTTGTATCTGAAAGCAGAGCTGAACAGTTCAAAGAGAAGATAATATGAAGATTGAAACTTGAATTTATTCAGCTTAAAGATTTGATTACATCTGAGATTGTATTTTTACTAAGAGCTACAAAACCCTAGTTTCTGACACCTGTCGATCATCCATCACTTGTCGGAAAGGAGCCAAATCGTATTGAATCGTTGAACGGCAAGGACTGAGCTAGTGAGAAGTTTTTGACTTTGGTAAAGCAAAGTGCCGTTGTAGAAGACGACACTGGAGCTATGGGCTTTGTGGGCTTGATCTCTATAGGACTTGGATAAGCCTTTTCTTGTTCTGGAGCTGAGATCAAACCTTGGGTTTGAAACGGAATGTCACCTACACTAGGAACATTCTCCATTTCCACACTCCGGACTTGAATAGTATCTTTTTTCTTAATAGTATCTTGGGAGCGAAACAAAGCTGTGATGATTGTGGTGACGTACTTGTCAGCTTCTTTGTAAAGAGAAGCACGGGCTCTCTGTTCAGTGATTCCATATTTGTTCTGCAAACATCACAAGTTAGGTCAGAGATGAAAATAAAACTGAGTAGAGTAAGAGCCTTTACCCTTAGCTGCAAGTCGTTCATAGTTTCTTTGAGAAGGTTTATAGAGTAGCGTGTTGAGATTAGTCCGGGGGAATGTTCCTTCCATTTCTCTACAAGCCTTTTAAGAATAGCAATACTACCTTCTAGATTATTGTTATGGCCAATGTTCCATAAACAGAAGTACCAGGCGTTCTTGGTCATACACCAAATAGCGATATCTGAGGCTTCCTCGGCTAAATCAGGATTCTTTCCTGTAACAACGGTAACAAACATTACAACTCTATTCGGAGGGAAGAAGAAAACTCGGGGTTACAATAATACCTTCCCCAGCAAATTTGAAAGAAAAATCAAATATTGGTTGAGTGACTAGATCCGTTTCCTGATCACCTGGCGCATCGGCCAGAGCGATTTTCTTTAAATCGGGATAAACTTTCTCAAACCTCTTTGTATCCTGTGTGCATACATACAGAGACCATGGTTGCTGGTGATCAGAAGCAGAAAGGTTTTGTATCATAAATTTCAATACTACTACTACACTCACATTTACTCTGTCGGATGGATCAGGGAATGTAAGACGCAGCAACATCTCAAATGAAGACATTGGAATCAGTCGCACTACCTCCTCCTTAACAGCATGTCGCATAATTCTGTTCAGAGCATTTGGACTCGCCAAAATTCTGGTAAGAAAAATTGCATAAACAAGATCAGATGATTGTGTATGATCATATATATATAGCAAAGGAGATGGATAACAAGGAATTTTTTTGACTCACTTCTCAATCAACTGCAAGACAAGATCCACTGACTCAGGCTTGCATTTGTTCTTATCAACGACTAGGGGTAACAAGTTACGCGACCATGCAAACAAGCCTGCCGCTAAATCATTATGGGAGATCTGTCCACATTTTAACAGTTTTGGTAACTTTGAGAATACACAAAGCAAAAACATGGACACATAGAGTATGTAACGAGAACCTGAGCCATCATCCAAACTGTTAGCTGAAACATGTCATGTGCGTCCTCTGTTTGATAAGGCGCCTTCCTTAGAAGGGGCAATATACCCACCAATGCTAGAGGATTGCTCCGCAAAATTATTGATAATACAACAAATACGGAATCTGATGTTTATATAAAAGACAAGAAAATCAGCTACACACACAAATGATTCGAAAAAAAGAATATGTCAAAGAAAGAAAGAAATAGCTCTCACATCGGCCACCTCGGTCAGCTTGTTCATGTTGGGCCATGGATATTTAAATTGTTCAGATGATACGTCGGAGAGTGCCTTCCCAAAGTAATCGGTTAAACTGAAGACCCAAATGCCATGATACCAATTCTATTGACAAACAAAAGGATAATAATTGAATATTTAGATGAGAATTCAAGTAGTGATGAAACATAGAGATTCCAGTACTTAACGGTGAATCGGCCAGGTAAGTCGCAAGATCTGAAGCATCGATCTTTGCCAAAGCTTCGGCCAAAGAAGCTTCTTGTGGCATCTTCTCCTTGTCCGGTTTTGGCTTTTCAGCTTCGGGCAAAGACACTTTCGGCATCGTCTCCTCTTTTTTAGGTTTCGTCTTTTTTATTTCCTTCGCCTTCAGATTCTTATACCTCGCCACCTTCGATTCATTCTCCAAAAGATTCTTCGCCAGTTGGTTTTGCTTCTGCCTTTGCTTCCGGTTCACGACTTTCGTCCATCCATGGTCAGAGGCCTCAAAGCCATCGTCTATCGGATCCATAGGAACTTTTGAAGTTTCTGATAGACTCGAAGAAGAGATTCAGATCGAATAAGAAGAAGAGAATAGCTTGGATGGAAGAAGGTAGAAAAGGGATTTAAAGGAAAATTAGGATTTAAATTAGGGTTTGCATGTCCGATTCTCTTCTTAAGAACCTTGTTTATACGTAGATTAAAAATTTACTAATATAAATATTTAAAATTTAATTAATAAGTTATAGAGAAGAGACACATAGTAAATTGTGTTACAACTTATTCCAATGAAAAATACAAAATATATATATAAATACAAAGCTTGAAAAACAAATATCTTGGAAAACAAATTAGAAGGTTCTAACATATGGGCCTATAATAGATATCCATATAATGGGTTTACTATATTAATTCGATAGGTAATTTCACGAATTTGATTATCAATAACAATATCAACTAATATAAATAAGAGAAATTTTGAGTTGTACCACTATTGGCATGCCACTTTTCAATTATGTCACTGTTTTAAAATTATTACCAGCGTGCCACTGTTCACTTAAATAAAAAAAATAAAAATTCTTTTTCTCTCTCATCTCTCTCACGCTCATCTCCCAGATCCAAATTTTTTTCTCTCATCCAAATTTCGTTTTTTTCTCTCTTTACCAGATCGCCATCATGAGATCGAATTTTACTATCACTGAATTCGATTCTCTTCATCTCTAATTTCACTATCTCTGATCTCTGTCGCGATTTTCGCTAAGAAGATTTGAGAAGATTTCCGCTAAGGAGGAGGAGGAGGAGGAGGAGGAGGTCTCAAAGCAAATTCAAACACAAACGACTGTAAATTTTTGAGTTTGGGTTAACTATTATACATTTAGGGTATAGATTGTAAATTTTTGAGTTTGGGTTAACTATTATACATTTAGGGTATAGATTTGGGAGGAGGGATGGAGGTAGGGTTTTACCTTTACATTATAAAACTGTTAAAAAAAAATCTTATAAAACTGTTAAAAAAAATTATAATGTTTTTAAAAGGTTTAGTAAAACTATTAAAAAAACCTTATAAAACTATTTAAAAACCGTGTAAAACTGTTTATAAAGTTTTTGTAAAGTTTTATAAGGTTTTTAAACAGTTTTATAAGGTTTTTAAACAATCTTATAAACCTTTTATAACCCAAATCGAATAAAAAGCTTAGATTCGTGACCAAAATCCAATCAAGAACTCAAATTTATAACCAAAATCGAATTTAGAAAAACAAAATTCATGGATTAAACGTGTTCTTCTTCTTCCTTCGTCATCTTCTTCTTCCAATTCAGGAAATAAAAATCGATTGAAGGAATTTACAGAGATTTACATGGACGAAAGAGAATCGAAAATCCTAGATCCATAACCCAAATTCGATTTGCAATTTCAAAGAAGAGAATTTTGTGAGAGAAAAAAAAATTGGATTTGGGCGTGAGAGAGATGAGAGAGAAAGTGAGATTTTTTTCTTCATTAAGTCAGTGAACAGTGGCACGCTCGTAATGATTTTGTGAATAGTGGCATATTTGATTAATTTTTTGTGAACAGTGACATATTTGTAACTGCCCTTTTTAATAATTTATAAGTAGAATTACAATGATATATTTTCGATTATTTCAAATCATATACATACTTAAGAACATAAAGGGCTAATTACACTGAGATTATTGTGCGGGATAAGAACACCAAAAGATTCGTAGTTTAGGGTTGTAAATTGATATTTTACATTCAGCTCAAAACTAATTATTTCGATTAACGACTAAATAATTTGATATACTATATATTTAACATTCAATGTTGAGTTATAAAAAACTAATATCTTTTTCAACATACGCAACCAATCAAGTGATTTAAATGATCATGAGATTCTAAATAATGAAAAACCATCATCTACCCTCACCATTTTCCTTATTAGTTGCTCTCCTAATTGAGAATATATATGACCTACTTTTGCGAATTCTCCCACTTTTTTTTGATGAGATTTCAAAACTACTTCGTCACATATCACTTGCAAAACAGAAGAAAAAAAACAATTTTAGAAGATTATGTCGAAAATATCCCTTAAATTCATTCTCAAGCCTACTAACTAATTACTTTCAGAACTTAACTAAATCTTATCACTTATTCTAGAATATTAGCAATGATTCACATTTTCTAGAAATTTAACCATATACCGATACTAGAGAATTTTCATTTAAATTGGAATATTCTTTTGTGTGTAGCTAAATTGGGTTTGCTCCACTAGACAATTGTCAGAATTCCGTCAAAGCAAATTGCCCATCCTATTTAACAGAAAACAGCAAGTGAAATAAGAGATTCATTAGGTTCAACTACGAAATGAAAGTTAGAGGGATGAGGTACTGATATTAATCTTGTTTATAGTGTCCTATCTTCTCTATAGTAATGTAATTGTAAACTATATTGTATTTGTGAATGAAAATCCTTATGAACCCACTGTTTAGTTGATGAAGGAAGAAAAATATTTCTTGGTTTATATGATCGAATCATCTTCATCTTTTACAAATCTTTCTCATGAAGCTCAAGCATGAGCTTCATGTTGGGGTCTACCAGATATGGTGTGGCTTTCTTCAACGATCTAGAGAAGAGTTGGAGAAGAAAAAATTGAAGCCATGAAACTTAAACAAAGCTTGTTATACAAAGAAGACCACCCAAATAACTTTATACAAACATACAGCTCAAAGAAATAGAGATTTGTTATCGTTTAATGCAATCTCGCACTACTCTCAAACGAGAGACATGCAAGTCGGCTGAAACTGCGGGTTCCAACAAGAAATTCTACTACTTGTGGGAAGATGATCAAGTGTAGCAACCCACACTTGAAGGCATGCTTTGATCACTTTCTCCACTCTTCTCAGATGTCCAACGCATCGATCAATCTCAACATTCATTGCATTCAACTCTTTTGATCTATCAAGAACACCATCAAGATTCATCGCTACTAATTGTAAAGCACAAACTGTTTTAGCAGATCTCTTAAGCAGATCATCACCGATTCTTTCTTTTTCGGGAACTTGTTCGTCTCCAAGAACATCTGAATCACGTGGTTGATTAAATTTTGCATACTTTTCCGCCTAGTACAAATGATAATCAATCAGAAACATCATTGCGGATTGTTCCTTGTAAGAACGCAGGAAGATCCATTTTTTGAGCCCTAATTGTTTCTTTCTCTGGCTTGTATGAAGATCCATTAAGGAGACTTTGATCAGAGCACGAGTCAACTTGATCCCTAGAGAAATCACTCTGTTTTTACTCTCTTCAACATCCCATTCTCTTGAAGAAGACGATGAACATGCCCGGCCCAAGGGACAAGCCAATGAGGCCACCGCTTAGGGCCA
This sequence comes from Draba incana, assembly GCA_963576765.1. Taxonomy (NCBI): domain Eukaryota; kingdom Viridiplantae; phylum Streptophyta; class Magnoliopsida; order Brassicales; family Brassicaceae; genus Draba; species Draba incana. The sequence goes on along the minus strand of OY755202.1, from coordinate 8,013,545 downwards.
TAAATTTAGAAGACATTTTTAGTTAAATTTTTGTTATAGCTATAATTAAAAAAAATTATAAAGTTTTTCTAAATTAATAATATTCGTAAGATTTTGTTTTTCAAATGCTTTTTTAAATTTTATGGCATTCTCTAAGCAAACATGTTAATTACTCATTTAAAAAAAAATATTTGAAATTATTAGTTAAAATTCAAAGTTGAAGCTGATAATAAAATTATTTGAGGTATACAAGGAGTGCAATATTTCAAAAATAAATTCTATTTTGTTGTTTTTCTTTTATTTTTTACTAACTATTTGGAATTATAAACGGTTTAATAGAGTTTTTATGTGTTTTTTTTTTAGATTACCATTTTTACGGTATTGGTAAACGTACGAAAATGACACTTTTTACATATATGTATAAGGCATCCAAAATGATTGGCACTGATGATGAATCGCTCTTCTCAGATTTCCCGAACCGAGCCACTGTTTCATGATATGCCGTTTCCAAGATCCATAACTCCAGATTTCTTGGTGCGTTTTTAATCCAGTTTCGTCAGAAAGATTCCATTTCTTTCCGTCTCCATCAAAACCGGTTAAATATTAGATATTATCTCCACGGAGATTCAAGAGCTTCTTTACTTGTTCCTCAAGGTATCTTCGTTCGAAAAGATTCTCCAGGGGTTCTTCCATGTCTCTACTCGACATCTCAAGACTAAGAAGTGAATCGTTATAGTTCCTTAAAGTTGTATGAAAGATTTGTCGTTTTACGGATTTCTCATTAGCAACTTCGTTTCTTTAGCTTCTTCCTTCTCTATTTTGTATACATATCGTGTTTCTTCTTCAAGTTTCTTCACCATTGTTACGTAAGGAGAAAAAGAAAATAAAATCACGAGAAAGAAAGATAAGAGAGATGAGAGAAAATGCAGAGCTTTAGAGTCAGTGCAGGCGATGTTGAGTGGAAGGGCAATTAAGTCATTTCATGAGGTAGAAAGTTTTAGTTTAATTACTTGCACTAAGGATAAATAAATATATATATATATATATATATATATATTATATTTTCCGAGCAAAATTATTTGAATTAATAAACCGAGACTAATTGGCCTTGTGATCATAAACAACGTAAAAGGCATGTGTAGTTTTTGGTTAAAAGCTTATATAGAATCTAAATTATTACATTCTCATTAGATGTATACATAATCCACCAAGTCTTGTGTATTCTTCCATCAATCAAAACTTGCATTCTTTTAATTCTTCGACAAATCAGTCTAAGTAACTACAAATATTGTTTCTTTCTCTCAATATTTCACAAGAATGCCAAGAAATGGCAACAAAGAAGCATCCCTCATGATGATATATGGCGAGATTGAAATCTATTTCTTATATACTGCAAAATACACTAATTTTTTTTATGTGAATTCGGGAATAATGTCTTAAGAAATATCTATAAATCTGATACAATAAAAAGACGAAATTGGATTTCTATAGATTGTGAATCAAATATACAAAGAGATCTCGAGTGATATGTGTTTACAGAGCTAATGTATTGCTAAATGTTTGCGAATGGGAAAAAGTGATCGATCAGGCTCCTTACTCTGCTCCACATATCTATAGGGTTACCTTCGCATATCTCGAATACGTTCTGGATTGATTTTCCGAAATATCAGGACTGCGGTTGAGTCAAAAACCTCTTTGACTCATTCTCAGCAGCTCAGTTAACTTTTGACTTCATGCGTCTTTATAAAACGGACCCACAACTTGGGTCCACTGTGTTTTGCATGACAAACGTGAAATGAATTTATTCTACGTTTAGGTCAAAGGCCCAAAACTTTGTTTTATTTTAATAGATTTATATCTTTAACATCTACCAAAATTATATCTAAAATATTTGTCCCATACAGAATTTCGAAAGTTTAATATTTTAGGAACGAAATGTAAAAAAATCTTTATTAATGAATCAAATGTACATATAATTGTGTTTATATACAAAATCCGATTAATGAGACAACCATAAATAACTGGTATAAACCAAACTCTTTATCTAAAATACTATTTCAACATTTTGAACTAACTCTATATTACTACAGATCGCGTTGGTAAAACTGAGTTGAACTTCAAAACTATATACTGTAATCTGTGTTGGGCTTATGGGCCCAAACAAGCCTGTTAGATAAAAAAAAGAGCTCCTGCACTTTTTGTCTCTCGTAGCTTTCTGCCTTTCTCCGCTTGCTTCTATTGATTTTTCGTTTCCATTTCCAGTCTTCTGTTTTTCTCTTTTTTTTTTTTTTTTTTTGAAACTTGTGTTTTTTTTTCACTTTTGTTGGATTTAATTCATCAATAGATCAAAAAATCGATTAATCCTGAATATTTGTATATTATTAGGTATGAGAAAATTTATGGAGAGATTCTCTCACTAATTGCGGACCATCTGTTCGAGTAAATTCCTCACCGAAAAAATATCTGGTAATCATCTCAACATTTTTTTTCCTGAATTTAATACTTTTATATATTTTCCTGTGTTTTATGATAATGAGAACATAACTCAAGTAATTAATTAATTAATTTTTTAAAAATGTATCTTTATACATAACTAATTAATAAGGTATCACTACAAGAAAACATGTGTTATTCCGACGGATATGGTCCGCCGGTTCTAACTCGTCGGAAATCCGCGTTCCGTCGGTAATCCGTCCATTCACTCCGACGGAATTCCGGCAGAACACGGATCAGAGGAATCGGTTGACCATCCGTCGTAATATAGTCGGAGAACCGATCGCCGACGGAATTCCGACAGTCAACGACACCGACGACAATCCGACGGTCTACGACACCGACGGCACACCGACGGTCTACGACACCGACGGTCTACGACACCGACGGATTTAGGAAACAAACGGAATTCCGACGGATGTCGGATTTTAATTAAAAAAATGTATTTTAAATGAATATTTAAATTAAATTAAAAATTAATTTTAAATTAATATTTAAATTAAAAAAAATTGAAATTAAAATTTAAAATAAAAATAAAATTGTTTTAAAACCAAATAAAAGTTCTAAATAAAAATATAAAAGTCTACTGTGGACGATAATTACTGAAGAACTCGTCCATCCGGTCTTCCATCCCACGAATGCGCGCTGCATCTGCTAAGCGCTGTTCCTCCAACTCCTTCACCCGCTTTGCATCCTCTTCGCGATGTGCCTCCATTGCTTTCATCCGCTCGAGAAGCTCAGCGTTTTGTGCCCGCAACCCGTTATCACCGTGAAATAGGAATGAAGACACGGAAGAGCTGGAACTGTCCTCCGGAAGACCGAAGACACGACCTTTGTTCTTCCGAGTTGCCTACCATATAAAATAAAACTATAAATGTTAAAACGTATAAGTATTAGAAGTTATTTTAAATTCGTTACTACTTGAAATCATTTACTAACCTCATACGTAAGCTCGTTGATCTTCTCAAATGGAACTTCGGTGAGCGGTGGAGTCCCTTCAACGATCGGTTGGGATAAGAGGTAGTCCTCACCGAGCCTCTCCACGCTTTCCACGATCTCACGAGCAAGTGGATCTTGAATTTCACCAGTCTTGCGGTTCGTATGCGCATCTCTGATCAACTTCAGATTTGAAGGACGCGTACCTTTCTTTTGGTACTATAAGCATTGAAAAGTAAAAAAATACGTTAGCGATAATAAAAATAATTATTGTCATAAAGAAACTTACCAGTTGTTTTGCACGAGTCGCCTTGCTCGTTGCTCCGAGGTTATGGGTCGCTGGTCCCTTCCCCTTCCGATCGCTCTTTCGGTTCGAAGACTGGGTGGTAGAGGTCGCCTTAGTTGCCTCCTGTTCCCAATACGCAATGAGTTGAGCCCATAACTCGGGACGGTTTTTCATATCCCGAGGAATCTTACGATGTAGCCACAGGTCCTTCCACTCGTTCAACTTCCGCGAGTACAATCTACCAACCTTGGTGTCGAACTCCCGTCGAACCCTACCGGTCATCTGTCTGTCCCAATTAAAATCTTGCTGCAAAGAAAAAAACTTTTAACAATTTAGTAATTAAAATTTTTATGTAATAAAACCGCGAATTGTTTAAACTACAAAATTTAGAAATTACCGCAAATTGCCGAAACCAGCTGTCACGGTCTTCTACCGGCATCGATAAGTATGTGGGATACTGGCGAGTTATCAAACTATTAAGCATAGTGTTGATAGACCGATATCCCGTTTCCCGAAAATTGAAACCTAACCAAAAGTAAAGAGATTAAGCATGTTACTAAATCGAAAACATTTTTAAATAAAACTTACCATGTCGTGTTGGGAGGCAACTTCGGATCTAGGAAAGTCATACGATCCCTTCCGATGCTCATTACTGTGGGAGCTGAGGTAGTCGGATTTGGAGATGGTTGTTGTGTTTCCAAATTGGGAGTGCCGGGGATCTGGGACTGACTAGAACTCCGACGTCCCCGACTGGAACTACCATCTCCAAAACTCTGCTGAAATCGTTCGAAATCCCTACGAATTCGAATATTTTTAGGAATTTTGAGATTTAACGATTTAAAGATATAGAGATTTAGAAATTTAGGTATTTAGTGTTTAAGGATTTTGGGGACTTGTGAAATTTAGGGTTTAGGGTTTTAGGGATTTTGAAATTTATGGATGAGGGATTTAGGGATTTTGGGAATTTGGAAATTTGGCATTTGTAAATTTATGGATGTAGGGGTTTAGGGATTTTAGGAATTTGGAAATTTTGGCATTTATTAATGATTTACTTGTGTTTTACTTGTAAGATGTTTTACTTGTGAATAAGATTAATGATTTAACAAAAAAGTTTTTTAAAAATTCTTAATATTTATAAACTTAGAATTTTTTTAAAAATTTTATTTATAAAATCTTAATATTTATAAATTTATAAAATTTTAATTTTTTTTAAAAAAATCTTCATATTTATAAATTTACAAAATTTTATATTTTTTTTTACAAATTCTTAATATTTATAAATTTTTAATATTTTTAAACTTTATTTTCCAAATTCTTAAAATTTATAAATTTCTAATATTTATAAAATTTTATTTTAACAATTCTTAATATTAAAATCCTAAAATTCAATAAATCCCTAATTCCCTAAATTTATATATCCCTAAATTCCTAAAATTCTTTAAATACCTAAATCCCTAAAATGCAATACATTCCTAAATCTCTAAATCAAGAACAAATTATGTTTATCCAAAATTTTTTTTTTATGAAGAACAATTTTTTTTTTATGAAGAACACAATTTTTTTTTTTGCATAACCAACCTTAAAATCATCACAAACTTACATTGGGATGTTGAATTCGTGATGGAGGATGTGATTCCGGCGGTTTGTGTGGTTTTTCCGGCGGTTTGAATCGGTTTTCCAGCGGTGTGAATCGGTGTTCCGGCAGTGGAAGTTTTATTTTTTTCGTTTTCTCCGTTGTGGTTTTGGAAAGAAAGAGAGACAGATTTATACAGGGTTTCAGACGGAATTCCGACGGCCTTAGGGTTTCCGACGGAATTCGGACGGATTGTGCCGCCTTTTCGATGAACACGAGGCGTTAGGCGGGAGAAAAATTAGGTTTTCCGTCGCCAATCCGTCTGACATTTAAGAAGGATTTCCGACTGATTTGGATTTTTTTTATTTAATAATTAAAATCCCAATCCGTCGGCAATCCGTCTTAATTTAAGACGGATTTCCGACGGATTTGGTTTTTTTATGATTTTATTTAAACCTACATATGTTAATAAAGGTTTTAAAGGTAATTACAAGGATTCAAAAGTATATGATATGGTTTTAAAGTTGATTATAAGGAGTTTTAACGGTAATTAAAAGAATTTTTAAACTATTTCACAATATTTTTTAAAGTTGTTTATAGGTTTATTAAATGTTTTTCTAAAATAGATTATAAAAATTTAAAAACATACTATAAGTTTTTTTCAAACATATTATAAGGTTATAACCAACTACTATTTTACAAAAATCTTATACTTTTTTAAAAACTTTATAATCAACCTTTAAACCTTATCATATACTTTAAATAAAATCATAAAAAACCAAATCCGTCGGAAATCCGTCTTAAATTAAGACGGCACACCGACGGATTTGGTTTTTTTTAATGATTTTATTTAAACCGACATAAGTTAATAAAGGTTTTTAAAGATAATTATAAGGATTCAAAAGTATATGATATGGTTTAAAAGTTGATTATAAGGGAGTTTAAAGGTAATTAAAAGAATTTTTAAACTATTTCACAATGTGTTAAAGTTGTTTATAAGGTTTATTAAAGGTTTTTCTAAAATAGATTATAAAAATTTTAAAACATACTATAAGTTTTTTTGATAAATATTATAAGGTTATAACCAACTACTATTTTACAAAACGCTTATACATTTTTTTAAAACTTTATAATCAACCTTTAAACTTTATCATATACTTTAAATAAAATTATAAAAAAAACCAAATCTGTCGGAAATCCGTCTTAAGTTTAAGACAGATTCCCGACGGATTACGTTTTAATTAATTTAAATTAATTAAATTCCAAATCCGTCGGAAAGCCGTCTTACATTTAAGACGGATTGCCGACGAATTTGGTTTTCTTATGATTTTATTTTATAATTTTTTTCTTGTATTTGTAATAAATTTTTTGCAATCTAAAAATTATAGTACATTGTACGTAATTAAAACAGTAAGCTCGTTGGATTTATTTTACTAATATCATGTAAAACACTAACATATAAGAATTAATTTTTCCTTCCTACAAAATCGGTAACTTCTACGCCCATCCCGACTCCCCGATGATTTATCCTGTACTCGACGGTACAAACTATTTATATATTTTAGTTTCTTATTTTTGGAATGATTTGCGTATAAATTTATGTAAATAAGTATTTCGAATCGTTTTACACATATAAAACACCAATATTTCACAATCCCTAATAGGAAATATAACACATGACCACATTATATGATCGTACAATAGATACTATGACATTATTTAACATGAAAGCAACATAAAGCTGTTATCATAAAATTATTCTTAATCATGGACGAGTTGGCTGTTTATTCTTCATCGGAGTCTGAGACTGTTTCATATTCGTACCCAGTAGTTCATCCATCTTCGTCGATGGTCGATGTTTCCATTGGTTGGTATTCAGCAATCATCGAATTAGCACCGATTATCTGTTTGGAAAATGATTTTAGTTAAGCATTCCCATGAATATTTTTAAACGTATGGTGTATCTACCTTAACAATGTTCCGCTCTGTGATGTTCAGGTACTTTGGGTTCCTATCAAAACGGCAAACGGTAACATATTTCAGGATGACCACCGCACCTACATCAGTCGTGAGTCTGTACTCGTCCTTCTTGAAGATGTTATGGTGCATGGTTCCCTCGATTTTTCATGAGGGATTTTTTAAGGTTACTAGCAGATCTCCCTGGTCATTGGGGGTTAAACTAGAGAGCATAGCCACAATCTGATAATGAATTAAATTATATACTTGTCAGATAAATTGTATGTCTAAATGTTAATAAAATAGGTCGAACACGTAAACCTTTTTGACTTTCAAAAATTGTGAATGCGGGGATTGAATTTCTGCAACCTGGGTCCAGAATGGTGTGCTCCTATTGTTATAAGAACCTACATGTATGAAGTATAGATTTAGTATTTGTCAGTTACAATCATTATTGTAAAAGTAAAAGCGGTAATTATATATATATACCTTTACGGATTATGTAATCGATAGTAGAAGTCCACCGAGGACTACTAAAATCCTTGTCGGCCTGTGGTGCCTCATTAATGACCTCACAAATAAAATCTCGTGTTGGGCGTGGCTGAGAACTTTCACCTCACATCACCTTTGCATCATGAGACCTCTTTCGAAACAGGCCTCGCCGTACCACTTGGCTAGGTCCCGGTATTACAAGCGTTTGGTTCTGGGATTGTTGAGTTGGATGGAGTGAAATTGTCGGTTCAGCATCAGTAACATTTAAGTTCTCGTAAGGAGGGCTTGAAGGAAATAGAGTTATAGTTGGAGGGTTTTGACCGGGGGCTCGGTTTTGCATATAGTAATTCCACAGATCTCTGTTTGCCATTACGAAATTGAATTTTCTGTGTTATTAATTTGTGTTGAAATGTTTTTATTGTCGCATTACAAAATGTGCAACCTTCTGAGAACGGATATCCGTCGGAAAACCGTCAAAACACTCCGACATAACACCTCACCAATCCCATCGGCCACTGCACTTGATTTGTTAACCACTCAAATTTTGCCAACATCGAAAACCCTCGACAGTCCGTCGGAAATCCGTTACATAATTCTGATAACATAGATCCGTCGGAAATCCGTTGTTACAGCTGACCAATCAAACTTTGCTGACATCGGAAACTCTGCAAGCCGACGGAAATCCGTTACATAATTCTGACGACTAAGCTCCGTTGGAAATCCGTTGGTACAGCTGACGAATCAAACTTTGCCGACATCGTGTAGTCTGAATTTCGTCGGTAATACGGACGGAATACAGACGGAATACCGACGGTTTATACATATAACTTCAACTATAAATACACCTGATGGAGTGTATATCTTCTACACCTCTAAAAAAAAAATATGTCTTCTAGGGATCCTAATGAAGACGGGAAAAAAACATCCGATGCAAATTTTTTTAATGTTCCAAAATACTTGTGGGATACCGAATCTCATTGCGACGAATTCACTCAACAGATTCCCACTTACTCGTGGGAATTTGATACGTGCTCACCAATCGATGAAGAAGATTCCACATCAACAGTAGTGCCTAACAGCCAGTGCTTGCCAAACATCCAGAACATTTACGATAGGCAGCCACAATGTCCTGATCATGAGCGGATTACCGAAGCCGAACAACCAAGTCGGTTGATGGAAAAGTCAAATACTTACGGTACAAGTACTTCAAACGTATGTAAGGATCAGTACTATGGTTATGAATTCGCCCAAAGCCCAGAAAAGCCAAACTTAAATTTACATGTTGATGTAATCAAAAGTGAATTGTGCGACGGATTTATAGATTCTCCACCAAAGGATCATTACTATGATTTCGAATTCGCCCAAAATGTAGATGTTGATGCAATTAAAAGCGAATTGTGCGACGGATTTGTAGATTCTCCACAAAAGAAAAAAAAAAGGAAAGAACATCACTAAATGGTTCTAACAAATGGTAAGTTCGGAGTGGAAACGGACATATGATTGTAAAATGAGGAGTTTATTATGTACTTGTACCATAACCGTTGTGTGTTAAATAATTGCAAGTCTCTAATGTATCTGTTTAAGAATATGTGTTTTAAATTTTATGTTTCATTACATGTTAAGTTTTATTGGAGTTGGAAGACCAATATTTATCGTTAATTAGTCATCGAACATGAGTAGATATACTATTAAATAATATGAGATACAAGATTTGTCCACCGCTGAAATGATTATGCCTTCTTTATTTGATTTTTATTTGTATGTTGTAATACTTAGATTCTCGTCCACAATCGGTTTTCTTAATGAAATGAAAATATTATAGGGAACACACAAATGTGAGAGAAAACATGAAAAAGCAAACATTTTTTCACAAATTATTATTCTAAATCTCCGGAGGAACCTTCACTAGGGATGGAGTATGAATCGTCGTCAAATTCTCCATGTGGTTCCTCTTCGTCCGAATGCACTAGATCATCCCCGACATGTGTGACATCAACGACAAGGTCAATGTTATCCATCTCCTCCACAGGTGACATTGATACACTTCTTGATGGTTGTAAAGCATCTTGTTCTGGAACTCCGTAGATTTTTCTTCTCGGGTTTATTGGAGTTACTGTGATCCACGGATCTGTACGGTACGCAACTCGAGGATATGGAATGTAGCAAACCAATTAATAATTAGTGGATATTGTTAATATACATGAACAAGAAACCTTAACTATGAGTACATAGGTAAACATATATAGTGTATTGATACCTGGTCTGCTTGAGACGCAAGGATAAATGGATCGTAATACTGTAGTTTCCGGCTTGAATTTATCGAAATAATACCAAGAGGGTCAACTCGAACCCCTCGACCATTGGATGGATCATACCAATCGCACATAAACACAATGCACCTCAAGTTCAACATTCCTGGATATCGGATTTCCAAGATTTCTTTTAAAATCTCATAGTACATGGTATCGCCAGATTGCGCCGAAATACCATAGTCCGCAGTTGACCTTTGACGTCCTTCCTCACGGATCCTGAACGAATATCCCCTAGTGCAACACTGGGGATATGAAGTCGCGGTGGTGCGTAAGCCATGAACAAACTCCACTAAACATGTCGGGATTGATCGACCACTTGCTAAACTTTCGGAAACCTAAAAACGATATACGTAAGATATAAGTAACATATGAACGAGAAAAGATGCAAATGTAAGACGGATGTAATTATATTAAACTTACATAACATTTCAACCACTCTGGAAATTGTTCGTCTTTCAAGACAACAAGTTCGGCATCTGTCTTATCACAATGGTAATCACGTGCGAGAGACATGTAGATCCTGTAACATAACAGTCGTTAGTAGATGAATGCAAATAATTAAATAAATTTAATATGATAAATGATATATATACCTTTCGTACTCCAAAATTTCGTCACAGTTTCTGAGGATATACGTATGCAAATGTGTGACCTCTTGTGGTGATAGTTTGCGTTTCTTTCCTTTTCCACTTGCTCGACCAACTTGGGCAAACAACTCAGGAACAACCACGGCATACACTGCTTTCTCACCTCTATCATCATGTCGGGGAGGCCGTCTCGCCTTAGTACTAACTGCCGGTGGAAAGTAATATTCGGCAAAGTGTGAGATTTCCTCGTTTAGGCTTTGTGCGACAATAGATCCCTCAACCTTGCTCAAATTTTTGACCTTTTTCTTCAGGTGGAACATGTAACGCTCGAACGGATACATCCATCGGTATTGAACAGGGCCTCCTAAGGCTGCTTCTCGTGGGAGGTGGATAGGAAGATGTTCCATAACGTCAAAAAAAGATGGTGGAAATATCTTCTCAAGATTACAAAGGAGAACCGGGATATTGGCCTCCAAGTTACGTATCCCGTGGGAGGTAAGCGTTCTTGAACATAAATCTCGGAAGAATGCACCAACTCCTATAAACAAAAATTAAACAAATTAATACACATATAGTAATATTATGGTAGTAAGAAACTAATGGGAGTAAGAAATATACCTCCAATTGCTTGGTGGATAGGTTCTGGAAGAAGATATGCAAATACAAATGGAAGAAGACGCTGCATCACGACATGACAATCATGACTCTTCATTCCTATAAACTTGCCTTCCGTCGAATCCACGCAATTACGTAGATTAGATGCGTAGCAGTCTGGAAATTTGACAAATTTTTGGAACCATTCAAAAAATACTTCTTTCTGGCCAGCGTCTAACCGGTAAGCAGGCATCGGCAATCTACCGTTCGAAACATGAAGAGATGGCCTCGAACAAATCAATGGCAAGTAGAATCTAGACTTCCAGTTGTCTTTGGTCTTTCCTGGGACGTTTAATATGGTGTTCATGATGTTGTCGAAGAAATTCTTTTCCACATGCATGACATCTAGATTATGCCGCAGTAGATGGTCTTTCCAGTAAGGCAAATCCCAAAAAATACTCTTCTTGTGCCAATTGTGATATTCCCCACAACCGTCGACGGGGTAATGGTCATTACCCCCACATTCAGGAGTTCCCTCTGCACCAAAATCTCGTAACTGTTCCAATATGTTGCGACCATATATCTCAGGAGGTGGACCATGTAACACTTGTACATTCGTCCTGAAATATCTTTTAGACCGACGATATGGATGATTTGCCGATAAAAAACACCTATGGCAATCAAACCATGACGTCTTCCTTCCGTGTTGCAGTTGGAATGCTGAAGTATTATCTTGGCAATAAGGACATGCCAATCTTCTATGCGTTGTCCATCTAGATAACATACCGTATGCCGGAAAATCGCTTATGGTCCACATAAGAACCGCACGCATGCTGAAATTATGCCGGATTGAAACATCATATGCCTCAACACCATGCTCCCACAACATTTGTAACTCATAGATCAATGGTTGGAGGAAAATATCGAGCGACCGTCTTGGATGATCTGGCCCGGGAACTAGAATTAAGAGAAACAGGAACTCTCGCCGCATGCACATAGATGGAGGCAAATTGTAAGGTGTTACGATGACCGGCCACAACGAATATTTTCTTCCGTGCCTTCCAAACGGGTTGAAACCATCAGTGGATAAGCCGAGGTATACATTCCGTCGTTCATATGCAAAATCTGGATATACGGATTGGAAGTGTTTTCACGCTTCCGCTTCAGAAGGATGCGTGATATCTCCATCTTGACTATGCTCTGCATGCCAACTCATAGCCGTAGATGTGCGGTCTGATTCATACAGCCTCTTCAACCTCTCCGTTAAGGGTAAATACCACATCCGTTTGAATGGAATCTTTACCCTTCCACTTGACTCCTGGAACCGTGGTTTCTGGCAAAATTTACATTTATTTCGGTTCTCGTCTTCTCTCCAGTATATCATACAGTTGTCGATGCACACGTCTATAACCTGGTAGGGCAAACCAAGACCGGCGACAAGTTTTTGGATCTCGTAGTATGATCCGGGGGCCAGATTATCTTCTGGCAAAATATATTTCACAAACTCGGCGAATGCATCAACACATTCTTCGGACAAATTATAATCAGTCTTCAGGTTCATGATCCTACTAGCAGAAGATAGCGGTGAATGACCATCCCTACAACCGCTGTATAGTGGTTGCTTTGATGCGTCTAACATATCGAAAAACCTTCGAGATTCTAAATTAGGTTCTTCAACCCTATCCCCCTCATACCCACCCGACTGCAAATTCTCTCTAAACGCATCGTTAACCATCACAACCGTACTTACCCCAACGTCTACTCCCGCGGTAGGTTCTCCTATGCTATCCGGAAAATAAGGTGCATTGCTACTAGTACTACCATATTCATAATTGGTTTCTCCATGTAAATACCAAACCTTATATCCGGTCCTAAATCCATATCTATATAAGTGGTTCCAAACAGTAGGAACCGCAACAGTACTTCTATTATAGCAATTAGAACAAGGACATTTGATATTCTGACCTTTGGTGGCCGCCTCTTGATTTCTAGGTAACTGCATGAACTCACAAATACATTGAGCGTATTCGGTCGTTAATAAGTTAGAACCCTCTTCCATCATTGGCTCGTCCATCCATGACCGAAAATATGAAGAACTCATCTCTTTTAAATTTTTAGATAATGTGAATTGTGTTTCTTTTACAATGAGAATTGTGTTACGATGGAATGATGGAATGTCGTAGCTTATATAGAACGCATTCCGTCGGAAATCCGTCACAAACCTCTGACATAACGCCCCACATATCCCATCGGCCACCGCTAACGATAAGGTAACCAATCAGACTTTGTCGACATCGTAATCCGTCGGAAATCCGTCGGAATTGCGTTATAAAATTCCGACGTTTAGGAAACCGTCGGTAATGAGTCGGTTCAAGTTGATGGTTTACCAACGGATGTCCGACACTTTCGGTAGCGGTCTGAAATCCGTCGGTAAAGTGTGACAGATTTCCGACGGATTGTCGGAAGTCGGACTTTTGACCGTCAGAAATTTCCGACGAATGTTCTGTCCGTCGGAAAGTCCGTCGGAATATCACTTGTTTTCTTGTAGTGTATCTTTAACTAATTAATTTTTAAAAAAGGTATCTTTATACATAACTCAAGTATAAAAAAGGATCTTTTCCTATATATATTGACACATTGATAAGGAAATAAATAAACCCTAAAGAGACAATATTGTCTAATTAAACAGGTAAAGAGAGAGAGAAAGATGAGTGACATGGTGATAACAGAGGAAGAAGAACTTGTGTCGATATTACTATATCTTAAGCAATCTCCTGAAAAACCACAAGAAAAAGTAGAAGAAGAAGCTGAGATTCGTAAGGGTGCTTTGGCATTACTACATATGAAACATTCTCAACAATATCAGTCTGAGGAAGAAGAAGACCAAGAAGAATCCGAAGATGAAGAAGAAGAAGAAGATTTGCCAAGGAAGAAAAAAGGTAATAAAGAGAAACTTGCGTACCAAGCAAGTAAGCGAAACCCTAAGAAGGAAGTGGAAGTAGACGATTCCGAAGAAACCCTAAAGATACTGCTCAATTGGAACCAAACTAAACCGAAAAAACCTCGGACAGAGATGATTGATCCTGACGCGGTTGGGGTTTGTAGTGAACTCATGAGGAAACAGGTGATGGGGAGTGACGTGAAGGGAAGTCAAAGTAGACTAATGTTAGTGAAGAATGAAGTGAAGAAGATGATGCTTAGTGTTTTCGAGAAATCAGAGAGAGTTGAAACTGATGGGCTTAAGGTTTCGGTTTACGGACCAGACGGAGAGGTTTATGAGATGATGTTGAAGATGTGGAATAAGAATACGACCCCTGTCTTGACGAGTAAAGTATGGAACAAGTTTGTGGCTGATTATGGTCTCACGAAGCATTCCGACTTTTTAACTGTTTGGATGTTTAGGCACAAAGAGAGTGGTACGATTTGCTTCGCGATTGATTACATTAGGTTTGAGTCTGTAACGAACAAGCTGAGTCCGAGGATCTTGAAGCTTGTCTTCAATCGAAATTAGAGTTGGTTAGAAAAAATAAAAATAAAAAAATTAGGGTTTTTGTTTGTGTTTTTGGTTTTTTCTTTAGGGTTTTTTGTTCATAATTAAAACGAAAAGACAAAAACAAATGTGTGAAATTAAGGGAGTTTTTATAGTTCCATGTTATATTAATTTATGTTTTGTTTATCTTTGTCAACGTTTTTCAAGGTTTAATTAGAGAAGTAACCAAAACAAAATAAAAGAAAAGAAGACTATAGAAAGAATTAGGGGTTAATTTGCCAAATAACCTAATTTTGAATTATAATTAATGTAATAGCCATGTAATAAATATAATTAAAAAAACTAACAACTAGTCTAGGAAAATTTACGATTTTATCTTTGATACATAATACATAATACACTAGGTGAAGGACCCGTGCGTTGCATGGGTTTGTTATTTGAGTTTTTATTTGTCATGTAATTATTTAAATTTTGGTGTAATACATAGAATGAAACTGAAGACTAAAATTTATAAATCCAAGAGTTTTTATTTGTTTGTATATTGTTTAATTAAAAAAAACTGATTAATTAATATAGTAAATCCAAGAGAGGAGAAAAGTTTATCATCTTTATTATTATAGAGAATTGACAACTTTATATAATAAGATTGGTTCGTCCGTATATAATGTTTTGATTATCTTGGGTAATTCTCAAAAATATTACTATTTTTTGAAAATTTCTAAAAATACCATTTTTTGTCAAAGTTCGAAAATACCACAAAATTATAATAAACTTTCATTATTCAAAACTAAATGCTAAACTCCAAACCCAAACCATACCGCCTAAAATTATATTATAAATTGAGAATAGCTAACCCAAACCCAAAAGTTTAAAATACAAATCTATTAAAAATAATTTATTGTATTTGTAGTATTTTTAGAACTTTTAAAAAATTGCTGGTATTTTAGAGAATTTTCTTTGTTTTAGTTGATTATTAATTCATGATTAAGTATATATCTAATTATAGGAAACAAAAAAAAAAAATATATATATATATATATAGTGGTCGTGTAGTAGAAAGATTAAGTTGTTTCTTAAGATGATTTGGAAATATAGTGGCATCAAATTTTTATATATCTTACCTTTAAATGGTCCAGAATATTTAGAACACTGAAATTTTGATACGATGACTCAAAATCCCTTCTTTTTTTTTTTTTAATTTTAACCTTGAAGAAATAAGTTTTTTCCTATGAATGCATGTACACTTGTGGGAAAGTCTTGCAAATTTTTCAAGAAGCGAATGATGCAAATAATCTTGAATAGTATTTTTATGCGTTAAAATAAAATTAAACTTAGTTAGACATTAATCAATAATATCTTAAGACTTTTATTGATGTAAAATACAAATACATCAACTTTTTTATCAAGTCATAGAAAATCCATCCTATAAGTTCATTATTTTTCTTCAATTTTTCCGCTTCCCACTTTCTGATTAGACGTACTATAGTACGACGATAAAAAACATTTTTTTATTTGACTGGTCTAATGTTAAGTAATTAATGTTTTTATTGGGTTGAGTAATCATTGTTTTTATGATATTGAAAACCTGAGATATAATTTGTGGAAAAAATTACTGAAGGTTAAAATTATTTAGTAAGAAAACTGAGAGAGCATAAAACTAATTATATACAAACAAAATATAATAATCCTTAAAGACTTTTAATATGAAAAACCCAAATCTATTTGGACTCAGACTTATTTTACACATATATTAATTAATTTTAAAATCTAATTTATGTTAGTAACACGTAAAAAAATAAAAGAAAAACGTGATTAACTAATTCGCAACGTGTTTAATCGACTAATAAAGACAAATTTCAGAATTTATCAACTACTTATTTTAACTAATTATTAAATAAAACTTAATTGTGGGAGAAAATTAAAATATGTAGATTTTTATAATCTATTTGACAAATACAAATATACAAAAATAATATTGACATATGTCAAAATCTAGAAAATCAACTTAACACGTGTCACGATCATGTTAATTATTATGTTTGACGCATCAAACTTTATATAATAAGATACTAATCTAAAGGAATCCAGGGCAAAATTGTCCATAATACATATTATATACAATGAACAGTAATTTTGACTATTGAGTAAATTATACTTTTTGTGTTATATTTGCCAATTTCCCAAGAATTAGAGAAGTAATCAACAAAAAACAAAAAAAAAAGAAAGACTATAGAAAGAATTAGGTAGATATCGTTGAGTATTTTTATAAAACAAAGAGATGCTGACGTAATTTTTAACAATTTCAGCATCTTAATTATGTCTAATTTTCTTTTCTTGTAGATATAGTTTAATTCGCACATCCATTTACATATAATATTTTATCTTATTATATAGTTTAATTCGCACATCCATTTACATATAATATTTTATCTTATTATATAAAAAAGGATGCGTTCGATGAAAGCAATCCGTAGGAAAAATTATAATCCATGATATCATAACATGTGTCTAATATTGATTGGATGATGATATGTGTTAAACATAAATTTAATTTTTTTAAAAAAAACTATCAAAATAAGAAAAAATGAGAATTATATATTGACTTGTGGATTCAAGAATGCTTAAAGTTGTCTTCATGAGAAAAAAATAAATAAATGGTCTATATTTATGACCATGGATTTATATGTGATGTTTAACAAAGTTATATATAACTTTTAAAAAAATATTTGATTTAATTCTACAATATTTGAATTATGTTTTTAGATTTTCAAAATTCCAAGAGTGGAGTTAGAGTCCTCGTCGCGAGGGCTTCAAAATTGATATAATATTTATCATAATCTTACAAATTTGAAGGGGGTGACGATGGCTTATATTATTGAACGTGTGGCTCACTCCTTTTTTCAAGAGTGGTCGAATAATAAACTGCTATGTGTTGTTGGAGGATCATGATGAAGAGGTTTTCGGCTCTTGTAGTTATGCCTCTAATTTTATGGAAGAGGGTAAAGAGTTATGGAGAGATTTGGGAGTTCATCAAGACTCTCCCATTTTTCAAAGTTTCTTGGCCATATACATCTTCCAGATTACGATTCACAACATTTTGAAAGAGGAAAATGCAAGGAGGCCTGGTGAATTCCCTACTACCCCATCATTTTATTTTATTTTTGATAACCTACTACCCCATTTTGTCTCATATCACTACAAGAAAACAAGGGGGATTTCCGACGGACGTAATATCCGTCGGACTTCCGACGAATTTCCGAATTTTACATTCCGACGGATACGGTATCCGTATACGGGAAATCCGGTATACGGTATACGGTATACGGTTACAGAATCCGTTAGAAATCCGTCATAAATTCGTCGGAAATACGTAACCGTATACCGTATACCGGATATCCCAAATACGGATACGGCATCCGTCGGAAATTTCCGACGGATTTACTCTAATTTTATCCCGCCCAAACACATTGTGATCATCGAAACGGATTTCCGTTTAACCATGATCTGTCGGAAATCCGTTGTTTCCGACGGATCTTCAATTTCCGACGAGATAGACAAATGCGCAATATAGGATTACTCTAATCAAAGCAATAAGAGACAACACACTTACGAGGACATCCCCCAAAAGTAATTTGTCACCCATAGCTAAGCTACATGGAAAATAGTCTCTATTTAGAAAGACCGATCTCTTTTGTTCGTTAATATATATAGGACATCCATATTTAGGATTAATATTCGATCAGAATAATAGTTTATAGCAATTCTCGAAATTCAGAACAAAGATCGAAAATCAATTGTATTTTTTTTTTTTTTGAATTAATTTAACATATGATTCAAAAATAAAAAAGGTAGAATATTTGTTTTCTAGGGTTTTAGTTATCTCAAGTATCTCAAGATTTTACTTGGTAGATGCTTCATTATCTACCCTACCATTCGTGAACCATCTTGGGGCTTATGGCGAGAAATCGATGTTTGCTCATCTAAAATCACTCTCCTCAACAACAACAAAATAATGATTAATTTCTCAAGTTAATATTACTACCCAAGTAACCCAACGGGCCAACACCATCAATTAAATTTGATAACCGCTTAACTCTTTTATATATACAAGAAAAAGGACTATTTACCGAAATGGAAAAATTATATTAAAAAAAAGGTAACTAATGTGACGTATAAAAAGAAATTTATTCACCTAATGCATCTATAAAAGGGCAGAAGAGAAACCCTAATAGCAACATTGTCGCTTAAGGCAACGAAAGCAAAACAAAAAAAAACTCAGAAACAGAAAGTTAGAGAAAAAAGGCGAGAGATAGCATGGAGACTTTAATATCAGATGAAGAAGCTGCGTTCATATTATTAGCATTAAGCAAACCTTATCAAAAACAGTCACCAAAAGAAAACCCTAAAGATCATGAGCTTGCATTACTAGCAAGCGAAGCCCACCAAATTCACTCTAAGAAGAGGAAAAGTGATAAAAATCTGTATTCGCAGCTCGATTCCGACGAAACCCTGATTAAGTTGCTTGAATGGAAGGAAATTAAGCCCGGTTTTGTAGATATACTCAAGGATGTTGCGGAACGATTTAGCGAACCGATAAGGAAGCAGTTGAGGGAAAGCGACATAAAGAATGATCAAAGCAGGCTAATGTTAAGGAAGATACAAGTGAAGACGGAGATGCTTCCTCTTTTGACAGATTCAGAGAATCATCGAATTTTTCGCGGGCCGGATGGGATCGATGTTTCGGTGTACGGACAAGATGGAGAGGTTCAAGAGATGAAGTTCAAGATGTGGAATGTAGACACACCTGTGTTGACTTCTGGATGGAAAGAGTTTGTGGCCAAATATGAGCTCGAGAAGCATTCCGATTTTCTTAAGATTTCGATGTTTAGGCACATAGAGACTCGTAAGATTTGCTTCGCGATTGAGTCCACTACGTTTGATTCAATAACGGAACCAGTGAGTAAGAGGATCTCAAAGTTTGTCTTGTTGAATCGTTAAGGAAACAGCTAAGTAGGAGGAGTTCTTGGTCGAGGCATGCCTTCAAGGATTCTAAATTTCTAACTAAGGATATTTTTTTATGAGTTAATGATAATGGTTTTCTTTTGGTCCTACTGTTTTTGCGTGTTCTTAATTAGGGATTTTTGTGTTAGAGTAAATTATGGATGTTTTCAAGATTTAATATAGTTGGATTTAAGTCCTTGGCCATGTAGACCAACCCGCGAGTTACAACCATAAATAAATACAAAGCAAAAACAGACATGTTTGACTCTTTGACAGGTCTAAAGTAAAGCTTCTAAAGAATTGATGTAATATAAACCGGATCGAATTTTTCATTCAAAACATATAGAACAGTCAGGTTAAATCTAGACAAAGCTTAAACTAAGTCGGTCCATGAACAATTTGTCTAATCATACTTTATATCAACACTTTAATTTCATTGTGAGCTAAAAGCAATTTCCATCTATTTTCGGTTCAGGGAGTTGTGACGATGTCCAGCAAGACCGCGGTATGCCGTGCTTTTCAAACCATTCAGGCATGTGAAATTTTTCGTAAAGAGACGGTCTTACATCTTCAACTTCTGAAAGTTGCTTAAGCAGTGGAAGAATAATGTCCAGAAGCTTCAATATGTTTTTGGTTTCCGTAAGCTTCAACATGTTTATATATTATAAGAACAAATGAGTTTTAAGATTTACATACCTGAGTATCATTTGGCTGTTGTGCGGAAAACGGAACACAAGGAATCCCGTTTAGAGGTTGTAAAACAAAACTGTAAGGATTGTTGTCGACGATAACTGTCTTACACATATTCTTCGAAGCGGCTAATAAATCCTTCACATGATCTCCATATTGCCTGATGGGAATGTACAAAATATACATCACAATATCCAACATTAGAATAACAGATCAAAATCGGATATTCAGGACGACTTACGTGCTGACTGTAGAAGGTCGATAAAGCCGGTCTCTTAATACATGTTTAGTATCTATCCTGTCCACGAGCGGTTTAGCATAATCTACAGATGTAAGGAATATGTTAAAACACTTGACCGAGGAAGAACAGAGACTGATAAAACAGAGAAGAAGTAAACTCAAGAGAACCTTCGAGACCAGCGGTAAAAAGAATAAGATGTGCGAATCGGCTGAGTTTCTCTAAGAATTCGTGCAACCCTGGACGCTCAAACACGGTAACATAATTGATTTTAGGCTTCCCATTGCATTCCTTCAGGCAGAGAAGTGCCATCAACAAATGAAAATTAATCGAGTTACGGACTAAGAAGAATTTTGTTATGTAGGTAAAAAAAAACCTTGGTTGATGATATACACTCAATCTCAAACCATTTCAATCCAGCTTCAATGGCTTGTGTACGTAAAGCGGCAGATAAACTTGTCGTCTCATACGCACTCACTAATGTTTCATCCAAGTCGAGAACTACCTGCAAAATCCATATTCAGTTCTCAGACTACTCAAAACACTACCAAATACCAATAGCTACTTTCTTAATTGAGTTTCTTCATCGACTTCCGAAAAACAAAGACCGTATTGTACATGATTATGCCATCACCTAGGCAGGTTAGTGATGAAACTAAGTAATAACTTAGAGGTTCTTGATATACAATCATCTATACAAGAAAATCGACCCGAAAACAGAACCGGGAGTTGCACTATATTCCGAAGATATCAGAATCTAGAGCCTTCCAAGCCAATGGGTGAAAGCTTTATCTCACAAACAAAAATGTGAAATGGATACACAATTCTGCAGAATAGTTCAGAAAGTCCATCCTTGAGTAGTTAAATTTCAGTCACAATCTGTATATTTCAGGAAGAAATCAAAATCAAGCAAGCTACATTTAACTATGAACGATACAAACTAAGATTTGATAAAGGAACAAGCTAATCCAACTTCCATATCCAACGATTCTCGAAATGACTCAATCAAACTAACTTTGACAACGAAATCGAGAAGAATATGAGCATACCGTGAGTCTCTGAGTTCTACTGACTTCGCCTCCTTCGCTGGAGATTCTCGCGGAGGCGATTTCGACGGAGACGGGTGAATCCGCCGTAATCTCCGGTAACTCGATGACTGGCAAGGGTTTAAAACCATCGGCGATTGCTTTCGTTGAAGAGTTAGTATAGAGAAGGGGATTTCGAGCCAAGGCACGAAGGATCTTAAGGAAGAATTGGTAGAGAAAATCGAACCAGTTCGGCCTGAGTCAATTCCGCCATGACTCGGAGAACGACGACGGTGGTAGTAGTAACCGGAGGAGGAGGAGGAGGAGGTATTTACCTTGATTTACCTTAATGTTACAGTGTTTCTAAGGTTAAGATGTTAGACTTTATTCAAGAGAAGTTAAAATCAAGGTTATCTGTTTGGTTTGCTTGCACTTTATCTCTTGGTGGAAAAGAGACTTTGATGAAAGCTGTGGCATTAGCCTTGCCGGTATACGCAATGTCCTGTTTCAAGCTTCCTAAAACTATTTGTAGAAAGCTTATCTCTGCTATGGCTGTCTTTTGGTTGAATTCTCTTGAGCATAAGAAAAAAATTCATTGGATAAGTTGGGATAAATTGTGTCTTGCTAAGGAATTAGGAGGAATGGGTTTCAGAGATATTCAAGGATTTAATCAAGCTCTACTAGCGAAGCAAGCTTGGAGACTTTTGTCTCAAACGGATTGTCTCTTTGCAAGGGTTTTCAAGAGTAGATATTATCCCAATGTATCTTTTCTTGAGGGGTCTGAGGGCACGGGGCCATCTTATGCTTGGAGGAGTATGTGTGTTGGTAGAGAGTTACTTTGTAAAGGATTAAGAAGAATGATTGGTAATGGAGAAAATACTAGAGTGTGGACACAAGATTGGCTTTTTGATGGAGTTAGAAGAATGCCATTCATGATGAATCCTTCAGTTGATTTGAATCAAAAGGTAAAATCTCTTATTGATTTTCAAAAGAGAGATTGGAATTTGGAAAAGTTGAATGAATTGTTCTTCCCGGTGGACGTTTCATTGATAATGTCAATCAAGCCGGTGGTGTCTATGGAGGATTATCATTGTTGGATACATACAAAGAGTGAAGGTTATACTGTGAGCTCCGGGTACTGGTTAGTCAACCAAATCAACCATGTTGACCTGATTCGTGAAGCTACGACGTTGCCTTCTCTTAATACGATTAAAGCTCATATCTGGCGTTTGAAAACCTCGCATAAGATTAAGTTATTCTTGTGGAGAGTGTTGGCAGGAGCAGTTGTTGTGGCTGATAATTTGGCTCATAAAGGAATGGATCTTGACATGAGATGCCAGGCTTGTGGAGCCGAGGTAGAGACAATCAATCACGTTCTCTTCACTTGTCCTGTGGCTAGGTTAGCTTGGGCCCTTTCAGAATTTCCTAATCCTCCTGATGGTTTTGATCAACATTCTCTCTTTTCTAACTTTCGTTATCTGTTTCTGGTAGAAAGGAAGAGTCAAGTTACAAAGGAGATTAGACAAAGCTTTCCTTGGGTTTTGTGGTATATATGGAAGAATAGGAATAATTTTTCCTTTGAAGGAAAAGTTTTCCTTGCAGATGAGACGATTTCCAAAGTCAGAGAGGAGGCTACTCAGTGGGGAATGGCGCAACTGATTGACAATGGTTCTGATAGACCTTTGATCAATAATGTGTCTATTGAGGAGGTTAAGTGGAAGAGACCACCGGCGCCATGGCTCAAATGCAATATTGGAATGTCATGGTCCAAGAAATCTAATGTTGGTGGTTTTTCATGGGTTTTAAGGAATGATAATGGTGTGGTTTTGATGCATAGTAGAAGATCTTTCTCTTGTATTAGATCTATAGAGGAAGCTCAGTTGCAAAGTCTGCTATGGTCTTTTGATTGTATGGTGGCTCACGTATTGTCAAAGATTATCTTTGCATCAGAAGTTTTTAACCTGGTTAAGGCAAACAGTAATCCTAAGGTTTGGCCTTCCTTTTGGTACTAATTATCTGAGATGAATCTGATTTTGTCTATAATTGATGATTGGAGATTAGTTTTTGAGAGAAGAAGTGCAAACAAAGCGGCTTTCTTGATAGCCCAGAGCGTTACTCGTGAGAATCTTTGGCAATCATATATTGCTTGCGGTCATCCATCGTGGTTATCTGAAGTTTTTGATTGTGAAAGAGTCTAATTTGTTTGTGTCTCTTCTTTGATCTTTTTGAGGGCATGTGGCTTTAAGTGGTTTGATTTGTACTTAAGTCTGTTCTTAAGCTTTATCTGTAATTTTCTTATGGTCAAACTCTTTGCTCTGCTGATATATATATTTACAGATGACAAAAAAAAAGTATTAGTAGTAGTGTATCCATATGCTCGATTGGAAGTTTGTTCCAACAACTACAATCCATTATTAGTATTTGGTAGACACCAAAATGGTGTTATCATATTTGGTCATCATCATAAAATCCCCATTATGGTCGTTAGGTCCAATCCAAAATTTACTTGAGTTTTGATTAAAAACTATATTTGATTAAAACACAAATAAATCAAAGATGCATCTGAATTTTATTAACAAATTATTTATTTAAAATTAATTAGCATAAATGGAATTTTACTTGGAATTTTTCATTCACAAATAGCAACATGCCACGTTGTCTTGTCAATTAGACAATTACGCATCTTTTTGAACAAAGTTTGCACTTCAATGTTTTTCACTATTGTAGCAACTTTCGTCAACATGAAAGTCTATCGCTTTTATCATTCTCATCTCACATTCTACTAGGAAGAGAGTCAAGCAGCTGACTGTTTCAATCTAGGATGTTTATTGTATTATGTGAGATTAGTGAAATGTATCCTCTGGCCATTCTTCTGCTTCTCATGTGGCTATTATTTTTTTATTGTAGCAAACCGCTTCAATTAGTGAATCCTCGAACCCATTGATGAGGTTGCCTCTCGACTTTGGAAAATGTGTAAATTGCCATGCGACACATAACTGTCAATGTAAACTTTTCCTCTTTTTTGTTTTATTTTTCTTTTTACATTGTCTGTTGGAATATTTTGTTTTATATAATTATTTTTGTTTCTACATTTTTAAGTAGTTTTCGGTATATTCAGTTGCTAGTGCTAGTATACCATACTGCCAATTTGAATAACCTGATAGATATGTTCAGCATTAAGTGCTTGAAATGTCTGAAGATAAAGAAGCCTAAGAAGAAGGTATTACTTCATTAAGTTTTCTTGAATTCGATCTTATTGGTGATCCACACATATAATGTGATAGAATCTATCATAAAGCTTTTAAAATCTCGACTAATCTTTTTCACCTTTCGGATTCACAGGTCGCCAAATTTAGTACTGTTGATGATGATCAGTTTGGTGTCTGCTGTGAGGTGAGCAATAGTTATTAGTATTTTTTCATGACATCATGGAACATTCACTGCTTATATATGTTAATTTGGATGATATTTTGCTAATATTCTTGGATTTTTAACTACTGAATTACTATGTTAGGAAGTGGCGAACATCTCAATCATATCAAAGAGAACATATACAAGTTCAAGGCAACAAAAATTACACTAGAACCAAAACCATTACATCTGATCAACGGATTGTTGGGGGACAAGCTCGACAAAAACAAAAGGTTAAGTGCAAGCCAAGCACTTAACCACCCTCTTTTCTGGGTTGCCTCAAAAAGAATGGAATTTTTGACTAAGATACAAGAGCGGTCTAAAAATTATCCGGTGGAGATGTCTAACTTCCTGAATCACATGAACAACCATACAACAACGATCATGCCAAAACTAGACATAAAGTTGGTGGATTATTACAAACGGCGGTCTAAGTCTAACTCCTTCAACTGCACAACCCATTTGCAACTATTGGACTTGATTAGAAATATATATGTTCATTACGGTGAAGTTTCTCAGGATGTGGATGTGAAGAGTCTGTTGGTTAGTAATCTGGAAGTAGTACAAGAATACTTTGATGCCAAGTTTCCAGATCTGCTTATTGATATTTATCAATACATTTTCCAACATCACAAGGAGAAACCATATCTTAAACAATTTTTCTAGGATCAAATGAATTCAAGTTTTCATTCTCTTTCCTTCTCTATTATTGTCAAAACTTTTTATTCCATGGAATCAACTTTTAGATTTTACATTTTGTAATCTAGATGAGTTTCGAACTTTGTGATTGATTATCAATGGATGTGTTTGATTATTTATGGTAGGTAATCTATAAATCATAGCAAACTTGATGAAATAATTTTGATGACATTTATATTATACATTTGACATTAAAAAAAAGACACTACCAAATAATTGGTTTGTACTTATTTCTTATGTTATGTATTAAAGTATTAGTAGTGCATCCATATTAGGAAAATGGTCGTTTTAAAAATGGACTATTTGGAACGTGCCTTTTGGACCTAGTCTTTCTCATATGGTCAATTTAAACTTAAACACAACAAAATTCAAATTTATAACATGAACAGATCAAAATCGTGTCGATTTGTACCTTGACATGTTGACTGTTAGTCAACGACACGAAATAGTGACTAGGACGACGGAAACAGTTACTAGAACGACAAAATTAGTGACTAGGAAGATGGAATCCGACATGTGGCTTCGTTGCTCGACACCGTAACACCCAAACTGCGTTGTTTTTGAACTATGTTGATCATTATTATCCATTTACAAATTGACACAAATTTGGTTAGTTCAAGTTTCTAAATTTGAATTTTTATTGTGTTCAAGTTTAAATTAACCATACAAAAAAGGCTATGTCCAAAAAGGAATGTTCCAAAGAGTTCAGTTCCAAAACGACCGTTCTCCCCATTCATACAGAGCCGTGCTTGGCTTAGTAGAAAATAGGCAATTGCCTAGGGCCCCACCTTCAAGTGTTAATTTTGGGGCCCCATAATTAAGATTTATGTTTATTGTGATATACCATATATCATAAAATTACTTTTTTCCATAGAAACTTGGTTATGATATTATATTAAGTTATATATCGAGCTGATTTGTTTACTTAACGGGCTTTTAATCGTAATCTACATTTCACCTTATCTCTAACTCTTAACTTTTCAACTATTTAGGTTTTTTTTACCCAAAAAAACGTTTCTCTTGTTTTATTTTATTTTAAATTTAGACTATTTTAAAGAATCATTTTACTAATTTTATTTTCTCTTTCGAGTATTATTATATAAGTTAATCATTTTGCGATTACATTGAAATAAGTTAAATTAACAAAATGATGAATTTACGCACATATCTTATAAATACTATTTATTATTATATTTTGATACAATAAAGTGAGTAGTACAATATACTATTGAATATATTTTTATCTACAATATTAAATTATATTTTATAAAATACATATAATTTGCTATAATCTACTCCCTCTGTTTCTCTATATATGATGTTTTAGAGATTTTTTTGTTTCACAATATAAGATGTTTTCATATTTTTATGGAGTTTTTACTTTTATTGAAAATTGTGTTGCCAATAGTATTTTGCAGTTTTTTTATTATTTGCTAAATTATTTTTAGTTTATATATTACTCTATGCTTTTTAATTGAAAAGTTTCTTCTTAATCTTTGTGCTTGGAACTAAAATATTCTAAAAAAAAAAATAGAAAGGGTATATTTTTAGTTCAAATTATCGCCTAGGGCCCCGTAAAAGCTAGGCACGGCTCTGCATCCATATGCTACAATAGAAGTTTGTTCCAACTACTACAATACATTATTGGTATTTGGTACATATAGTAGACACCAAAATGATGTTTTCATATTTGGTCATCATCATAAAATCCCCATTGTGGTCGTTACGTCGAAAATTTAGTTTTGGGTTTTGATCTACAACAAGAAGTAAATGAAACCATGAATCAAAACTATATTATTGCAAAACACAAATTATTTACAATTTTGAAACCAAAGTAAACAGATTCTATATACATATTCTCACAATTACTGAATTACAGAGACCAACAACAAAAATATCACAAACAAGATCCCAAGAATCAATCAACACAAGAATAAGCCAAAAAAAAAAAAAAAAAATCAAAATCAATTGTATGAAGAAGAGAGCCAAGGGTGGTTTAGTGCCTCAAGAGCTGTAGGACGTTTCAATGGATTGATCTCAAGTAAACACCTTACAAAATCTAAAAACAATTCATCACTAACTTGTAATTGATCTTCCAAGCATGATTCTTCTGTGATTATGTACTCAATCTCATTACTCTCCTATCACAGGAAAACAATAATAATGCATCAAATTCGACATTCGAGCGCAACAAGTCTTAATAGTTCGTATATATGAAAAACAATTACCTCGTTTAAGTGGTAAAGATCATACTCCTTGGTGAAATATTTATCTGTCTCTTGCCCTTTCTCTAGCATTTCCATTTCTATCGGACCTAAAACCGCGAAAATCCGAGCCAATATCATCGCTACTGCTTCGTTCGGAAACAGAACCTGATCAAACCAAAACACATATACTTTGGTATTGTGTATATGTATGACAAAACATTATAGATAAACTTGTAATAGAAACAAGACAGTACCTCACCAGAGCAAAGCTCTGCTAATATACACCCGAGAGACCATAAATCGATCTTTTCATCATACGGAAGCCCGAGAATCACTTCGGGAGCTCTATAGGAACGCGACTGTACGTACAAGCACAAATCGTCAGAGCGGAAACAACTACTTCCGAGATCGATGATCTTTATCGCACATTTTTTGTAACTCTTTATTAGTATATTCTCTGGTTTGAGATCACAATGTATAATTCCTAGTCCGTGAAGGAACACAAGCGCATCCAAACACTGTCGCGTTATAACCTGAGAAAACAAAAATATCATTAGTAAAATAAAGCCGGTTTAAGCATTTTCGGTCTAGGTAACAACGAACCTGGAGTCTGCTTATGTTAAAGTACGGTTCTCCTCCGGACTCTTGGTTAAATTTCTGAAATTCATACAAATTTGCTCGTAGAAGTTCACACACAATAAACAGATGTTCCTGTTACATATTCTCAAAATTTAAAAAACTCATTGAGAGAAACCGGCATCTTTTGTTTTTTATAAATCTTTTACCTGGTGGTAGAAGTAATCGTAGAGGCGAAGAATATGATGTTCATCAGCAGGATCATGTTTATTGACATGTTTTAAGAGCTTGATCTCGTCTAAACTCTGATCGAAGAAATCTTTATCGTTCTTGATAATCTTTAAGCAAACATCGACACCGTTTTGTAAATCTTGAGCTTGAACCACTTTGCTAAATGCAGCTGAACCGATATATTCCGTAATGTAATATCTTCCTCCAATCACCGAGTTTAGCACAATCGGGAAATCCTTATTCGCTTCGAATCCCGTCCTGTTAAACAAAAACCGATTACAAAACACATTTCTATTTAATTCCCATCTCATTAAATTAATCATCAAAATCATACCGGTTTTTCCAATGAATGATTCTTAAATCAAACACTTCATATTCATGTTCAAACTCATGAACAACTTCTACATCTTCTGTTGTTACATTGACATGATCATCGTTATCTTTCGCATCGTCTTCGCAACTAAATTCTCTTTCGAGCTCGACGCTTTTATAATCCAAACCAATGTAATCTTTTGAGTCATTACTCTCAAAAAGAAAGGGTTTATCTAAGTAATCAAGACTTGTTTCGGTTTGAGATCCTTGAGATGATTTATCATAAACACTAAGAATATTCTCGAATTGATTATCAGTTATGAACTTATCCTCTGTAGGATAAATGAAGAAATCAGATTCTCTAAATGCAGGAGACATGAACTCATCTTCTTCGTCTTCGGTTTCGGTTTCTTCGTTGTTCTTGCTCTGTAAGTAAAACTCACTCCACTCTGGATATGTACGAGCTGTCCCAAATTGAGATTGTTCATCAGATGATGAAACAGAACCATCTCCATAAGGATTCACAAAACCTACATTTATACAATCAATCGATTTTTAAAAAATCAGAGAATTGCTAAATCAAGATTTTCTAAATTTGAAAAATTTTAATTTAATTTTGTTACCGGAAGAAGAACAGAATCCAGAAGTGGAAGAGTTCAAGCTAACGAACTCGTCGGAGGAAGAAGACTCATTATCGCCGGAATATTCGCCGGAGGGATTAGTAAGACGAGTAGCCGCCGTGATTCTGATCGGAGGAGGAATCGGAAACAGAAACTTCTCGAAATCAAAAGAAGCGAGTTGGTTTTTCTCGTTGATATCGTCTCTTAAAGCAGATTCGGCCTCCGTTAAACCGTTTCTCCGGAGAAACTGAAACACAGATTCAACATCCACCGCCATGTAACCACCGTCACGAGATACGACGGAGAGAGAAAGAAAAAAAGAAAGTTGGAAAAAGTCACGTGATTGAGAATCTAAGTAAAACCCATTGTCGATAACTTCAAGCTATTTCTCTCTCTCTCTCTCTCACTCTAAATCATCTTCTTCTTCTTCATCTTCTTGAGCTACTTGTTTTCTGTGTTTGGCTCTGTAGGACCAAAGCTAACAATAACAGACATGGTACGATGTCTTGTCTTACCGGTTTTGTGCCGATTACGGGATTGATAGGTTTCAGCGTCGAGGTTGATTTTATTCACCTTATTGACACGTGTACTAGTAATGATTTGACACGTGTAAATGATGTCACTGTGGTTTTGGCACAATTTTGACTTTATTTTATAAATTGTTGAACCGACGGAGTTTTTATACATTTTTATTTGTCTTGTATTGGGACATATCGAATTCAAAAGTTTTAAATTAAAGAATTTAAAATGGAAGAATCTTTCAGATTATTGTTATTATTTTACTTAAAAAATCAAAATCTTCCACTATGCTTTTAATTTTATTTATTAGTTGATTTAAGAAATCGAATCTATCAATTGTACACCATCATTACTCATCACCTAATCTCATTTTCTCTACAGACTTTTCAACGTTACAAGATGGTGAAGATAGTTTCAAAAAAAAAAAAAAAAAAAAAACGATGTTGAAGTTCGTTGATTTTTTGTTTAGAGAAGTGGTCTTTTCTTCCATACAAAGATCGGATATCACAAACTAAATATTTATAGTTTTTTAAAAAAATTTTGGTAAAAAGTTAGATATTTTTAGGGTATCTTTTTTTTTTATAGGTTTTGAATTTGTATATTAATTATATACTCCGACTATATATAGTCAAGAAAAATAAATTATGTCGTTTAAGGTTATAAATTCTATTTTAAAAAGCTTTTATAAACAAGAGAGTATTTTTCATTTCCTCTTTTGCTTTTACCCATTATACTTCTTATGTTAAAGTATTTCCCCCACTGCCTTTTTAAGCCTATTACTACAAAAATTGAACGTTATAGTTGTAGAAGCAAATTCAAGTAAGACATGATAAAGAGAAAAAGTTGACAGCTGAAAGGGAAAATCTGAAAATCCGTGAAACGATACAAAATTATGTTTTTATAAGTCTATTTTTCTTTTAAAAAGAAAAACATAATCTCTTAACAAACAAAAAACTATATTACATTTGAATCACGACCCATCGTAGCAGTATGAGACATAATTTATTGTGTATATGTATGACAAAAAATGAACAAGGTGAGCCATAGACGGTTGCACCTTGAGCAAAAAATTTGCTTCTACAACTTAATAGAATTATTCAAAGGTGAGCCATAGAACAAGGTGAGCCATAGACGCTTGCACCAAGATATGTATGATGACGTTTTCATTTTTGTAAAACATCCTTTTGCATTTTTTGCCATATATTTAACGTTTTAGAATTAAATTAAGAAATTTAATTTTTATATTATGTCCATGTTAAAAAATAACTAAATTATTGAAATGATATGAATCTATTAAAACCATATTTCTAACATTTTATGACTTATTGCAAAAAGGTATTCAAATAAAATGTTTATTTATTCAATTATGTAGAATTCATTTGCGGTAAATGGTTGTTTGAATTAGAGGTAACATAAAACATTACAAAAAAAAAAAAAATTCTATATAACACTTTTGTGATTGTGTACTATATAAACGATATACTTAATTTTTATTGTTTCAATTTCCGTTCATATGATACTAGTCCAACATACGTGCTTTTGAATTTAATTAATTTTCAATCTTTTGTATATTTTTATTGCTAGAAATCAACACTATAATTATGAATGCCTAATCGAAAATTTTAACAAAATGAAAAACCGATTTGAAAAAATCAAAAGTTTGAAGTGTAACTTGTTCCCACTTTGACCAAAAATGAAAAAAAAAATAGAGCAAGTCGGCCAATCCTATATGCTTGCAAGTTTTCAACAATAGCCATTCGATGTTGAACTAATTTATGGGTCCGATCGGTAACATAATCTTTTTAAGAGCTACTTCGGTGAGCTGGAGCGGTAAACTGTACAACATAGTGCAAAACTATATAGATAAAGATTTAAGCTAAAGCTGTACAAATAAAGATTAGTGTAATAATGTTGGTAAACCTTTTAATATCACTTTGGTGATTAGTACGATTGAAAACGTTACAAATTATCAAGAGCCGTACGTTTATATCTTAAGTTTTGTTTAATTATTGTATAAGTACCCGCACTGAACCGAGTAGCCACAGCCATTATAGATTGTGTTAAATCATAATTTATTTGCTTTAAATCCAAGTTAGTTCACACAGCTTCATGGAAACATAAACATGAAGATCTACCAATAATAATTTAAATTAAAGTCAAATTAAGAGTGGTCAGTTTCTCTATTTATAGACACACTCTTTAGAATTGAATTTTATAGAAGACCATAAGTAACTAATATTTTCTCTTATTTAAAACTGGCTTAATAAGGATCCATATCATGATCATCAGAAGACTTAACTAAAACATCTGGAGCCAAACATCTTAAAATTTAAGATTTTAAAATATTGATTCCTTATAATAAAAAGGAATTTTTTTTAAGAAAGGATTTGGTACGACGTCCATGTGGTGGGTGACTAATTAATCATGGTTTCGCTAGCAGCTCTATAGTAAATAATCATAATTATCAAAATACTTTTGCTATCATTATAATCTGAACCCCACCGACTACAATAAGTGAGGTCTATCAGCTTTTCCACGTGAGAACATTTTAAGAACAAAAAAATTGCGTCTAAGACTAGGGTTTTTGCTATTTGGAAATTAATGATTCATCATAGATTCTCTAATCTGGTAATGAGAATTCTCGTAGTATCTACACCCAAAATAAGCTTTAACTCATAGCTTGGGAAGTGAAGATTCAGTTCTTGGAATTGGAAGTGAATTCTAAAATAGTGGTGGGTTTCTTAAAAATGGGGGTTGGGGATTCCATTTCTAGTGCGTTTATGTCATGACTTTTATCAGGATTTGATAGTCCGAGTGTCTCATGTGTATATAGAGGTTAATCGTCTGGCGGCTGGATTAACAAACTATGCATTTTCTTTATTTTTTGATTTTCATGTTTTTAATTCCATTGTAATGGATGTTATTTTAATCTTGAGTGAGGATGTCATAGGATCGCCTCGTAGTATGTAACTTTTATTTATTTTAATAATATTTGGAAGACTCGTCCCCCGATCATTTAAAAAAAAAACAAAAGCTTTAACTTATTTAGCTGTAGCTCTAACCTTTTTTTCAGTTTTTAATGCTACAACTAATGTCGTGCCTAAGTTTATGAGAGTATAAAATGAACTTTAAAGAAAAAATATGTTTAATTTCAAATGGTTGTTACTTGTTAGTGTGGCAATAAAAAGATTAAGAAAAATTATTTAGAAAAAATAAACCTTCTCTTAGCATGGGAAATGGTTTGAACTTGGGATGAGAGTTTCCAAAAAAATTACATAATTTTGATTTACCCACTAGATTGATTACATGTAAGTTTTGGAAAATTGGACCCTAAAAATTATATAACCCATATGTGCTCCTTGGCAAATGCATATTTTTATACAAGGAAGGTACGACTCTGGCTACAACTGTATGTATACCTTCTACTACTATTACTAAGCCTAACTAGTACTACTATAGTGACACAAAAACAATGCACTTACTACCCCCGCACTGTCACCACACAAACAGACCACTAGGCTCGGCTAACTAGATCTAAGAGTACATCCATTGTTGAAAAATTCAAAGGACTTTTCATATATATTATCTTAATTACAATAATATTGTTTAAACTGTATGTATACCTTCTACTACTATTACTAGGCCTAACTAGTACTACTATAGTGACACAAAAACAATGCACTGACTACCCTCTCACCACACAAACAGACCACTTGGCTCGGCTAACTAGATCTAAGAGTACATGCATTGTTGAGAAATTCAAGGGACTTTTCATATATATTATCTTAATTAAAATAATATTGTTTAATTATTTATTAAAATATTATATTAAAAAAATATAACCAATCATATTAAAACATTTGTCTCATGAGTTTTTAAGAGCATCTACATTGGAGATATCTCTATGAGTTTCTTAATATTAAAAAATTGAAAAAATAATAAAGAAGGAAGAGAGAAAATGTGATGAGTTTTCTTTTTTTGTCATCTGATGTATTAAACTAGCCAAGAAAAATATTGCTGGTTGCAAAGCTAAAGGCCAAAAAAAAATTACATGGCCGAACAAAGGCCCATCGAGTTAGTTGAATGACAAAAAAAAAACAAAAAATGGGACCATAAGAATAATCTAAGCACAAACACATGAAGTTAAACCACAACATCAAGAAGAGGACTCTCCTTTCTCACTGTCAAAAATGTAGTCAAACCACTGAGGATGACCTTCTGCAATATAGAATTGAGATCTATCAACCCTAATAACACTTTGGGCGATGAGAAAAGGCTCCTCTATTTGATGTTCTTGGCTTTACAATGAATTGCCAATCTTCCAAGGTCTCAATAACTCTCATCATTTCTCCTACCTGGAAATGGAAGGAGGGCCAAGCTTGAGGTTTGTTCGTGACACCCACCAGTGCATTAAACTCCCTTGCAACGATGACTTTGATGAACCGGAGACTGGTCATGCTTTCCATTGCCAACAACATACCTTGTAACTCTGCCTTTTCCTTAGAATCAATGTTCACAAAGCTTCTTCTGCTATGGAGAAGGACAGTTCCAGTGTGGTCCCTAAGGACCCAAGCCACATCAGTCTGATTAGACCTTTTTCCCATCCAAGACCAAATATTACACTTTAACCAACACCTCCAAGGAAACCTCCACTTAACCTGCTTCACATGCTCAACATAATAGAGAGATTATTTTATGAATCCTTTGCTGCTTGTGCCATGAACTAGTTTGATACTTCTTCCTCAATCTTTTTCACTCTTTTGGTGGCTAGAAAAATCTTTCTCTCAATGACAAATCAATTCCTATTTTTCTTTAGGTACCACAAAATTCAGGAGAAGCTTTTTCTAATTTTTTAGAACTCCACTTAACACTTATCTCCTTATCATTGGTTTAGTTTTATTTTTCTAATTTAAATGTTAAAAAAATAATTAAACTTTATTAAAATTATTAAAATCATATATATTAGAGATTTTAGTGAGTTTCTAAGGGTTAGATATGCTCCAAATTCTTTCAAAAAGAACCGTTTCTTATACTGTATATTTTTTTACTATTGTGGAGAAGCTATGAGAGAAGCTCCTAATGGGAGTGCTCTAATCAGGGGCGGAGGCAGTAAAGGGGTTAGGGCGTCAGCTGACCCCTACTAGTTTTTAAATTAAATGTTTTATTTATAAACAATTTTATAATGACCTTTCTAAATATGTAATTGACCCTATCACCAAAATCTTTAATCTAGAAATTATATGTTTAGTTTGTATTAGGCTCATGATAACATTTGGGCTCTAACTAAAATTAAGATCCAACTAAAATTACATAATGTTTACATAATTAATAATATTAGTTTTGTATGTTGATTTTGGCAAAAAAAAAATAAACAAACTTTCGTCTCTTCGACAAATTACCAAAATTCTCAAGTCTTAACTCTCAAATCCCAAATCAAAATTGATTTTCAAACTGAAATTCAGGTTAGGATTCCTTGTTTTAATATACTTTGCTTTATTTTTTTTAATATACTCTGAAATCATAAACTATATAAAATTTCTATGAATTTAGATACTAGTATGTTTTGATTTGTTGGTGTTTGCTTTTGGATTATAATTTTACCTTCATTCTTCAGATAAACAATGGAACGATTTTTGAAAAGAAAATCTCTATCAACATATACCGATTTATAAGTGATCGTAGAATGCATTTGTAAACTAATGCTTTTTTCTTTGGATATTTTTAGCAATTTATAAACTATAGTTTAGTATTCTTTTTATTATGACCTCTTTCAAAAAATTTCTAGCTCCGCCACTGGCTCTAATGCTTTGTTATTCACTATATTGGGTATTCTATTTCGGTGTTATGCCAAAAAAAAAAAAATGCACCACATCAAGAGTATATTACACATAGTTTTTGAAATCAAGGAATGGTGAATAAATCATTTTTAACAAATATTTGTTACTACGTTATTTTTACGGGTCTATCCTTGTATACATGACAATGTTTTATATCTTATCATTCAAAGAGACTCTACAAACCTATAAGTCTCACTTGCTGTGTGACCTAGAATTTGTGAAAAATGAATATGGTTGTCAAATTAAAGTATAAATTTATAATAATCCTTTAATACAAAGACTATAAACATATATTAACCCACAACCAAAGTGTGAGTTATGAAGACAAGGACCGTGAGTAGTTCATCGGATTTAAATTAACACATGGACCGAAACTTCACTGATTTTAGTGTATAGTTGTTGGAAAAATGCAGAAACATGTGTTTGTTGTGTTATAGTAAACATCCATATTCTTTAATTTTCTGTTTCATTTAAAGTGATGTTTAGAAATAATGCATACGTATTAAAAAAAATCATCATTCTAACAGTATCAAATGAGAAACTTGGTTCAATCAATAAGTTCCCAGATCACAACTAATATTGTTGTTTGACAACTTCCGACTTTGGTCATTATCGATAAGATTTAATGGAACACTCATGCCCACATAACACGAATGGGCTAATGGGCTATCACTTAGAAAACGGTTTATAAGGCAGCCATAGATATTGCCCTTATTCCTCTTGTTCGTATCGATTTACAAGATTGATTAATAGTTTCGAAGGAGAAGTAAATTAAGGTTGTTTTTATGTGAATTCCAATTTCCACAGTATTCATGTATTGTATTATTATTTTTTTGACCTCAATCAAAACCATAAACCACTACAAACTAATATACATATGTAAATGTGACTATATACATCCTAGATTATACTTATTGTAAAATCTAAGTTCCACTTATACTTCATAGATTAAATTTACATTTTCGCCAAAACAAAAAAAAAGTGTTACAAAAATAGAATATTAGAGAAAATAAAGAACGGAAATAAAAAGATAATCCGTGGGTTCACCTCTAGGGTTGAACATAACTCATTCACCCTTTTTAATTATTCAATTAAAATTTTTCATGTGTCTCCTAATTAAATTAGTTTAATCATTAAAAAAATCAAAAATTAGTTAAGGGTGGGGACCACATATTATTGTGTCACCGTAACTTATCCAAATGTTTTGTAAAAACTTAAAAGTCAATAAGAGTAAAAAAAAACTTAATAAGTTATATAAAATCTGAATTTTAAAGTCATTAACCCTAATCTTATTTTTGTATAAGAAGAGATGTAGCGATTGGTCCAAGATTTGTCTCAATATTTCATAGGGTTAACCAAATTAAATAGATCATAAACCCTAAACCCTAAAGCTATACTCTAATTTGGGCATAGTTAACCCAAAATAAATTCTCAACCCCAAATTCAAACTCTAAATCCCAAAGCTATACCCTAATTTGGGAATAGTTAACCCAAAATAAATTATAAACTTCAAACTCAAACCCTAAACCCCAAAACTATACTCTAATTTGGGAATGTTTAACCCAAAATCCATTGATAATCAATTTTTGTAGTTAAAATTTTTGGTTTTGGGTTTGAGTTAACTAATCCAAAATTAGGATATAGTTTTAGGGGTAGGGATTAGGAAATTCCTCTAATATTAATTATTTTTATTTGTTTAGTTAGACAATAAAGTATTAAATGATTCAATTTGTTTGATGTAGTAAATGATTTAATTAAACTAATAGTCCCTACAACTCAATTTTGATTGGTTAATAAAGAAAAGGTGAATGAGAGAGGTTCACCCCTAGGAGTGAACCAAATAATTGTTCGGAATAAAATCATTAGAATGTATACAGTTATCATTACGGGTGGCCGGGTGGAATTATTATCCGGGATCCGAGATCCGATCCAGGATCCGCTCCAAAAATTCGGATATCTAGGGGCCGGATCCGGATCTAGATAGTAAAATCACAGATCCGGATATCTTGATTTTCAAGTCTGGAAATCCGGATCCAGATCCGGATCCGGACCCTTTAAATATATAAAAAATATTTTTGTTATTAATATATTTTTTTTAATTGAAATTTATACATACAAAATAAATTTGTAACCATTTTCGAAATATTTTCTTTTTTTAATTAAATTATATTAATTTTACAAATAATTTTTTTATTATTATTTTAATACTTTTCATTCTTTTATAATGTTTTACGAATCCGAATATCTGCGATATGTTTATATTTGGTTGGATATCCGATAACCTAATATTTGGAAGCTATGGATCCGTATCCAAATAGTAAAAAGGTGGATCCGGATATCTAGATTTGTCCTCCCACCCCTAGTCATCATAAGAAAAATGCGTAGGCGAAGTAGTCTTTGTCAAGTCACTCCACTCATCGAACCAACTATTTTACGTGTCATGCAGAAAATTAACCCACCCACGATATGATATGTTACTTGGTCAAGGGTTTTGCTTTTGCAAAAGTGAAATAGAGATTTCACGAACTCCTACTGATCCTTGTTAGCTCTGATTTATTGTAATTCTGAATTGTTTTTTTCAACGATTGAATTTTATAGCTTAATTCCGATTACACTCCTTATAAGAGTACTTGTTCCAATCCAAAACGGATGAACTCGACAATACAACAAATACAAGAAAGCTAAAGAAGAAGAAATGCAACAACTTGATAGAATCAAAGGACATACAAGCCATAGTTGTACCTTCTTTTAGGGAGCCAAAGGCGTAAGAATCCAAAAACACGATCAAAATTTTAGACGCTTTGTCCGAAGCTTTAAAAAATACACATCCACCCACCACTATACCAACAACCAAATCCCAATCCACGAGACTTCGACTTGTTAAATTTTGGAGAGAAACAGCCTTGAAAGCAGCTTTCTTTAAACCTAAGACCTTCAAATGGTCATACATTGCTCGCAAAGTTAGAACAAAAGCCATAAAAGCTAGAGGCAAAACCCTTAATACGGAGCTTAACGAGCCCCGCTCCATAAAGGAGGAGGGATTTTCGGTTTGGATACCGGAAACGAATCAATCAATCGGAAACTAGTCCGTTGAGAACAAAACTATACTAAGCCTATCGAATCAATTCTAGACATGAAAACCTAAAACATATCGAGCAATTACGTAGCTTGAAAGTATAATTAGAGGGATGGCATTGAGATTTATAAACTCAGACCTGAGCCAAGATGTAAATTGTAACGCCTTGACCACCCTTCCCATAGCCCCCGTCCACTCTCAGGCCCGTGGGCCCACCATGTTTGACGGTCGATACGTTAGTCCGGGAGGCTCGAAAGTCATGTTTACTGACCCTGCAAATCACCACGTGATCTTTTCTCTTGTTTTGACCTCACTTACACGATACTAAAAATTACTTCCCAGTAGGTCATCCATCCTGAAACTACTCCAACTTAAGCACGCTTAACTCTGGAGTTTTCTCAAGACCTCTGACCGAAAAGATAGTGCACTTTGATGATATAGGTAGTTAAATCAATTCTTTTAAGCTTCTTCGCATATACTGCATATACCATATATGCCCTGAAACTGGGTGTCACATAAATAATGCAGGATTTGAGAATCCAAAAAATTTTAACTCAAAAGTAGGTAATTTCTTTGAAGATCTCTCCTTAAGAAAGGAGTAAAGGGGTAACAAATCCTCACCAAACATGGAGGAGGGTGATTTATATATGTCTCGGGCATGATAAACCGAATTGGTCAGGATTGATTCTCTTACCGAAGCAGAGTGCATAACCGGCGGCAACAGAGGCAGAGACTGATACGCGCGTAGTATTCACGGCGAAGACGAGTGGCTTGTCGGAGGGATCTTCGTGCATCTGGGACCAACACCAAAGAAAAGGTATATCTAATCATGACTATGGCCGAGGAAGATAAAGGGTTTGGGAGGAGATTGTGTTCGATATTGGACGGAGTAACCACAAGGACAAATCCGATGCACCGGAGTAATCTGGGGGGCGGAAGAAGCACAGGAGCAAACTCTGACCTAGACATGGAAGAAAACAAGAGGATGGAGAAAGAGGAAGGTTCTCCCATGTGGACAAGTGGCCACGGCGGCGGCGGCTAACCAAGGAGAAGACCTAATCTTCTAAACTATCGCCGTTTTTTTCTCTCATATATGAAACTCACTTTAATTAGGGATAATGTGTCGTTCTGATTTATTTTCATTGTTAGTTAGTAATACAAGCAAGGCAAGTGGACAAAAAAAAAACGGATTCTACATAATGAGTTCATGTGACAGTAGATATGTTATTATAAAATTATGAAATGATATATATTTTGTAGCTATTCGTTGTAGGTTCATATATCATCGTTTTCTTTATAAAAGGTAAAAACAATGTACCAGTACATCTAGGTTACTGAAAGTTAATTTCAGCTCACATGACAATCATGCTTTTTTTTTTACAATCATGTTTTTTTATCCCACGATATTGGCATTCCCACTATTGTTAATCCAAACCGACATGATATGTGTTAATAGTTAAGATCGTATGGAGAAAATGATGTGTACAGTTAAATTGCGAATATTTATGCTTAAATAATTAAACCGGCGAATTATGCAAATGTTCCCATTGTGTAGAGTGTGGTGATGTGTTTTAGCTTACCAAATATGAAAAGGCAAAGAAAAAGGAGGGAGATATATAAGTGTACCATTAATAGGCAAAGTAAAGATACTAAGTGGAAGTGGTGGAGCATGAGAGGGAGAGGTTATTTATTTTAAGAGCATCTTCAACGGAGAGTTCTCACTAAAAATTTTAAACAATTATATAATAATAATAATAATACTATCATGTTGTAAAAATAATAATATTACATGTTTGGATATTTTCAAAATGTGAAAAACTCGCTCAAAATTTTCTCACATTTTGAAATACCCAACTTATTTTATAACATTACTTTTAATTACTTAGTTAATATTATATTTTTGTTCATTTTTCAGTTTATTTTGAAAACCCTCCTTGAAAATGTTCTAAGGCTCGTGATTATTTTTGGGTCCTCGTAATTGTATATTAATAACAGTCTTGATTCTTCCCGTAGTGGGTTTGGCCTTTTTTATTGGTGTCTTGTCTCCGATGTATTTCTCTCTTATCAAATAAAAGTTAGACCAAGTTAAGAACAATATGATAATTACCTATCCTTTACGACCTTATAAGTAGGACCGCTTTACTATAGCCGTTACTTGCTATTTGTGAAAAAAACAATTTTCAAGATCAAATGATAAAAATATTCGGCTCTCGAATATAATTTAGAAATTAATTTAAATTTTAAAAAAAATAAATTACTTGAAAAATTATGTTAAATTTCGGATCGAAATTATTCTATAAGTATATATTGTTGTTTTAAAAAAAACTTATATATGGTACAAGTTGGTATAGAAAATGGACAATTACAAAAATGCCATTTTTGACATGTCATTTTAAAAATATGCTATTTTTGAATTATTTTCTTACCAACATGTCACTTATAAATCCGTTTAAAAATCTTATATCTCAAAATTCTCAATTTTAATAAATGTTTTGATCCCTAACTAACCTTAAACCCAATAAACTAAACTCTAATATAACATAGTTAACCCAAACATAAATGATTTAAAATTTTGATAAAAGTGATAGAGACATTTTTAAAAAGTGACATGTAAAAAGTGGCATTTCTAGAAATTTCTCTATAGAAAACTAAGAGATTAATTGTTCAAATATATAGCATTTATGAAAATATATGTGGTGAATGTTATACAATTGTTTTTCAAGATTTATTCATCATCAAGTTTTTTAAAAAAATTGTTTTTAATGATACATACATAACTAATGAAGACAAAACGTTGTGCATAAACAAAGTTTTGTGTTTTTGTGATTATATATTATGTAGAAAGTTTATTTAAATCTATATATTGATGTTTTGTTGATTTCATCCTACTCATCATTTTTTTAAATTCATTTGACATAAAATGAGTAACCAGCTAGGCATAAAATTTCATCATGTTTAGAATACTATTACACATTATTCGACCAACCTGTGAAAGGTAGAATAACCGCCAAAACAACAAAAACGTCTTATACTTGTAATATTTATTTGTGTAGAACTTTGAATCAACAAATGTTGAAAAGCAAAAGGAAGAGTGAAGTCCCGTCGATATACTTTAAACAAGCTAGGGACAAACATATCTTGCCCCTTCATATTTGATTCATTAACTTTTCCAAATCTTTTTGAGTGATTAAGTTTGTAAATTGGACATTAAAGACCCACACAAATTCTAATAATTCTTTAGTTCTATAATTACAATAAAACTTACATATATAATGGCAACTTCATCATTTCTATAATCTAATATTATCTCTTATTGCCCCCCACCCTCCCTAATGGATTGACCGGCCCTTCAAATCTCAAATTTTCAAAATGTCATTCTTTCCTCGCTCGCCTTTTTTCATTTTTTGGTCTTTTTGTTTTGTCTTTTTTACAGGTGTTACAATTATTTTGTCTGCTGATCGCAATAGTATTCTTGGTTGTCAATTAAGGGTTTGATTATCAAACAGTGTGAAACGAATTACTAACAATACCATTTGCATGGGGGTTTAACTCATATGGAATCCCAACAAAACAAAGACATTCACCACAATGTGGACAAGAACTAAAACATAGTGATATATACACTATAGTATAGGTCACTTGTAATAGTATCATATTTTAGTTTGATATATCATGGTTTGATCCACTTCCGGTTAGGATTCGGCTTTGAGTCGACTAATATCTTCAATTTTTTTTTTAAATCGGTTTTAGATCTGTCTTTATTGTTTGGCTCAGTTTGGATGATCAGTTTCAGTTATTCGTACGTAAAAAAAAAAAACTATTTGAATCATAATATAAATTGGTTTTTGGATCGGATATTTCGATTCGGTTTAGCAAGATATAACATCCATACTAATTACAAATTGAGTTTACATCGTTTTAACTAGTTGATTTATGATAAATTTATCAATAACTATTATATGAGTTTAAACTTGGGTGGTGTGATACAACAATAACACTAATTACCAGATCAATTTTATGTCTTGGTCTATGGGAGTTTACTTTTTTTTAAAGAATTTTATGTAGTTTGATGGTTATAAAAATATATGAAAGGGTCGTATGTGTCACACATTTAGAGAAAAATGTGTGATTTAATGTTTGATGTACCAACAAAAGATGGAAAACATCTGCACTACAAGAAAACAGGTCATTTGCCACTCCCAGAAGCGTTACAAATTCGTCACTAATGACCTATTTGCGACTACTTTGCGACGAAAACAGGTCGTCGCAAAAATGTCGTCGCTAATTTTCGGCGTCGTTAATCAGTCGCAAAATTAGCGACGACTTTGTGACTACATTATTTCAGTCGCTAATTTGTGACTGATATGAGGCTCCTCGAAGGCGTGACAAATAAGCGACTGAATTGTGACACCATGTATTAGTCATAATTTTGTGACGAATCTGTGTCGGTTCATGTAGTCGTTAATTAGCGACGAATATTGTAGTCATTAATTTGCGACTAATAAGTGACGCATTTGTACTGGGTTTAATTCATTTGTAGTCGCAAAGTAGTCGTAAATTTGCTTCTGATTAGCCTCTGATTTGCGACGCTTTTTTTGAAATGTTTGTTTTATTAGTCACTTATCAGTCTCATTTCAATGTCAATTTAGCTACTAAATTATGATTGTTATTTAGTTATGAATGCTCAAATGCAAAAAAGAAGCTATCAAATATGAAACAAAAACCATATTATACATAATCAAACATTTCAAGTTCCAAATGCTTGCAAAAGGTTTAAAGTACCAAAAGACAAAATACTACAACTCATAAATTGTGTGTTAAAAAAAGAGTGATAAGAGTGAAAGGAGTCAACTCATAAACCGCTATAAATGTCGCGACGTGTGTAAACCGGTTTAGGAAGAGACCCTTCAGGCAAGCCTAATGCGATTTCCACACCCCTTTAACTTTCTCTGACGTCACCATTGAAATATTTTCCTAAGAGCAAGGAAACCAATTAGTTTCTACAGTTTTTGTTTCACATTTATGTTGTAAAAAACTTAGAAGAGAGGAAGGAAACTAACTTGAGGAACTTTGTTTTGTTTTTCGTATGTTGAAGTATTAAAGAAAGTCCAACAATGTGGAGTTTTGTCATTTCCAAGCTTTGCAGAGTTGTTTCCCATCCAAGATAATGATTCTGCAACTTCTTCAAAAGCATGCAAGTCATTGGGACTGAGACAAGGGAGCGAAAGCAAAACCTGATAACATCATTGAACAAATGATCAAAACCAAGACAAAGGAAGTAATATTCAAACTCTAATTCGAAAACCATGAATGATTCTGAATTAA
The DNA here is from genome assembly GCA_963576765.1 of Draba incana. Classification (NCBI taxonomy): domain Eukaryota; kingdom Viridiplantae; phylum Streptophyta; class Magnoliopsida; order Brassicales; family Brassicaceae; genus Draba; species Draba incana. The sequence goes on along the minus strand of OY755202.1, from coordinate 7,969,080 downwards.
ACTCGCTTGACGACAGTTCTGGTCCCAAAAGCAAGACTCAGTTCTGGTCCCAAAACCGCCGATAAACGTGAACCAGTAAACACCCTCTCTAAGTATACGAGCATCTAACACAAATAAACAAGACAATGAGCTACCATACAACGCAGAACTTTGATTTTAATCATGTAACCAAGTAAGTACCTCAAAATGCCACAGACTCACAAGGATATATTGAAAACCAACAACAAAAGAAGACCAAAAATAAATTAGTGCATACCCGCATAAGTTGTTGGATAAAGAGGGTGACATATTTTCCAGCAATTGGAATCGACTTGATACAGCTCCAAAAAACATAACCTTCTGCAACAGGTACAACATGAGTTGCCCCATCTCCAACATCTACTACAACCCTGTCATCTCACACTAAGAAGAACTGTAAGTCAAATTAAGAGGCGAGCATAACAAGAAACAAAAGACAAGAGAACATATTCAATATTTGCTAAAAATTGTCTAGTATTCGAGAAGTAACACAAATATTTCCCAGCAAACAACATAAATACTTAGAAAGAAGTAACATGAGCAGCCTAGTGTAGATTCGGAAACGTATGAGAGTGAGTTGAAACCACAATATCATCGTTTCTCTTAGACAGAAATTCCCAAGGATCATACTTTTCAAACGTAAGAAATAATCCATCAAAATTATAGTTCTTGCAAATTGTTAAACTCTTAGAAATTAACTATTTCAATGAATAGAGCTTAACCAGTGGTTCAATGATATAGTTTATTCTGATATGTATATGTTATCTCTTGACCTAATAAACAATAGATGGCAATGGGGAAACCAACATTGAAAACCAAAGAAGCTGGAATCAGTCAAATAATTTCAGCTTTATTCTCTGGTTAATTTAAACTTGCACACTCAAATTAATCAAAGAAGCCTCAATTACTCAAATTCATGTTCCATCATGGTTTCATTATCATTTCTAAATCTCGCAAGATACTAACCATAACTAACAAGGAATCGTACACACAAAACTAGCACTCAAGACAATTTGATTACTAACAATTTAGGAATGTAGTCGCATGAGCATGTGTGTTACTACTAACCTACTACGAAACAAAATTAAATTTTTTGAATATCATCAAGGATTCATGCTGAATTGCTGATCACTACAAAGCTGGAACACATGATATATTTCACTACGATGCAATCATCTCTCACCGAAAAGAAATAACTTTAACTAAAGAAACACCAAGAGAGGCAAAGCAAACGCAGCAAAACAATCAAGCTATTCATGTTCTATGTATATAACCAGAATTATACAATGCAAGCAGTTGTGAAAATTATTAACAAGCATACATGAATCCAAGACTAAATCCAATTACTTAACAAAGAGCTAATGACAATGAAACGCAACAATTAAAGAAACATACCTCCCATATCAGAAGCCATTAAAACCCCATCTTTGTACTTGATTGCAACAATTGAGGTTCCAGTAACACATGGGTACCTAACGAAACAAAAATTCAACATAAACCCTAATACTAAAAACTGAATCTCAAATTTTCCCAGAATCGAGAAGAAAAAAAGAGAGAGGTTATACAGGACGGTGACGACGGTGAAGGATCTGCGACTGAGATCCAAAACAGAGTCCTCCGCCAATAGACGCCTTTGTTCTTTAAGACTAGGAGTTTTCGCCGCAGAGATTCTTCATCTCGCAACTGAGCCTGGGTAGAAAGAACGAGAGACCGAGAGATGAACATATTAGATTAGTTCAATCAGATGAGGTTTAGAGAGAAATAAAATTGGGAATCTATTTGGGAATAGATCTAGAGAGATCTAGGATTTGTGAATGGATTTGAGAATCAGATCTAATTTTTACTACTTAGTCAAAAAAAAAAAATTTGGAGGGATATATTCCCGCTAAAAAGCCCAAATTATTTGACCTGAAAACCCAAATATTAGTCTAAAAAAAGTAACAAAATAGTTACTAATTTGTGACTAATTTGTGACGATTTTAAGTTAGTCACAAATCAAAACCCTAAACCCTAAACATTTAGACCCAAAATTTGTTTTTCTAACCTCTCTCTCAACCATATACCCTAAATAAATTGATATAACCATTATAATACCACTAACAAAGCTAATTTACAAAAATATCAACTTTACATAATCTTAGTTTTAAACTTCTAAGTGTTTATAACCTAAAGTATATTAATGTTGTTCTCACATAATTTTTTTTTTTTTGGAAATTGATTTACTCACTACAACCACATATTGGCAACTTTGTCATTGACTTTAGTACAAGCTAAATACAACTATAAATCATAAAAGCATACATTTTGGGTTTTAATGTGTAGTAATGCAAAATAGAGTGGCAAAGTAGTCACTAATCAGTCGCAGATTTACTTTTGCGTCGCAAATGTGTCGCAAAGTAGTGGTAAATTTGTCACTGATTTGTGACGATCTAACATTGTGTTACGAAACCCTAAACCCTAAACAACCGTCAAAAAATCGTCACAATTTGTCTTCTTGTGCTGACATAGGATTTGCGACGCTTTAGTGACTCTTACGGAGGCGTCGCTAAATTGTGACTCCTCTGATAGTCACAAATCCGTCATACTTTTGCGACTACTATAATCGTCTTCCAGGCGTCGCTAATTTGTGACTGATTTGTGACGAGCTCTGAACCTACTTTTAGGTGTCACAAAGTAGTCACTAATTGGCGACTACCTTACGACTAATTGTTGGCGTCGCAAATTAGCGACTAATGTGCGACGCCTGTTAGGGGCGTGGCAAATCAGTCGGAAATTCGTCTTAAAGTAGTCGCAAATATTAGTGACCGATTTTTCAGTCACAAACAGTAGTCATTAATGGACTGTTTTCTTGTAGTGTTGAGGTTACCAGTTCGACACCGATTAAAAACGACAGATTTGAGAGATGTAGGGCCATCCTTAACAAGGGATCAGGGCTTCTGATCTTGGCATTTTAAAAATACAAAAAAATGGGAATAGTGGGTTTAGATCACCGAGTTGGGTCTTCATGAAGACCTGATCCTGGCCCAGATCTTGCATGACGTGGCCCAATCTCATTGGGTCTGATTTTTGGCAAATGAAAAAACATTTCTCATTTGTCTGAAAATGAGAAATCGGGGATAGGGTTTGTATTGATTAAATAAAATGTTTGTATGCTTTAATTAAGTAATATGTTTGTGTGTTTGTATTTTTTTATAGCTTTAATGTTTTTTTTCATAAATATTTGGTATTGTATTTTCACTTTTATTTTAAGTTTTTAAAGTTTGCAATTTAAATATTTTAAGTTTTTCATAAAAGTTTTTTATTATTATATTATTAAATATTTTGATCTTATACCACTACAAGAAAACAGCGAGAAACTGACGGAAATATCCGTCGGAAATCTGTAGGAAATGGCATTTTCCGACAGATTTCCGACGGATATATCCGTCCGTTCTAGATTGTCGGAAATGATAATTCTGTCGGAAATCCGTCACAAATTCCGACAGATTTCCGACAGACGTATTTCCGACAGAGTTCCGACAGCTCTATTGGGAACAATATTCCGACAGATTTCCGACAGTTTCCGACAACATCTAAACCGACAACGTTCCGACTGAGTTCCGACAGGTGTATTTCCGACTGCGTTCCGACAGGTTTATTTCCGACTGAGTTCCGACAGTGTATTTCCGACAGATTTCCGACTGATTCGTAGAAATTAGTAAAAATAAAAATAAATTTAATTATTATTAATTTAATATAAATTTGTAATTTAAAATTTATAATTATATAAATTGAAATAAAAATATTTAATTTAAAATAAAAAGTTAAATTGTATTACAAAACGATTGAAACAATTTAAATCTAAGCGGTGGGCGGCGGCGGCGGCGGCCGCGGAAGCAAACCCGAGGAAACTAACTGCGCCATCATTTGTTGCATCGCCTCCCGGTCCTTCTTCGCCTGTTCCCGGTCCGCCGCAGCTTCATCTTGTATCTTCAGGACCGTCGTCTTCAAACTTTCAATTTCGGCCTCCTTTTCCTTCATCTGGGCTCTCAGCCCGGATGACTCGCTGTTGTAACAAGAAGACCCCGATGATGCTGCATCGTCGGGAATACCATAAATCCGCCCTTTGCTCTGCGGAACAACCTGGGAAGAAATTTCAATTAATGAAAAAGACTTGATAAGTATTTTAAATTTTACATACCTTTAAGACGAATTGGTTGATGATCTCGTCCGGGGCTTCGGTGAGGGGAGGGGTTCCTTCCGTTTGTGGCTGAGACAGAATATAGTCTTCTTCCATTATTTGGACGGCATGCTGAATCTCCCGAGCTACCGGATCCTGGACGACACCATCCTTGTTGGTGTGTGCTGCTACCAGAAGTTCAACGTAGTTGGGGTCCCGACCCAACTCCTTAGCCTGCAGTTGTTAGATATTTATTTCATATAAATGTATAAAACTAAAAAAAAATTAATAAAAATCAAAGAATGGCAAAAAAAACATACCATATCTCTAGCCTTTGTCTTCTTGCTGGTAGCTCCGAGGTTGTGGGTGGCTTTACCCTTGCCCTTGCGGTCGCTGTTCCGGTTGCTAGAGTGATATGAAGAAATCGCCTTGGTCTCCTGTAGTTGCCAATAGGCGATGAACCCGTTCCACAATTCCGGCTTCTCAACCATCTCCTTTGGCACCTCACCGTGTAGCCACTTATCCTTCCACTCGAACACCTTGTGCGAGTAGTGCCTTCCTGCGTATGAGTCGAAGTCCCTCCTGACCGTTGCGGTCAAGTGTGGGTCCCACTTAAATTCTTGCTGAAAAAAGAAAAATTAAATTAAAAAAATAATACTTTAAATGAAAGTAAAAATTGTGAAAACAGATGACTTACCGCAAATGTGCGAAACCACAATTCTTGACCCTCCGGTGGCATTTTGCCGTACGTTGGATACGGAAAGCGGAGCAAAGAACATTCCATCTTGTTGAGGGACTTCGAAATCCCGCTTCGAGAATCATCAAACCTAAGAAAAAAAAAATTAACAATATAATTACATTAGTGACAATTAAATTAAATTAGTAAAAAAAAGAAAAAATGTAACAAAACTTACCATGTGTCTCTACCGATCTGGTCTGGATGGAGCGTAGGTATCCGCCCTCGTCCAGGAAGACCCACGAAGTCCTCGACGCTAATCTGGGACGGTAGTGTGGCGGCTGGTGGTATCTCCGGCGTCTGTACAGGTGTAGACGACGGTGATGGTGCAGACGTCGTAGCCGCATCAGGTCTACTCTGACGACGACGACGACGTTCGCCGCTGGCCCCGCCGCCAGATGCTCGGAAACCACTATAATCCCTATATTTATATATAGATTTTAGGGATATAGATTTTAGGGATATAGATTTCAAATTTTAAAATTTTTAAAGTTTTAATTTTTTAATTTTTTTAAAAATGTAAGAGATTTATGTGTTTTTTAAAAAACTTTTAATAAAGAATTGTAACCATTTTTAAATTATAGAATTTTGTAGATAAATCATATTATAAATTTTTATAAATCCTTTAAAATGCTATTTTTAAATTATAGAATTGTTATTTTTAAATTATAAAATTGCTATTTTTAAATTATAGAATTGCTATTTTTAAATTATATAATTGCTAATTTTAAATTATAGAATTGCTATTTTTAAATTATAGAATTGCTATTTAAAAATTTTTAAATTATAGAATTGAGATTTTTAAATTCTTAAAAATCAAATTTTTTATAAATTTGATTAAATCAGTTTATAAAATTGTATAAATCCTTTAAAATGCTAACAATGTTTTATAAATCCTTAAAATGCAAACTATTATTTATAAATCCTTAAAAATGTTAATCCTAATACATAAATTTTTCAACATTACCAAATTTTTTTTTATAAATCCTTAAATTTTTTATAAATACTAAGTGTTTATTATAAATCCTAAATTTTTCAACATTACCAAATTCACAAATCAATTCACAAAATCAATTCACAAACCAATTCACGAATCAATTCTCTAATCCTAATTCACAAATCAATTCACAAACCAAAAGGAATTAGGAATTAGAGGTTTTCTTACAAATGTGAAGGAATATCATCCATGACTGGAAGAAAAGAACGAACGCCGGAGAAGAACGCCGGAGAAGAACGACCGGCGGTGAAGAATCGAGGAGAAGAACAAACGCCGGAAATCCGGTGGGGGAGAGAAGAACGAACGGCGATCCGGTGGGAGAAAGAACAAACGCCGGAGACCCGGAAACGTCGGGAGAGAGGATCGGCGGCGGAGGAAAAAGGCGGCGGCGGCGATTTTGGTGGTTTTCTCCGTCGATTTGTGTTCTGAAGAACGAAGGGAATCTGTTTTATTCCCAGAATTTCCGACAGCCTTAAAACTGTCGGAATTCTGTCAGAATCCAAATAATTTAAATGACCGCGTGTAATTGGACCGTCCCATTTCGCGGTATTTATTTTCATTTCGCGGGTAAAATTTGGTATTTCCGACAGTTTTGTGGTTTTGAGCTTTTTAACGATCCGTTTTCGTAGGTACAAGGTCATAATATGATTGGATCCTGATTTGCAAGATAAAATACTTGGTAATGGTCATTGTTACTTTCAAATTCTAAACAGTTAGTATCCTCGTGTATTTCCCGTAAACATCTATTGTTTAGTATATGTAACATCATGTTCTGTATAACATCGATTAATTGATTTTCTCTCTTATATTTTACTTTTGTTGTTAGAATTGTATGCCGGGAATGTGTCTTATTGAAATTTTAAAATTTGACCTTAAAACCCAAAATCTGTCGGAAATCAGTCGGAAATATATATATATTTCCGACTGATTTCCGACAGAAATAATAATTTTATGAAAAAAAAATTATTATTATTATGTCTGTCGGAAATCAGTCGGAAATATATATATATTTCCGACTGAATTCCGACAGAAATAATAATTTTATGAAAAAAAAATTATTATTATTATGTCTGTCGGAATTCAGTCGGAAATAATAATTTTATGAAAAAAAAATTATTATTATTATGTCTGTCGGAAATCAGTCGGAAATATATATATATTTCTGACTGAATTCCGACAGATTTGGGGTTTTAAGCTTGTTAACGATCCGTTCTCGTTCATACCAATTGATAGCATGATAGGATCATGATTCCGAAGATAAAATACTTGATAATGATCATTGTTACTTTGAAATTCTAAACAGTTGGTTTTTTAGTATTTCCCGTAAACATCTATCGTTTTATATAAGTTACTATATGAAACGCTTTTGGTTGAAACATGACAAAATCGCAATTCATGTTCTGTATAACATCGACAAGGTTACTTACTCTCTTATCTTTTACTTTTGTTGTTAGAATTGTATGCCGAGAATGTGTCTTTTCGAAATTCTGAAATTTGACCTTAAAACCCCAAATCTGTCGGAAATCTGTAGGAAATATATATATATATATTTCCTACAGATTTCCGACAGATTTGTGGAAACACGTGTCGTAATTTAAGGTTTGCCTGATATAAAGCATCTGTCGGAAATCTGTAGAAAATATATATATATTTCCTACAGATTTCCGACAGAAGCTGCAAAATATCAAAAAAAAACAGAAGAGACAGTGTCGATCGACAACCCCATACCGTCGATCGACATGGGATTTGGCAAGATATACTCAAATGAAGTTTTGATCAGAAGACTATATGTATCCATTTCTGTCGGAAATCTGTAGGAAATATATATATATATTTCCTACAGATTTCCGACAGAAAAACAGATTTTTTTTAAAAAAAATTAGAAAACAATGCATATGAAACCTTTTTATAATACAAACATATAATGTAACTACTCTGAGTCCGATTATGATCCTTCCGAAGGAATTGTGTCTTCGTCTTCATCAAATTCTCCAACTTCTTCTTCTGATTCTGAGTGTACTATATTATCACCAAATTCTGTGAAATCAACAAAAAGGTCCACTGCGGAAGAAATTGGAACTGGATCCATCGGAGTAATACTAGTTGGTTGCATAGCATCGTGCTCAGCAACTCCATATAGTCGCCCTCTTGGATTAATTGGAGTCACTGTAATCCAAGGATCTCTTCGATGTGTTATCCTAGGGTAAGAAATATAGCATACCTGAAACAAACATATTTAGTTTAGGCAATTGCAAAATCATTATTTATCAATAACGCACGTATTATAAAATTTTAAAATCAAACCTGGTCTGCCTGTGATGCTGGGATGAATGGGTCATACTTTTGCAGTCTCTTAGAAGAATTTACTGAAGTGACGCCAAATTGGCTCACCTGAACACCTTGTGGATGATTTGGATCATACCACTCACACAAGAAAACAATGCACCTCATGCCCAACAATCCTGGATAGCGTACTTGCAATATTTCTTTGAGAATCCCGTAGTAGACTACATCACCACATGTAGCTGAAATACCGTAATTTGCAGTTGCCCTCGACCTTTCTTCATGAATCCTAAATGCAAATCCCCTAGTGCAATATTTCCCGTATGAAGTTGCTTCGAAGCTTGGGCCAGAAACTATCTCTTGTAACCATGTTGGAAACCTTTCTCCATTCTTCATTCCTTCAGAAACCTGATATAATAATTTACACAAATTAAGTATTAATTAATGCACTAATTTTAAGATATATAAGCGTTTTTTAAAAACTTACGTAATATTGCAGCCAATTTGCAAACTCGGTGTCCTTAGTTTCTCCAAGTTCGTCTTCTGTCATATTCGGATAATAGTGACGTATTGATGCAATGTAAATCCTGAAAGCAAACAACAATATATAACATATGAAACCTATATATTACTTAGGTATATAAAAAAAAGAAGTATTTAAATAAGTTCTGTTTTTACCTTTCGTACTCCGCCATCTCCTCACAATTCGTTAGGATATACATATGTAAGTGACTCCACTCATCTTGTGATAGGAAGCGTTTCTTCCTTCTCTCAGTCACTCGGCCAACTTGCGAAAACAACTGAGGGACCAGCGCGTGATACATGACTCTCTCACCTCTATCATCATGACGAGCAGGACGTCTACTCTTTGTACGAACTTCCCGTGGAAGGTAAGATTGCGCAAACTGTGATGCTTCTTCATTGATACTCTGTGCGACAATAGAACGTTCAACTCTCGCCAAATTTTTGACCTTCTTCTTTAGATGGAACATGTACCGCTCAAAAGGATACATCCAACGAAATTGAACGGGACCACCTAGTTCGGCTTCGCGGGGGAGGTGTAGGGGAAGATGTTCCATAACATCAAAAAAAGACGGCGGAAAGATCTTTTCAAGATTGCAAAGGATCACTGGTATATTGGCATCTAATTTGCGGATCCCCTCAACTGTAAGTGTCCTCGTGCATAAATCCCTAAAGAAAGCACCAACAGCTGCAATAGCTTCATGGACTGTTTGAGGAAGGAGATGGGTAAAAGCAAATGGAAGAAGCCTCTGCATCACTACATGACAATCATGACTCTTCATTCCCATAAACTTTAGGTTTTGCGAGTCTACGCAGTTACCCAGATTAGCTGCATGTCCATCAGTGAATTTAACTTCGTCTTTAATCCACCGGAAAAATGCTCTGACCTTTTCTTTATGCAATCGGTACGGAGGAAAAGGATATGTGCCATCGGGAAGACGTTCAAGATAATCACGGTTGCAAATCATTGAAACATCCATCCTAGACTTCACATTGTCTTTTGTCTTTCCCGGGACGTTTAACACCGTATTCATGATGTTGTCAAAGAAATTCTTTTCAACATGCATCACATCGAGGTTGTGCCTTAATAAATGATCCTTCCAATACGGCAAATCCCAAAATATACTCTTCTTGTGCCAGTTATGAGCTTCCCCTACACCACAAAGAGGTTCATGCCCATTACCCCCACAATCAGGAGTCCTATCAGCACCAAAATCTCTCAACTGCTCCAATATAGTACGACCGTCTATCTCATCAATTGGAGCATCAACCACTTGGTTATTTTTCTTAAATAATCTTTTAGACCGACGATAGGGGTGGCCGTCCGGTAGAAACCTTCTATGGCAATCAAACCAACATGGCTTTCTTCCATTCCTCAATTGGAAAGCGTCAGTGTCGTCATGGCAAAACGGGCACGATAATCTTCCATGAGTAGTCCATCCAGATAGCATACCGTATGCTGGGAAATCGCTAATAGTCCACATAAGGACCGCACGCATATGGAAATTCTCCCGCCGTGAAACATCAAACGCTTCGACACCGTGACTCCATAGCATTTGTAACTCATAAATCAATGGCTGGAGGAATACATCAAGTGATCTCTTCGGATGCTCAGGGCCGGGAATTAGAAGGGAGAGGAATAAAAACTCTCGACGCATGCACACACCAGGGGGCAAATTGTACGGTGTTAGGATTACGGGCCACAAAGAATACTGCCTTCCATGCTTCCCAAATGGGTTGAAACCATCCGTACTTAACCCGAGGTACACATTTCTTGGCTCGTATGCAAAATCCGGATTCAACATTTGAAAATGTTTCCACGCTTTTGCATCTGAAGGATGTGTAATCTCTCCATCTTGATGATGCTCTGCATGCCATCTCATTTCTTCTGCCGTTCGCGCAGATTGATATAACCTCTTTAACCTTGCTGTCAATGGTAAGTACCACATACGTTTATATGGAATTGGAACTCTGCCACCAGTATCCTGATACCGTGGTTTACAACAAAATCTACATCTTCTCCGGTCTTCGTCTTCTCTCCAATATAGCATACAGTTGTCGATGCATACGTCTATCACCTGATACGGCATACCAAGACCAGCTACGAGTTTCTGTACCTCGTAGTATGATGCAGGTGCCTGATTATCTTCAGGCAAAATATCCCTCACAAAATCTGCTATCGCATCAACACACTCTTCCGCCAAATTGAAGTCCGTCTTAAGGGTCATCAGTCTACTAGCAGTTGATAAAGGTGAATGTCCGTCTCTACACCCATGATATAATGGCTGCTTCCCTGCGTCTAACATTTCCAAAAATCTTCTAGCTTCTTCATTTGGTTCTTCTACTCTATCCTCCCCTATTACGATCGATGGCAAATTCTCTCTAAACGCATCATGAACCATCTCAGCGGTACCTACACCAAAATCTACTTCCGTTCTATGTTCGCCTAAGGTATCCGTTCTATGTTCGCCTAAGCTATCCGCAACATATGGTGCACTGCTACTACTACCACCATCATAATTAGTTTCTCCATGATAAAACCAAATTTTGTATCCCGGCATAAAACCATCCCTATACAAGTGATGCCAAACTTGTTCTACCTTAAAATTACGCGAATTGCAACAATTTAAACATGGACATTTTATTACCTTTCGATTCCCGACAACCTCCATGAACTCGCATATACCTCGTGCATAACTTTGATTTAATGCTTTCGACTCCGGATCATACATCTCTTCATCCATCCACGATCTATAATATCTAGAAGATGACATCTCACTCTCTTAACGATTTTTTCTAACAAATGTTTGATTGGAAGTTGTTGTTGTTGTGAGTGAATGAAGATGTGTGGAATCATATATATAAAAACGCTGACCGTAGGAAATCTGTAGGAAATCTGTCGGAAAAACAACGGATATAATAACGGCTATTTTTTCGACAGATTTCCTACAGACATTTGAGTGTCTGTAGGAAATCTGTCGGAAATTGTTAACGGCAATTTATTTCCGACAGATTTCCGACAAACCGCCGGCATCTCCTCCGGCGTCGACGTCGGCTAGTTACACCGTCCGACATTCCGAGCGATTTCCGACGGTTTTATTGTCTGTCGGAAATAATTCCGACAGATTTCCGACAGAAGTGAAAAATTTTAGTTCCGTTGGTAAGCAGTCGGGAATCTGTCGGAAATTTCCGACAGAATTAAAGTCTGTCGGATTTGCGGCTGTTTTCTTGTAGTGTACATGTTCTCCCAATAACCAACTTCTTAACAAAAGATCTAAACTCCTGATCTTACATTATTTTATTAATTTTTTTACTCTAAGAACACCCCTAACTGATCCCTTGTTAAGGATGCCCTAACACGTAACAAGAGGAATCGTTGAATCAAACCCAATTGGCAGAATGGGTCCATCTGTTCTCACACTTTATTTATTTATTTATTTTTCCACTACAATTTCATATTGATCAATTTTTCACCATTCATCATTTTTATTCGATTAGTCATTGCTAGCTTTTCATTGTCGGTTTAAAGATTATCTCAGCGAGATACGTTTGAATCTTAACATCTGGGCTCCAAATCAGATTCGACGATACAAGTTGACTCGTATGTCAACCCTAAGTCTTATTAGAGCCAAATCAATGAGGATGGGTTTTTTTTGGGATCAAAATGAGAATAATTATTTGTTGAGAAAATTCTTTATTTCAAAGAATCAATCCACCTTACCATTTACCATAAGACATTAACAGATAAAGAGAAACGAAACAAATCCACGCACATTAATAGAGGAAAATGATGAATCAGTAATCAAAAGATTGCTGAAGGAAAACATAACCACACAATAAGATATTAATTAAAAACCTAATACAATCCAATTGAATTGAAGACAATAAATCATCAAATCTGATTAATCATCTTCATTGCTCATCGTCTTCATTGTATGAATAGTAGTGTGAAGATAAAAATACATCTGGAAGAATTTTATTTATTCGATTAACACCCTAGTTTTTCGTCTTCCATTGTGTTTTTAATGATTTCCAAAACAACCGGATCTACTGCAAAAATAAAATCTATCAAGGTCTCATCACCTTCTCGGATCTAGGTCATTTATCTATTTGCCAATTTATCTTTATCTGTTCACTCATAGAAAAGAAAATCCATATGCGAAAGGAAAAAGAGACACAAATCATATAGAATGTTCGATTTGTTGATAACAAAACAACTACACAAGAACAAACTAATATAGACACACGTCACACACCTCCGGCGCTATGAAAGTGCCGGAGTTACAGAGCAAAAAAAATCTATTTTTACTCTCTCTTCAATGAAAATAGTTAAGTAACCTAAAAATAAAATAAAAAGATTATTAGATGATAGCCCTGAGCTAAGCTTACAAAAAGCAACATAAAGCAAGAACTATATTTTTAAGGTAACTATGAAATAACCTTCTTTTTAAAAGGGATACTGAAAAAAGCATAAAATTTTAAAAAATTAGTGTAGAGCGTGACCGGTGAAATTCCAAATTGTGAGTTTACTTTAAGCTTTGTTATAGTGTTTAAGCAAAGAAAGTATAAGGAGTAGAAACTTCAGTTTCTTTAAAAAATATATATGCTGCAAACCTTCAAGCCAGACCTACTCTTCGTGGCCAAAACCATTTTTACTTAATATGTTACAAAGAAAATTATCAATGTCTTATTCTTCCAGTGGTGTATGGTCGGAAAACGTCAACGAGGATATTGGTTCCCTAAAGAAGAAACCTTCACTTTTATTGAAAAGAATATCTCACATGTGACACATTCATTGAAATGTAAAAAGCTGTCCTCTGTAAATGCATATGATCGTTCAAAAGGAATAATTGTTTCACTTTAGCTATACTTTATGGTAAGGTAAGTGCATCAAATATGAATGAATTGGCTAAGTCTAATTTATGTTTTTATCTCAAATTCATACTTCTTCATATATATACATATATATATATATGTCAGATTATTAGTCCGTCATGATCATCTTCTGAAATGTTGCTATCTATAATGGGCGTGAAATGGTCCACACTAGTAAGTCTAACTTAAGACCGTGAATACTGCTCTAATTTCCAAAATAATATTGCTCTAAAATTTATTATTAAAAATGAATTTCTTCTGCTATTGACTATCATATATTCCAAAACATTATTTGAATGTGTTGCTTATGCTCACATAGATGATGAGAAATGGAAACTTAGAGCTGAGAAGAAGATAGTTTAAAGATGTCTAGTAGGGGTCGGCATTCGGTTTTCGGTTCGGTTAATTCGGTTATCGAATTTTTGGGTTTGGAGATATAAAAACCATTTGGATAATTTTAAAAATCGGTTCGGATACAGTTCGGGTAGCATTCGGAAAAAATTGATCTGAAAAAATTTCGGATACGGTTTAAACGGGTATAATTGATCCGAAAACCCAAAAAAACCGAAAAAATGAAAAATCCGGATTATACCAAAATTAAACAACAACTAAACAAGAACAACAAGAAAAACAAACTCGTAATCAAAACCCCAATAGGAAACAAACTCATAATCAACAGTTTTGATTGTAAACTATATCGAAAACAAGTACAAAATAAAAATTCAAACCGAAAAAAAAAAAAAAAACTCTATCAAATCTATTCAAAAACTCCAAATCCTTTATCGAATCATCACAAAATCGCAAACTCCAAATCGAATCATCACAAAATCGAAAAAACCCAAATTCTAATCATCTCCTAATCGAAAAACCTCAATTCCCTAATCGTATCATCACAAAATCGAAAACCACCAATCGAATCATCACGAAATCGAAAACCCCAAATGGAATTATCTCCTAATCTAAAAACCCCAAATCGAATCATGAACTAAATCGAAAAACTCCAAATCGAAAATCTACTAATCGAATTAGTACATGTGATCGATTTGCGACGTCTTTGGCGGAGGAGACAGAGATCTACGACGATTTGATTTTTCCAATTTGAGAAATAAATGATGAACAAAAGGTTTTTAGGGGATTAGGTTTTACAATGTTGAAAATTTGAATAGGGAACACCAAGAATATCGGGTATCTTTAGTGTATTATATAGGTTCGTCGGGTTTTTCGGTTACCCGGGAAATTTTTGGGTAAATTTGAAACCAAAACCAAAACCAAAATCTGGAAGATATAAAAACCATTCGGTTCTTAAGACCTACACAAATACGTTCTGAATCCGGTTTTTGGGTTTGGTTTTTGGTCTCGGGTAAAATGCCAAGCCCTAATGTCTAGCGTATGTTATAAAAAATTAGAGTCGAACTACAAAGAATATATATATATATATATTGAAGGTACTGGGTTTGCAAGAAAGAACTCAGTATCCCCAAAATGGTAGAGTTCTAGCTCTGAGGACCGAATAACACAAAAGTAGAAGAAGAAATTGATGTGTTTCCAAGAAATGTCTATTATATCAGAGAGTTCTGGCCTCCCCTTTAGAGAAATAGATTACATATTTATACTCGACCACCTCCGAGGATAAACCCTAAAAATATATGGGAAATATCCTAACCGAGAAGATTTAAGCAATATTCTCATATATTTCCTACTTAACCTCCAAGTAATCGGAAGTCGGCAATCTCTTCGGTTAATGAAATAAAAAGGCCTATTTGTCTTCATAATGGGCTTTATCATCCAACTTGAGGCCCGTCTCGGCGCTCCCCACTTCACTCCCGGGTCGGATAAATCCTAAGTCGGGTCTGGGTAGAGGGTGTCAAACCCGATATCACCATATATATATACATGATCATTAGAGATTTTAAAGCTAAAGATATGGGAATGTACGTATAAGGTCCATTTCGATAACATTGTCAACAATATAATGTCATGATAATTGTTGCTAACTTGTCACTGAAATCAGCGCTAGGTTACAAAATGAATTCCATCGAATTATCGCAAAGTTAACAAGGGATTTACAAATAGAGTTTTTTTTAAAAAAAAAACTCCATCGTACACATAGTAGGATATGCAGGGCCGTGCTTTACGAAGGAAAAAAAAAAGGCATTTGTGAATGTGTAGTATTAAGGACCTCCTATTTTCGAAATTTTAAGGACCTCCTAGTGGTTTCAATGAATAAGTTTTATTTAAAGATCATTGGGTTAGATTTTTTTTTTTAAAGATGGTCCCAAACTAAAAAAAGACAAGCAATCCAGATCTTAAACTTAACAAAAATATTATTAAAAGGGAATTTTATTTTTAGTTTGCTCCTACGGATATAAGCACGGCATTAGTATATGTGATTAAAAAAACTGTTAATAATTAGTGTGAAGACTATATTTCTTAAAAAAATGAATAAATTATTGAAAATGGAGCAATTTTTTTTAGAAGTATAAAACTCTTACAGTTATATAACATTATGATATTCAAAATAAAATAGTACTGTGCGATGTCAAATATTATTTTTTGGTTTAAATCTCTCTAAGTGAATTTAAAAACAAAAGGCGATGAATTTCACGCATAAAAGGGTGAATAAAACATTTTTATCAAAAAGAAAAGAAGGGTGAATAACATACATCTTTTTCCTTCAACAAAGAAATACTATGAAATACCTTCTCTCTAAACTCATAAATTTCAACAAAATATATTTGATATTTTTTATTTTTCTTTGTGATCTCTTCCTGCTTTTTGTTATTTTTTCTTTCTTCTGTTCTTGTTATTCTTCTTCTTCTACGTGATTACAATCATATTTTACGTTTGATTGTTTTTTTTTCTTCTTTTTAAAAACATTATAATCAAACTAGTTATTTTATTTTTATTTTTGATTACTTAATTTTGTTGGTTTTTAGATATTGTTCTATAGTTCTCTTTATTTTTGTTTCTGGTTTATATGAATTACAAAGATATAAAACTAGAAATAATGTGATAAGAAAATAATCTCTTGAATACGAGAGTATTGTAAGAAAAAAAACAATCATGAATAAAAGGAATATCAAATCACTACAAATCCTCATAAAAATAAAAGCGAATCACACTAAATTCATCAAAATCCTACACAATCACACAAAAGGATTTGCTATTTTAAATTATTTAAAAATCAAAATCACAACAAATCCTCAAAATCCACATAAAATCCCATCAAATCACAAACTCCACCAAATCCACCAAATCCAGATCTTAAACTTAACAAAAATATTATTAAAAGGGAATTTTATTTTTAGTTTGCTCCTACGGATATAAGCACGACATTAGTATACGTGATTAAAAAAACTGTTAATAATTAGTGTGAAGACTATATTTCTTTAAAAAATGAATAAATTATTGAAAATGGAGCAATTTTTTTTAGAAGTATAAAACTCTTACAGTTATATAACATTGTGATATTCAAAATAAAATAGTACTGTGCGATGTCAAATATTATTTTTTGGTTTAAATCTCTCTAAGTGAATTTAAAAACAAAAGGCGATGAATTTCACGCATAAAAGGGTGAATAAAACATTTTTATCAAAAAGAAAAGAAGGGTGAATAACATACATCTTTTTCCTTCAACAAAGACATACTTTGAAATAACTTCTCTCTAAACTCATAAATTTCAATAGTCGAATGTTATTTAGGAGGGTGTATTTGATGTGGTATTTTAGTCGATTTGATGGTGTTTCTAAAATCCTCTGTTATTCAGCCAGTGATTTTAAAATCCGTTTCCAAATCCTGTGTTATTGAACATCGAATTTATGTCAAATACATCAAAATAATATACAATCTCGTGTTATTCAAACTGTGATTTGTTAAACCCATATCAAATCACCTGTTATTCAAAACTCAACAATGTTTTCTAAATAGAGGATTTAAAGTGATTTGAGATTCATTTATAGTTATAAATTAGGCATAACAAATCACACCTCTAAAAGTGTGATTTAAGTGTGATTTGAACAACACATTAAAAACAAAATATATTTGATATTTTTTATTTTTTTTTTTGTGATCTCTTCCTGCTTCTTGTTATTTTTTCTTCCTTCTGCTCTTGTTATTCTTCTTCTTCTACGTGATTACAATCATATTTTACGTTTGATTGTTTTTCTTTTTCTTCTTTTTAAAAACATTATAATCAAACTAGTTATTTTATTTTTATTTTTGATTATTTTGTTTTGTTGGTTTTTAGATATTGTTCTATAGTTCTCTTTATTTTTGTTTCTGGTTTATATGAATTACAAAGAAATAAAACTAGAAATAATGTGATAAGAAAATAATCTCTTGAATACGAGAGTATTATAAGAAGAAAAACAATCATGAATAAAAGGAATATCAAATCACTACAAATCCTCATAAAAATAAAAGCGAATCACACTAAATTCATCAAAATCCTACACAATCACACAAAAGGATTTGCTATTTTAAATTATTTAAAAATCAAAATCACAACAAATCCTCAAAATCCACCTAAATCCCATCAAATCACAAACTCCACCAAATCCACTGCCCCCAGTGAGCTTTCTAAATTTTTATCATCATATGATAAAATAAAGTTATTTGATATCATTAATTATAAGGATACCATATGAAAAATATGCTTTTTTTTCCTTATGCCAAAAAGAATTTTTTAATTAATCAAATCGTTTATGTATAAATGCTATGGCTACGAAATATTTTATCTCCTTTACCATTCAAAATGATATACCGCTATATCTATTTTTTTTTAAGTGCAGCCAATTTCTTCGAAATAATACTCATTTAAATTTATATTTTATAATTGAATATATTTTTGGTTAATACATTTTCATATAATTATTTATAGGATGAATTTACTAAATATACATAGAAGATGTTGTTCAAAGTTATTGTATGTTACAAGTATTAATCTCATAGTCGATTATTGTATGTTACAAAGTAGCTGACTCTATTATAAAGTTAGCTATGAAAAACAAACTATAAGATATTCAAACGTAAATGTGTTTACTACATTTATTTTTTTTGAAAAAAGTTTATATATTACTTCATTGAAAATGGTTTCGGATTACAATTAAAAGTAGTCACTGATATGATACAAATACTTTAAATACACTAATATTTGAAAATAGACAACTATATTACCAATTAACAAGAGCGATAGAAAATGACGCTAATCTCATTCATGTAAGCTCTACGTCCACTCTCGGCCTGTGAGCCCACACTCTTCGACGGTCGGTGTGTTAGTCCGGAGAGGCTCGGAAGTCATGTTTACTAACCCTGCAAATCACCACACGATATTTTCCCGTGTTTTGACTTCACTCACACGGTACTGAAATGACTTTCTAGTAGACCACCCATCCCGAAACTACTCCTGCTCAAGCACGCTTAACTCTAGAGTTCTCTTAAGATATGTGACCGAAAAGATAAGTGCACTTTGGTGATATAGGTAGTCAAATCAATTCTTTTAAACCTCTCCGCATATATCATATATGTTCTGAAACCGAGGTGTCACATATATATTGAATGTAATTACTTTATATATGTGAATTATGTGATTGACTTGACTATACAAAGAACACAAAAAGGTACCAAAAGAAGAAAAAAAATATTCCAATCAGTGATAGATTTCCAAAGGAAAGATTCTCATTCGCGCCAACATTTGCTGGAAAAAAGAGTAAAAGCTAATAACATTCCTTTTTTTTTTTTTGCCGGAGCTAATAACATTCTATATATTATAGGGAAATTGGAGTATAATAATCATGAAAAAAACAATAACTAAAAAAATAACAAATTAACCTAGATCTAATGGTTTAAAGTTTGACACATATGACAAATTTTGTTACTTTTTTAATTATAATTTTTTTGTGTGTTATTTGGCAAATTGATCCTATATTATATTTGTTGATGTTCCCTTACGAAGTATCAGTATTCAGTACTAAAATGTCTTGGCATAATAATGTTATCATAGAAGATAAGAAGTTGTCGAAATCTCATAGGGCAACAATGGCTTAAGCGAGTGATAAATTGACACCTAGCGCATTCACAACTATGTGGGTTCACTAAGGTCACATTTTTTCTTTTATATAAATCATGCAAGTGCTATAGAGCTTTTGTCTATACATGATCGAGTATATATTATTACAATTTCTTTTGAAAAATATCCTTAGATTGACTTTCGTTTGAAAACTGATCTAATTCCTAGTTAAATAAAGCAAGAGTAGCTTTGACATTATAATAGTTTCTAAATGCAAAATTGAGTTATTTACTTATTTAGTACGAAGTTACGGTCCATTAATTAATATATAGTCATAGGTATGCTTCAAACGAAAAAATTCTAGAAACTTTTGCAGAATCTATTTTTTTTTCATAAACATGCTCATGCAAAAAATCATCAGATCAAACATCACTAAATCAAACCATCTAATGTCCAAAAAATAAAATCGTGAAGGTTTCAAATTCGAGGGTTGGGAACGGAAAACGGACTAATATCATCATGTTTTTATATATCTCCGAAAAAATTGGATATTTTTTTTGATTAACAAACAAAAAAACAAAATTTATCGTATGCTATCCGATAAACCAAACATTAAATAATGACAAATAAAATTATATAGAGAATGAAGATTGATAGATATGGATTTGGAAATATAATTCTAATATCCGAGATTTGTGGAGAATAGAAGAAGGAGAAACATTACGTTATTACAAAAAATAAAAAAGAAAATGAAAAAGAAAGGGATAGAGAAAGTGATGAAATGTGAAGTATGTGGTGAAAAATTAGGGTTCCTTCTTCTCATTTGTCTCTTTCAAACTTTAGGATGCAAAGCGACCTTTCTTTTTCTTTTCTCCTTTTGAATATTATTATTAATCGTTAGTGTCACTTTCTTTTTTATTAATTTCATAAAGTCGTATGATCGTATCCATTGTTTTTATTTTGCTCCGACAGGACCGACACTGATCTTTCCTATATCTTTCGGTAATAAATGTTTATTGGATTCCTTTTTCAGATTACATCATTTGTAGTGCATTTTTTTTAATTTTCGTTAACATAATGCAAGAATAAAATGACCTCATAAAGACATGGTCGACGTTGGGGATTAAAAAATACGGTCGAGTTAGATTTTTCAATCCTCTAGGTCTATAGAACATATACCTTCACTGACTTGCTTTTGAACATTGTTTTTTTTTATTATTAAATATCGTTAGTTATTATTATCGTTACTTGATATAAGAACAAATGTTTGTTGGGTTTTAGCTTAAAATGACTAGACAATAACAAATCAAACTGAAAGTTAAAGCCTACAGTCATAATTTTAGTAATATAATTTATTTTATTTTAGTGTTCTATATCCAAGGTTCGTGTATTTCACAGACTTTCTTTGTTGAAATATCTTTTCACCCATTAGTTTTGTATAATTTTGATTTTGGTTTATATAAACTTCAAATAAAATAAACTAAAATGATGGTTGTTTCAACAATTTTTTCATTTTTTGTTTGTCAACATAATCTTGTTTGTCTTGCCGTCATCAACAACAAATAAAACATTCCAGCGACTAAGAGCACCTCCAACGTATAGAAACCCATTTAGTTTCTTATATAGTACACTCTTTGTTTCTACTTCTCGGACCAGCCTCAGGATCTATTTTTTTATGGTTTTTTTAGTGGTGTGGTTCTTGGTATCTTCTTCTCCCGCCCTCTTAGGTGTGATTATCGAAATGAGAAATCTTGGATTTAGTTTAATGAGGTACATTTTATTCGTAATAGGAGGTCCGTTGTTTGTTTGATCATTGAGATAGTGTTGATTTTAGATTTGCTTGTTTCGGTCATACTCTGGTGAGGTAGATCGTGTGTAATTAATTCTCTATTTCTCTGCCTTTCGGCTAATATATGTGTGTATATATATATATATATATATATATATATATATATATATATATGTCAGATGACAAAAAAAAGGGATTAGATATTTTTGGCAAAATAATCTTGGAGATATTTTTATAAGTGGTTAAAAATAATTTTGGATGTTTGGAAAAATAATAATTTGACTTTATTTAGAAGAACAAAAGAAAAATGTTATAAAGGAGAAGCAAGCAAGAGAAAAGAATCTCAAGTATCCACCATTGCACATTTGCATTTGTTCCTGTTTGATTCCAAACTCTCACTTTCTCTGCCCCCTCGTGTCTGGCCCCCACCTTTGTGTCCACTCAACCCAACAGTATCGCTCTCTTCTTCTTCTTCTCCTTCCATAAATATTTTTATTTCCCTAAACAAATTCCCTCAAATTCCTTAAATTAAATCAATTCACTACCTGAAAGACTCAATTTCTTTTAAAGGGTTTCTTTACAACATCGCATTTAATTCAAAAAAATTGTTTTTCTTTTTTGTTTTTTTTTTCTGTTTATTTATTTATGGTCACCGGAGATGCCAACTTCGGTATATGTAGCGAAGCAATGTTTAACATCGGAATCAGCTTACGCGTTAGAAGAAGCCGTACACGTGGCACGTCGACGTGGACACTCTCAAACGACGTCGCTTCACGCCGTCTCTGCTTTACTCTCATTACCAACTTCCGTTTTACGCGACGCTTGTGCTCGTGTCCGAAACTCTGCTTACTCTCCTCGTCTCCAGTTCAAAGCTCTTGATCTCTGCCTTAGCGTCTCACTAGACCGGATCCAATCGGGTCAATCCGGATCCGGATCCGATGATGATCCACCGGTTTCGAACTCTCTCATGGCTGCAATCAAACGCTCTCAAGCTCACCAGCGTCGTTTACCGGAGAATTTCCGGTTATATCAAGAGATGACGTCATCGAATCAAAATTCGATTTCTTGTGTAAAAGTTGAGTTACGTCAGTTGATTTTATCGATTTTGGATGATCCGGTTGTGAGTCGGGTTTTCGGTGAAGCGGGTTTTCGGAGCTCCGAGTTAAAGCTCTCGATTATCCGACCAATTCCTCATCTTCTCCGATATGGACAACGACAACAACAACAGCCTCTATTTCTCTGTAACGTAACCGGAAGTCATCTCGAGCCGGGTTTAAATTCAAATCCGGTACGGTGGGGTTTTGCTCTCCCGAACCGGAATCTCGTCGGTGATTCGGATTACCGGAGGATAAGTTCGGTTTTCACGAAGGAGAAAGGGAGGAATCCACTACTTGTAGGTGTATCGGCTTACGGTGTACTAACCGAGTTTTTAAACTCGATAGAAAACCGAACCGGTGAGATTGGTATACCGACGAAGCTTCACGGTTTAACCGTTGTTAACATCGCCGGAGAAATTTCCGATCAAATCGGAACCAAATTCGATAAAAATCACATCGACGGGAGATTTCATGATCTGGGGAAGCTTGCTGAGCAAGTTTCAGGATCTGGGTTAGTCTTGAATTACGGAGATCTGACAGTTTTCACCGACCGCGAAGGAAACGAATCGGCGGCGAATTACATCGTGAACCGGTTTTCCGATTTATTGCGGCGAAATCAGAGGATTTGGTTGATCGGAGCGACGACGAATAATGAGGTTTATGAGGAAATGGTGAAGAAGTTTCCAAATGTGGAGATAGATTGGGATTTGCATATACTTACCATTACTTCTCTTAGATCTCACCATAAATCCAGGTTATTATTATTCCTCTCTCATAAATTGAAAAAAAAAAACAGAGCATTTGAATATATAGAAACAGAGCATTCATGTACAATTGAATTCATTTTTTTTAGCTTAGCCTTTTTGTAATGTTTAAACAGTATAACCTGTTTAAATTACTACTCGATAAATTAATACCTCAGTCAATTAATGGAATTTGTCCGGTCCTCAATTAAGCTCTCGATCCAATTAATATTTCGCTAAATTACGAGTACAGTTTATTAATTTATAGAGGTTTTACTGAACAGTTTGATGGGATCATTTGTTCCATTTGGTGGATTCTTCTCAACTCCTTCTGACCTAAAACTACCATTCTCCGGTTTGAACAAGGAAATAACCGGACCGGTTTCTTTGATATCCGATCAGAGCCAATCTACCTTACCACCTTGGTTACAAATGACTACAAGAACCGAATTAAAGCAAAAAACTGGTACCAAGGTCGGTATACTCGTAAAAGTATGTTTCTTGGACTACAAGTTTCCTTCTTTTAATGTATTATGCTAATTTCAACGTCTATTTATATCCCCTCAGTGCAGGCCAAAGAAGGGTTGGAATCAGTTTGTGGAGATAAGTCGACGAGCAGCGGTTCTGCTTCAACCTGTTCAGCCAAATCGGTCACGACTGATCTGAATCTGATGATGTGTCCGGTCACCACAGGATTAGGTCTCAAGAAGGATTTTGCTCAGCCATATTCTACGTCCTCCTCTTGCTTGGATCTTAACGCAGAGAGTTTCAAGATTATATACCGAAGATTGATCGATAGGGTTTCAGGGCAAGACGATGCTGCTAGAGTTATTAGCTCTACATTGTCACAACCGCCTAAGATTAGCACTAGAAGAGATGTTTGGTTAAACTTGGTTGGTCCTGATACCGTAGGGAAGAGGAGAATGTCGCTTGTGCTAGCTGAGATAGTGTATCAAAGCGAACACAGATATATGGCTGTTGATCTTGGTTCAGCAGAGCATGGAATAAGCGGTTGTGATGATGCGATGCAGTTTAGAGGAAAGACGATGGTTGATCATATCTTTGAAGTGTTGTGTAGGAATCCTTTCTGTGTTGTTTTCCTTGAAAACATTGAAAAAGCCGACGAGAAGCTGCAAGTAAGCTTGTTAAAGGCTATAGAAACCGGAAAGTTTAGGGATTCGCACGAGAGGGAAGTTGGTATCGGAAACACAATGTTTGTTATGACATCATATTTTGCAACATCAACACCTTACTCTGAAGAGAAACTCTTTAGAGCCAAAGGAAAGCAAATGGAAATTAGGGTTGAAATTGTGTCTAGGTTACCGAATGTGAAATCGGTTTCAATCCCAAACTCGGTTAACAAGAGGAAGGTGATGGACTTGGAGAACACTCAGGAGAAGAAGGGGACTTTGGAGACCGGAAAACGGTTAAACAGAACAAATAACGAAGTTCTTGATCTGAACCTTCCGGCTCAAGAAACCGAACATTGTGAAGAGAACTCAAAGCTTTGGTTAGTGAACTTAAAGAATCACGACCGTCTAATTGAGGTTCTTTTCAAGGCTTTTGATTTTGAAGGATTAGCCGAACAAATAAAAAAGAGCGTAAAAGAAATGTTCAACAAGTGCGTGAGATCGGATTGCTTGTTGGAGATTGACCCTAAGATCATTGAACGATTACTAGGAGCTGTTTATTTCTCGGAGAGTAGAAAAGATGTTATCAAAGAGTTGATGGAGAACGTAATGGCCCGAGTGTTATTGAAAGTTAAAGAAAGGTATGAAATCACTACAAGTTGTGTAGTAAAACTGGTTGGTCGGGATCTTGACATTTTTCGTGAGGATCAAATGGACTTGTTCCTTGTAAAATCTTAGTAGGTGCAAAGAGAGCTTTATATATTGAAAGTGTATAATATAAGGTAGTTCAGTAATAGGTGTTATTTTCCTATTAAGATGCTATACTATTATTATAAATGAGTGTTAACTTATGATATATCATGTAGTTGTGAGTGGGTCGTTCTTATTGTTTGTATGTATAAGTTTTTGTAAATTAATAGTCATTTCTTTATGTATTTCGAAAGCAATGATACATAACAAAGTTTGTGCTAGTTCTAATTGCAATGTTTCTTTAAAATACGAGGAAGGAATACAAGCGTGGAATGCGTTTTTGATAGACCAAACCAGCAAGATCTCATTCTCCAAAAACAAAAATCTTTAAAAAAGGGGACCATGCCAAATAATTTTTTTATTAAAACGACACAAAATAAGATATATTGATCTTTCCAAATCTTTCTTGATTCTTCATAAATTCGATAATCTTGATATGGTCGATGTAACATCCTGAAAACAAAATTTTGATTTTGGTAAGGGGGTGTCGATCGACACCAGTTGTGGGTGTCGATCGACACCAAGTTCTGCGGTTTAGTCGATTTTAAAATTAATCGCTCGATTTGCGTCGCGGTTAAGGGAAACCCTAGGGCTTTTGTATAAATACGTTTAGCCGTATTTGTGGCCGTATTGTGGGAGGAGAAAAAGGAGAGAATCTTAGTTGAGAGGGAATTCGATCGTTCTTGAAGATTGTTGCAAAGAAATCCTCGAGACATCCTTCATTCGAGTTTTAGGGCCGTAGGGATCATCGTTCTTCGTGATTTCGTGAGAGAATCGCTCGGATCGTTCTGTAGCAGTGGGTAGAGGCTCTGTTTGTCGTTAGTTCGTGGTCAATTCGTTTCCTTTCCTTCGTTTAAAGCTAAGGTGAATGCGTGATCACGATTACGGGATTAGTTTGTTAGGGATTGTTTGATTGATTCGTGATTGTGATGTTTGATATTCTTGTGTGTTTTCTGTGTGTCAAGTGATAGATTTGTCGTGATCAGTCTCGTTCGATGAAACGGGACCGAGTCTCGTGAGGATTTCGACTCGGTCTAGGTTTCTACAAGAGGTGTCGATCGACACCTAGTGGCAATGTCGATCGACACCACCCTTTTCGATCGCGAGGGTTCGGTTTTGGTATTGGAATGTCGATCGACACCCAGGTGGAGTGTCGATCGACACCACTTGTTAAACTGTGAAAATTTGCATATCTGTTGATCGTTGCATATCTGTTGATCGTTGCATATATGTTGAATGTTGGTCGTTCGCGTAGTAATTGACATGTTATTTCCCTATTATGTAATCGGTAGGCGGGATGACCGCTTTACTGAGTATTTATGATAATACTCACGCAACTCTGTTTTTCTCTTTTGAGTTGCAGGTAAAGAAAAAGTTTAAGATCGTGGAATCATGGCTGGGACGAGAGGATGATTAGGATCTCTAGTTTGTTGTGGTTGTGTTTAGAACCTGTTTAGGTCGCTAGGAATTGTTAGAAATGCTTTTGGATATTTTGGATTGGAATAAATGTTAAATCATGTTTATTGGTGTATTGAATTGGTTATTTATTTTATGAAAATTAATTGGTCGTTCTGTTGGTTTCCGCGGTAGCATTGTTAGATAAAAAAAAAGTTTGGGTGTTTCATTTTGGTATCAGAGCCCTTACGGTTCTAGGGCTAGTAGTAATTGGATGAACTGAGACTATGTATTTAATTGATTATGTGTGCCTAGTCGGTTGTAGAGTCTTAGATCATCCTCTCCGAACCTTCAAAGAGATTCCACGGTATGTGATTGTTAGACGTTTATTCTGTGAATTCTAGTAGCTTAGAATGTGCGTTCGGTAAGTGCAGTGTGCGATGGCTAGAGGTCCGAGAGGTCGTGGTGGCAGAGTTGGTGGCCGTGGAGGCCGGGGTCGTGGTCAGGAGCGTGTTAGTTCATCTTTCAAGTGGGTGGCTCAGTATGAGACGTCAGAGCAGGTGGCTGTTTCGCAGGCGGTTCATGAGGGATCAGTGGGCAGCGTCAGTGAGGCGGTTGATGATGCTGGTACCGGTAGGGGTGCTAGAGCGGTTGGTGATGCGGGAGGCCCAAGTATGGGTACTGCTGCAGGTAGAGCCCAGGATCCAGATGATTGCTTGACAAAGATGTTAGCTTTAATTTTGGAGCGGTTGCCGAGTGCGTTTCCGGTGCAGGCTCCGGTAGTGACTCCAGTGGCAGAGGAAACTCCAGATTTTTATGAGATGCTGGATCAGATGCAGGGCTTGGGGCCCACGTCCTTCTTGGATGGAGGGGGACCAATGAGAGCCAACGAGTGGAGGTTGAGGACGGAGCGAAGGTTTCCTTCTATCCGATGTCCGGATGAGTACCATGTGGATATGGCGGTAGAAATTTTGGATGGAGATGCTTATATCTGGTGGACTGGCGTCAAGGCTAGTAGGAGACGGACTGTGTGGACTTGGGGAGAATTTTTTGCTGAGTTTAATGGCAGGTACTTTCTTCAAGAGGCAGTGGATCAGTTAGAGATGCAGTTCAGGGAGCTAGTTCAGGGAGACGGGTCGGTTTGTGAGTATTATGCAGAGTTCAACAGGCTAGTGGTATATGCGAGTAGCGGCATGGATGATGAGCGAGCCAGATGGGTAAGTTTTTAGGAGGACTTAGGCTGGAGTTGTGGAAGGCATGGAGAGGCTCTAAGTTTGCATCGAGGGCGGAGCTGGTGGAGGCAGTTGCAGTGCTTGAGAAGGACCTAGATGAGCAGGTCTAGGATTGAGCAGTTGTTCTTCCTCTTAGGTTTGGTTTCCAGTTTCAGTTTTTGAGCTTTGCGTTGTTATTTTTGATTTTGTGTATTTTCGTTGGTGTTGAAACGATATACATTTTTAAAAATTTACAAGATGGTGTACCATGGTGTACCTTATTTATTTTTATATGAGTTATGAGGCGTGTGGTTCGTAGATGTGTTTTATATATGTGGACCAGAGTGGGTCGTTTCTTTGATGATATTCCAGGCTGAGAATATCGAGACTATACCCCGTGAGGCAGCTCTAATCAGAGGAGAGGTGTGTTCTTCTGTATACTTTCTGGGAAGTGAGTTCCCAGAATATGTAGCGAGGGATGTGAGATCTCTTGCGGGGAGGTGAGTTCCCCAAATACCATTGGTCGAGGGATGCGTTCCGAGAGTGCGATCGGTATGTTTTCTTGTGTGGATTAGACTGAGCCTCTGAGATTTGGGGAGGATCTCGTGTGGTATTAGCCAAGTCAGGTCAGGATTTTAGTCCATGTTGGACGGATTATGAGGATTGGGTGAGGATCTTGAGTAGTGTTGACTAGACAGATCAAGTATATGGTCTGTGATAGACGGTTCGGGAGGCTCGAGTTGTGAGCCAAAGTATCGCTGGTCAGGCTAGGCCTTGGATGGAGTTCTGGTAACAGATGTAGCATTTTTGAAATCCAAATCGGGACTGACGGGTGGTTGTACATGTTCTTGTTTGAATGTTGTACGATCGACAGCAGGCCCAGTTGGATTAAAAATGTTGCATAGAAGGTTCAGGGTAAATCTAGACAAGTAATAGGCATTTCGAGTTGTGGTTAAGCTTTTCGGCTTGACAAATGCGCATGCGGTACGCACAAGATTATTGCAACGTGATCAAAGATTATCGCACAAGATTATCGTACTCAGCGTTTATATTTTGGAATATTCGGGGAATCCTGAGGAGCATAAGGTTTATTGTATTTGGTTTCTGGAGAGGCTCGGGAGCAGAAGCTGCATGCGGAGTCGAGCAAGTGCGGTTAGGAGGAGCACCGATTTTGGTTGCAAGAAGGCAGAGTAGAGTATCTGAAGGTTTAAGGTTCATCGCAATGGATGGCAAACGAGTATTTTGAGGAGTTCTTGGTCTCTCGCGTAACATCATATCCAGACTTGGAGATCAATTATTCGGAGGATGGTGTTCAGAACGAGCAAAGAGCATTTCAGTTATCGGGAGGTTATCTGGGTTAGCAAAAGAAGCATTGTTCACAAGGATCAGGCAATGCATCCGAGGTTAGTTCTTGAAGGATTTCTGGAAACTAAAGTGTTTGGTCGTTCGAGCAAGAGTAAGTTGTGGCAGTCGGTTCAGTTTTCAGGTCTCTTCGAATGGGACGTTCAAGTGTATAGGCGAGTTTATCGGTCGATGGATGGTTACGCTGAGGCGTCTGGAGTGGATTTGAACCCTTGTTGGGTAGTCTAATTTTTGTTATTCAGTGCTCGATATTTATTGCTCTAGGGACTGCGGTCCCGAATAACTCATGTGTTTTGAGGAGATGTAAGCTCTCCGTTATGTTGATTGGGATGTGAGTTTCCCAGACACCATTGACTCGAAGGATGCATCCCGAGAGTGTAAACGGTATGTTTTCCTGATGGGCCACAGGATGCATCCTATGGGTGTCAGGTGTAGACTGAGTTAAGAGCTATAGATATCCGGGTCATGCGTTGGTGTTTCGTTTGGTGAGGCTCTTCGGAAGTGAGCGGGGTCATAGAGGATGGTTGGTTTGTAAGCTAGGTCTCAGTTGGAGTAGAGTTGTTTTGCTAAAGTAGGTTTTTACATGTTATTATCAAGGAAAGTATTCCTAGTTTTCAGGTGCTTGTTCACGTATGTGTTGATTACTTTAAGGAAATATTTTTCTATATAGAGCCAAAGCTTGAGGGAGACGTCCTGAGAGTGGAGTGGCATCGGCATCGTTACCTCAAAAGAGACGTCCTGAGAGTGTGATGATGACGATATAAATATGAGTAATCAATATCTGACCGTTGCATAAACATGAGACAGGATACATACCTCTTTTATATTTCTTGTGCGTTCGGTTCCAACGATCGGGGTATCAGATGTAATGTCTTGGTTATCCATGTTCTTGTTTGATTGTTGCATAATCGATCAATCCAATTCTAGGTCAACAACTGGTTGTACATGTTCTTGTTTGATTGTTGTGCGATCAATTGGACAGACCAAGTTAGGATTAGGAAACGTTGCATTATGGTATTCCGGGCTAGGAGCCTTGCGCGTTTATGTTGTTTAGATTTAGGTCCTTATTGATGATATGGGTAGGAGTTTTGGAATTTACTACGGATGACTCATTATCTAGGAACGGTGGCTTTCCAGAGTATGTATCGGGGATGGTGGTTTCATGTATACATATTGAGAGACATTGGTTCTCTCCAGGAGGCGGTGGTTTTCCTATGTGTTGATATTGGGACGGTGGTTTCCTTTATAGTACTGAGAGCCTATATTGGGACGGTGGTTTCCTCTATAGTGCTGAGAGACGTTAGTTCTCTCGGAGGGATGGTGTTTCCTTAGGGTGTGTGTGTGTGGATGAGTTAAAACGTAATAAATATCTAAAAACGTGTGTAGAGCGTGGGTAACTAAGTTGACTTTGGAGATTATGTGAGAATCTCTGATGGTATGGGCCAGGGTGGCCAGAGTGTGGAGTCTTGTGTCTTGGGATTCGAGGTCGAATCCAGTTTAGTGGGGGAGAATTGTAATATCCCGAAACTAAAATTCTGATTTTGGTAAGGGGATGTCGATCGACACCAGCTGTGGGTGTCGATCGACACCAAGTTCTGCGGTTTAGTCGGTTTTAAAATTAATCGCTCGGTTTGCATCGCGGTTAAGAGAAACCCTAGGGCTTTTGTATAAATATGTTTAGCCGTATTTGTGGCCGTATTGTGGGAGGAGAAAAAGGAGAGAATCTTAGTTGAGAGAGAATTCGATCGTTCTTGAGGATTGTTGCAAAGAAATCCTCGAGACATCGTTCATTCGAGTTTTAGGGCCGTAGGGATCATTGATGTGTAATAAGTTTTAACCCAAAATAAATCCGCAAGTGCACAGACAATTGCAGTAGTATAATAGGTATCGAATCCACAGGGACCAAGGTTACACTATGAAATTATGGATTTTAAATTAAAGCTAAGATAAAATATGGGTTTTGGTTGCAGTGAAACAAGAAACGAAACAGCAAAATAAGCGATGATAAAATCAATTAAAACAAGCACTAGATCAAGGTCATTCGCCGGTTATTTTGGACTAAGGACTGAGCAACTATTCAGGAATTAACTTAAGTATGGTCTAGAACTCAAACATAAAAGTAATATTGCCCCACTGTCGTGATGCATCAATATCTTTGTCTACAACCTAAATGCCTAAACTGTCGTTTGGATTTAGTAATGATGCAGACAAGCATTAATGGATTGGTTCAATTTGTTCACAACTGATGGTAACAATCAACTGTCGTTGGTTACACACCAATTGCTCATCAATGGTTTATCTAGCAACCTAGAGCACTGTCGTGAATAAGTTAAACTTGAGAACATAGACTAGGTGATCAAATTAGCCTAAGCATTACGATTTCCGATTGATGAAGACATATGATGTTCTATCCTATTTGGCTCAGTCACTAAACAATCCTAAATCACCATTGAAATCCCCTAATCTAGCTAATGGACTACTCAAGCATGATGGAATCAAACATAACAAAGATGCAAGGAGAATTCATGATGATGATGAAATTGAAGGAGAAAGGGATTAGAATTCTTCTCAAAACAAAGTTGTGGATGATCCTCCAAGTTGCAAATCAAAGAGTAGAACAACTGACAAAGTCTCCAAAGAAATCTAAAAGTAACGTGTCTGGGTTTTGGAATGTTTCAGAATGTTTTTGTTAGAGGCGGCTCTGACTTATTTATACTAAAAATCAGGTTAAAATCGGATATGGGGACCGGACCGGTCGGTCCGGTCATGGGACCGGTCGGTCTCTCCTCGTTCACGTCTTGACTTCGTGGTTTTACCTCGGGACCGGTCGGTCCGTGGCTTGGACCGGCCGGTCTGGATTCCAGTGGCTAAAGGCTTCGGCTCTTCAAGGCCGGACCGGTCGGTCTCTCCTCCGGACCGGTCGGTCTCTCCTCCGGACCGGTCGGTCTTGCTTTCACTTGGGTCTTGGGTCTTCACACGGGACCGGTCGGTCCACTGGCCGGACCGGCCGGTCTCGATTCCAGAGAGTTTGGCTTCTTCGAGTCTTCGGGCGAGCAGGTGCTCGCTCCAAACCGAGCAGGTGCTCGGTTATGAAAAACGCCATCTTTTCTCCAGATTCGTCCATTTTGCTCCAATGACCCCCAATGACTCCAATCCATACTTGAAGGCCTCTTAGAACCTGAAAAGACACAAACGGAACTCAAAAAAACCAAAAAGACTAAAGAAAGAATGTGTAAAAGAGACCAAAATACTAATATATCAATCATCGTTCTTCTTGATTTCATGAGGGAATCGCTCGGATCGTTCTGTAGCAGTGGGTAGAGGCTCTATTCGTCGTTAGTTTGTGGTCAATTCGTTTCCTTTCCTTCATTTAAAGCTAAGGTGAGTGCGTGATCGCGATTACGGGATTAGTTTGTTAGGGATTTTTTGATTGCTTCGTGATTGTGATGTTTGATATTCTTGTGTGGTTTCTGTGTATCAAGTGATAGTTTTGTCGTGATCAGTCTCGTTCGATGAAACGGGACCGAGTCTCGTGAGGATTTTGACTCGGTCTAGGTTTCTGCGAGAGGTGTCGATCGACACCTAGTGGCAGTGTCGATCGACACCACTCTTTTCGATTGCGAGGGTTCGGTTTTGGTATTGGAGTGTCGATCGACACCCTGGTGGAGTGTCGATCGATACCCTGGTGGAGTGTTGATCGACACCACTTGTTAAACTGTGAAAATTTGCATAGCTGTTGATCGTTGCATATCTGTTGAGTGCTGTATATCTGTTGATCGTTGAATATATGTTGAATGTTGGTTGTTCGCGTAGTAATTGACATGTTATTTCCCTATTATGTAATCGGTAGGCGGGATGACCGCTTCACTGAGTATTTATGATAATACTCACGCAACTCTGTTTTTCCCTTTTGAGTTGCAGGTAAAGGAAAAGTTTAAGACCGTGGAATCATGGCTGGGACGAGAGGATGATTAGGATCTCTAATTTGTTGTGGTTGTGTTTAGAACCTGTTTAGGGCGCTAGGAATTTTAGAAATGCTTTTGGATATTTTGGATCGGAATAAATGTTAAATTATGTTTATTGGTGTATTGAATTGGTTATTTATTTTATGAAAATTAATTGGTCGTTATGTTGGTTTGATCGGGTTGTTGGTTTACGCGGTAGCATTGTTAGATAAAAAAAAAAAAAGTTTGGGTGTTTCAGTCGATCTCGTGGATCTTCCAATAAAATGGGAAAACACCGAAGAAACCTAAACTTTAAACCTGAGACAATGAGTTCATTTTTAATGAAGCTTAGATGTCGGAAATAATAAAATTGCCATTGTTTCTTTTTTGGCTCTGGGCTTTAAAGCTACATTTTATCATGCATAGAAAAGAGTTGGGTCGAATCCATGCGTTGTGTTAGTTGATAATAAGAGCATAATAGCCAATTGACTAAAGTGTCTCAAGCAATTACGAAGGTTTAATTTGTAAACATCACTAAATTTTTATACTAATTATTAATTCGCTCTATGGTAGGAATGAATCAGTCATGATGAGTCTTCCAAGTTCGAAAATTAATGTCAACAAAATAATAGATGTACATTACTCGGTGACTTGGTCCACAATCTGATCTAATATGCTGACGAATTTTAGGAAATTTTCTTTCAATGGTGACGATCTGCACCGTCCCACCCCGCACTAAACAATTCTAGAAATTAATACTTATATATGTGTATCTAACAAAAATCTATACTTATATATATGTATATATATTTTTTTGTCACTATTTATCCTGCACCACACCTGTTCCGCCCCGCATTACATTGTATTCGAAGCACAAGGCAAAACACAAAACTAGATCACTATAATATTTGCAAAGCAGAAGACAAGACACTATAATAATGTTACTTATAATAGTAGTAATAAGTTGACCATATAAACAAAGAACAAAGAACCAAGTTTGACCAGAAGAAGTGGGAACGAGTTTCTCTTTAAGTCCTAAGACCATGATTAACAATGGTCTTGAGGAGTCTTTAATCAAATTATTTATTAAGATTTAAGAAATAGGTGAAGAGACTCAATTTTTTTGTTAAATATATAATTTTTTTGTTAAATATATAATTTTTTCTAAACTTAGAAAACATAAAATATATTACATATAATAAAATTTCAAATATGACATACAAATATTTCAAATATAGATTTTAAATAAAAAACGAAAAAGCTTCTTTTTATCTTGACTTCGTCCCCATTTTTACCATATATGTTAAACCAAATCATTTTTTAATTATATTTTTAGGAAATATTTCAGATATAAATGGATGCACTTTTTAATGTACTTTTACTAAATAATTTTTTTTGGAAAAAGGTAAAAAAAAAATTTTGTCATATAATGAATATTTTATTATTATTTTAAGAAAAAAAAAGTTCTTCCATAATTAACTTCTCTAAGACCCAACTTGCTCAGTGTAATTGGAAATATGGATTTGTTTACTGATTATGATTGTAAAATTCCTGCGTATTTTAAGTTCGTTATGAGATATTTTACTATGCTACTCGTAACAAATATTTAGTTTTTAAAAATGTAATATTATATACATATGTATCTGTGTGTATGCTTAGTATAGGTAATTTTGGGTGATCTGACTGCATGAACTGGTAGTATAGCAAGTGCAACAAAATTATAGACCTAATCCAATCGGTTTAATGTCTTCTGATTAATCTCTTGAGTAAACCATAACCTATTGAAAAAAGCTCTTGTCTCCCAAATTTCCAACCGTGGAGCCTAAAGTTTGTTTGCATCCTGAAAATCGAATGACATGTCATCAGTTTCGACTATATAATCTTCAATAAATTTATTTTGAATCAAAATTTAACTAAATAAACGAAATTACATCTTTTACCAACAAAACTACTACTTTAACCACAATTCATTCTGCTATATTTTCATATAAGTGATAGCAAGATAAAAAAAATTTATAACCAATTGATAATATATGACTATTAACTTGTGTTATTACGTAAATTACATAGTTAGGTATTTAGATTTTGTAATCCATTGGGTCTATATTTTCATATAAATAACAAGATAAGTAGTGTTTTAAATTTATTGAAAATGTCTATTAACTTAATGTCAATCCGTAAATTACATAGACATGTTAGGCTCAGATTGGTAAACAATTTTTACAATCTTTATAATCTTTATTCCACTTTTTAATTTGTACCGCTTTAGATTGTACCAATCACAAAAACTTTATCAAAAGCTTTACCAATACTATTACACTAATCTTTATTTATACAGCTTTATCTCAAATCTTTATCTATATAGTTTGCACTATGCTATAAAGTTTACCGTTCCAGCTTACCGCTCCAGATTTTTAAAAAGCTAGGTTACCAATCGGACCCGTTAACTTAATGGTTTCGATTTTGGGCCTGACTGGTTGTATGTAATAGGGGAAAGGAAGTGAGGGGAATTATAATTCCTCTGGGGGACCCTCATTTTACAACCAGTCAGAAATATGGGGGAAAAAAAGCTGGCATAATAGTTCTGCTCTCACGCGGACACAGTGAATTTTTGTCCTCCACTATAACCAAGTGGACCAATAATTCTGCTGAGCAAATTGCACAATAATTTTTTTTGTTCCTCTTATTTTCAGATTTATTTTACCTATAAATAGGAGTTCTTCTTCACTCTAAAAATCCACCACATTTCTCTCAACAAACGTTTCTTTCTTCTTTCTAATTCACCTCAAGAACTTCTTTTGAACAAAAAAAATTCACATAAATTACAATCCAATAATAATAGTAAGTACTAGAATTATACACTAATTTTAAATTTCTTTCATATATATAAATATAATTTTAATTATCTTTGTTTATATATATATATATATAAGTTAGTTTAATACATATTTTAATTTCTTACAAATTAATTCTAATTACCATTGTTTATATGTTAGTCTAATTATCATTGTATATATATATATATGTGTGTATTAATTTGTATGTATATATATGTTATTTTGTTTTCAATTTAAACTTTCTTCCATGTACATATATCAATCTATTCGTATTTTATTTATTTTTACATATTTATATTTTTATATATATTCAAATGTTACTATCATTCATATTTTTTTCTCATATGTATAATATTTTAATTATTGTTGGCCACCAATTGTTTTAATATGTTGCTAATAAAAAAAAATTATTGCATTCGATTGTCAAAATTTTATTATTTTAACATTATCATTTCCAATATATATCTAACTGCATTATCTTTTATGATACAAATGTCAAATAGAGGAAGTAATACACGAAGAACCGGTCGACTTCGAGGTCGCGGTCGAGCTTTTGCTCCTTCATCTTCAAGTCATGGTGGAAATACAAGTGGTGATGTTCCAGCAATAACCATTCCAGAAATACCCACTGTATGTTAATTTGAAATATTCATCAATTATATTTTCATTTGAATACGATGTTGATTTTATTAAGACTATAATTTTTGATAGTACAAGTGGACGCCTAGAACAACTCGAATTCTTCTTGACCTTGTAATGGTTGAATTAGAAGCTGAAAATTTTATGGTTAGACTACCGACAACTGCGGGCAAAAAAAGAGTAGAAGAAAAATATTTTGAATTAACCGGGGATTTGGTTTATTGGGAGCGTGAAATAAAAGGCAGACTTGAATATATGAGAAAGTTGTGGACTTACAACAAGGAATTGCCTACTCGTACTGGTGTGTCGATTAACCCGACTACAGGCAAAATAGAGATGCCAGCAACATGGTGGACAGATCGAAAAGCGGTAAGTTTACATTTTTATATACATTTAGAGCAAATTATTTTCGTTACGTACTAAATATTGATAAAATGTTTTACAGTTGCTTTTATTGTTGATATTTTCAAACTATGTCAAGATATTAATATATATGACAATTACATTGCAGGAATTCAGTAAGCATAGCTAATTTATAACTTGGTTGCAAAATACACCCCTTCCGTTCAAATACATACTTGATCAAATATTTGGCGAACACGACGTCGAGCAAGATGATCGTTATTCACCATACATGCTTGGAATTAATCTCAACCAAATAGACAATGAAGAGGCAGACGATGACGATGTGAGTCCGGGTGAGACAGAAGAAGGAGGCCCATCCTCGTATCCTAATATAGCAGCATTTAATGATGATTTACCAAGCTTGTCTCGATCACGGGTCAGAACTACTAGAGATGGAAGTAGACATTCTCCATACCCTGATAGAAGGTCATCTTCACGTGGTAGAAGTACAATAACACGACGTACTCATAAAAGGAGAGTTAATTTTGAGGCACAAATTGATGGAAGAATCTCGTGGACAGTTGCTAGATGTGATGCGGTCACGCCAAATCTCAAAGCCGACGTATGGAGATGCTGTAGCCGCACTTGAGGCTTTGCCTATCGAGCAATTGAGTACATTTTGGTGGGAGGCAAACAAGTTGTTAATGAACGACGAAGATCTTCGCGATGGATTTGTGAAGCTACAAAATGAAGAAAACAAAATTTGTTTTTGGAGAGGTTAACCGGTGTGGATAGATATGGAGATCCATGTGATCTTATCAACCTACGAGTGGCGAGCAGCACTAGTGGAAGTGGTCAAGTAAGATCCGATGCTTCTGGCTTTAGTGGTGGTGAATCTTTTGGTGGTGGGTCTGTTGGTGGCGGGTCTACTGGTGGTGGATCTGTTGGGGGTGGGTCTGTTGGTCATCAAGATTTTGGGCTAGGCATGAGAGATATCAATAATTATGAAAATGAAAATGTGTTACCTTCTGCTTCACTCGGAGGATTTAGTTCAGAAGCTTCTCCTAACTTTAGGATGTTTCGTTCAAGGCCCTCCGACAATAATTTTTCTTCTATGCTTAGCACTGACTCTCCTAGATATGTTGGTTCTGTATCTAATAATGGTCCAGAAATGATTAACTTTTTAAATAGGAGAAGGGATAATAATGGGGAAAAGTAGTGGGGTTTTTGTATTAAGACTTTCTATATAAACTTTGGTTATGTATATTAGATGTGAAAATTAATATATGTTTTATAAATTTCTAACTCAACTCTATTTGAATTCAGGAATTTCGTATTGCTGAGTTACGTTCACGCGGAATCGAAAATCTTGACAATGAAGAAATCGCAGAGTTGATGTTACTAGAAGAAGAGGAAGCGTTGGAAGTATGTATATCTCCTATGTTGCAGTATTATAGTAGATATTTTTGCAAGCAACCGATAAGTGCAGACCGGGGAAAAGGATGGCTAATCATACGAGAGCAAATTTACGGTAACGAAGTTTCATGTCGAACACTTATTCGGATGAGTCCAGATGCATTCATATAATTATGTGGTATACTACATGAAAAATATGGGTTAGAAAACTCGACAAACGTTAGCCTCGATGAGAGTGTTGCAATATTTCTAATCATTTGTGCTCAAAATGATACGCAACGTGATATTGCACTAAGATTTGGCCATGCCCAAGAGACTATTTGGAGAAAGTTTCATAATGTTCTTAAAGCAATGGAACGGCTGGTTGTAGAGTACATACGCCCACGAACGGTTCAAGAACTTACATCTATCTCTAATCGTTTGCAAGGAGATTCAAGATATTGGCCATTCTTTAATGGATTTATCGGTGCTCTTGATGGAACGCATGTACCAGTTATGGTGACACCAGGTCGAGATGGCTTACGCTTTATTAATAGAAAAGGAATTGCGAGCCTCAATGTATTGGCAATATGTGATTTTGACATGCTATTCACATATTGTTTTGTCGGGATGGCTGGGTCTACCCATGATGCAAGAGTATTATCAACCGCAATACGAGACAACCCGATGTTTCCAACACCTCCAGAAAGTAAATACTATCTTGTAGATTCTGGATATGCTAATAGACGCGAATATTTAGCTCCGTATAGAAAGGAACGAAGGGACGGGACAAGATATCATCTGCAAGAGTTTTTAAATGGTGGACCTCCACGAAACAGCAAAGAAATGTATAATAGATGGCATGCGTCTTTACGTTCTGTTATTGAACGAACATTCGGCGTGTGAAAGCAAAAATGGAGGGTTCTAAACGAATTTCCTAGGTATGACATTGCCACGCAGAGAAGTGTTATATTTGCAACAATGAGTCTCCATAACTTTATCCGTCAGGAAAATATAAGAGACTATGACTTTGACAATGCCGACATAGAAAATGACGTTTTACAGTTACAACACATTGTATACAATGAACCTGATGACAATGATGGGATAAGAGTTGAAGAACCATCAGAGGGAGGAATGTATATGCGGGTAGTTCGTGATCAGATTGATGAACAGATATGGTCAGCAAACCAACGTGGAAATCGACGTCAACGTTAGATAATAAATTGAAGTTTTGTTTAATATCAATAATTTTATAATTTATTTAATTATATTGAATACAGTCAATGTAATTTTCTACTTTGTAAGCATATATAAACGTCTAATTTAATGATTTAAATTCTATTATATTAAATAATTTTATTTTAACTTTAAAAATAATCAAAATAGTTGTTAATTACTTCCCACCTTTTCCTTCGTTCAATATTCTTCCTCCCAATTCCTTTTTCTTCCTCTCAATTCCTTTCCCCCACCTCCCCCTCACTATTATTTTTACTTTTCCTTTCCTTTCTCCTAATTTCCTCACAATTTTTCTCTTTCCCCTCCCCCTCGATTACTCTAAAAGTTGGCCCTTTATTGATCCATTTTTCTATTTAGTTTTTTGCAAAAATCAACTTTGTGATGACTGGTTGGACCAGGCAAAACTCATAATATAGAATAATCATAGAAAAGTAAAAGGAACAATGAGCAGTAAGTCAAATGATCAAATCAAACGAACTAGTCCATTATGTCTTTTTGAGTGTGACGGAAAATAAATTAATTTAAAATAATGAGGAGAAAAGACAATTGAAACAGTAGTATATAGAATTTTGTTTTAATATAAAGTTAAAAGGTTTTGTTATATAATCTGAAAAATAAAGGAAAATAAAGAGGGCGGCCAAGTGAGACATTCTCTGTCGCCCACCCAAACTCCAAAGAAGAGAAGCCGTGTCTCACTTTCTCTTTTTATTCACGCGCTTCTATTTGCGCATGCTCCTCACTCGCTTTTCTCTTATCACTCTCTCCACTACTTCACACACAAGTTGGCAAGTTTGATCCCATTTTAATCCATATTTACGTATAAATTAATTGCTGACTAGTAAAATAAGTTATTAATAAGACCACTGAGAAGTAAGATCAAGTTATCTATTTATTGATTGTTTAGTATTCTAGATTTTGAATTCTGTATCATCTTTTACAACTTACAAGTATGGACGTTTGTATTATTTAAATAGATCATATGTTTTTGTAAATTGCTGTGTTTATTAGTTTGATATCTGCAGAATACTAGAACATATTAGTTTTTTTATATAAATTTTTAAAAAATATATACAAAACTTAAATGAGATTATAGATAATAATGTGTCCAGCTATCACTAAAATAAAAGTGTAAATTCAGGTTAATTTTTTTTAAGTGAAAATTGACAGAATATTTTTAATGTTTCAAAGTTACTATTAAATTTCATATTTTTATAACATCATAATTTTCTTATTAATTAAAGAAATCTACTAAAAGTTTAAGAAAATTGTCAAAACTTTAAGAAATCTTTTTTTTGGGCTTAGATAAACAAAATAAATCTCTTCTATAGTGTTATAAACCATGTTCTGTAATTAGTATTATTACATATAAACATATATACAAATAACATATGTTGTATGATTTTTGTTCTTCTAATTATTTTGTTGAATCGGATAAGAAGAGAGTAAAGTTGGTCTTCAGATAAAAAGGTGCCACTAGCCACACGTGCTGATGAAAGCGCGTGTAACTATGAAGGGCACTCACACGCATGTAGAAGGGTTACCTGCTAAGTCGGTCGATTTAGTCTAATGGTGGGTCCTTTACACATTTCCCAACTCCATTTTACCGCATTATCAACCATATAAAATCATGGTCTTTAAATAATCTTTTTTTTTTGTCGAAAATAATCTTATTTTTAATACGAAACAATGTGTCTTAAATTCTTAATATCTAAAGATTTGTTTTCCTTTTTTTGATAACCATCTTAAGATATGTTGGAAAAATTAGTATCTCATGATGTTTGCAGTTTGCCCATACATTTTTCAGTTTTTTGGACACCCATTTATCTGAACGAATCATGCTGATGAAAAATATAAACAACCATCAGATCTGGTCAGATTGAAAAATTTAATGTCTTTCTAAATTTGTACAGTTTCATCAGATATACATCATGAAGTAATACAAAAAAATATGAAAGTGTATTTATTTGAAAGCTATTAATACGCTTTCATAAAATATTGTTTTTGGATAATAATTCTTTCCTTGTACACAAAATATGATCCAAGTGATAACCAACGATAACACAAGAGTTGTTTTCAATACAAGAGCTGTTTTCAATATATATATTGACTAGATGAATACACAATTTGATATCACAAACAAATATCAGGAATGAAAGTATAATATAATTGTGTAATGTTTTCTGACAGAGTTTTTTTTTAATTCTTTTGTATAATCAATACAAAGCTTATGCATTAACAAAACATTAAACACATCCCAACAAACAGAGATTAGGAATTTAGTAGGTCACACAAAAAACCAACAATGGTTTGGTTTTGGTTATAGGAAAAACAAAAAAGTACATTGACATGTATCTAGAAACTTAACCCAAAAAGAGATGTTATCTAGAAACAACAAATACATTGGGATGAAACTTTCTCTTATAACATTATAGAATGTTTCTTCACCTCATGAAACTTGCTTTTTCGTAGTTTTAAAAAGACAGAATTAGCAATGACTTCTCTATACATCAATAAGATAGGAAAGATATTATGATATTTATATTTTAAAGAAACAGTCAGCAAACACAGCGACGTCCTTACCTTTTAAAAGTTCCAATTTTGACTTTTGACCTAAACCATTTCTATGACGAGTAGAAAAAACAAAACAAAACAATGGAAAAATTAACGAAGGAAAATAAAATAAAAATGTTATATATAATATATTAAAGAAAAGGAGACCAAGAAAGGTAGACGAAAGAAAGATCGCACCTTCCTCTCTCCTTCTTCGCAACGAAGCTCTCTCTCCTTTTAAAAGGACCCTTTAAATTTCTCTAAATCCTTCTTCAAAAACCCAAACTTCTTCTACTTCTTCAATCTCAAAAACCCCTAAAGTTTCTAACTTTTCTCTTCTCTTATCTGCAAATTATCTTCTTTTCTAGGTATGTAACTTTCCATTTCCTTCTTCTTCAAAGTTGATTCCTTTCTCTGATTTTTCCTATTTCAAGAAAAATTATTTCATCTTTAAGGATTTTGTGTTCGTTTCAGCTTTAAAATCTCTGTTTTCATGACCTATTCTTTCTTTTTTCGTCTATGAAGTTATTATTGATTCTTTCTTAAATTGGAAATTAAATTGTGTATATAAAGAATCTTGGAAACTGAAAATTTGCAATCTTTCTTACGTTTTTTTTTCTTTCATCTAACAGGAGAGATGTGCAACACAACGAGCAACCTCTGCTCATCAAAAACCCTAACAGAAGTCGAAATCTTGAAGATGAAATCAGAATCCGCCACGTGTCTTCTCGAATTCGCCGCCTGCGACGATCTCGAATCGTTCAGGAAAGAAATCGAATCGAAATCGCTCGAAATCGACCAAACCGGGTTATGGTATTGCAAACGGGTCGGGTCAAAAAAGATGGGTTTTGAAGAAAGAACACCACTCATGCTTGCTTCTATGTACGGAAGCATCAAAGTACTAAATTACATAATCGCCACTGGTAAAACCGACGTAAACCGAGTTTCCGGTTACGAGAAAGTAACCGCTCTTCACTGTGCAGTTTCCGGTTGCTCTGTCTCAATCGTTGAAGTCATCAAAACCCTTCTTGATGCTTCTGCTTCACCTAATTGCATTGATGCTAATGGAAATAAACCGGTTGATTTGTTAATTCGTAATTCCCGGTTTATCTCTAACCAGAGTAGAAAATCAATTGAGATTCTCCTAACCGGAAATTATAATTCGGTTAGTTTGCTTGAGGAAGAAGTAAAGAGTGTTGTGATAGCTAAGTATCCAGCTGATGCATCACTACCTGATATTAACGAAGGTGTTTACGGTACCGATGAGTTTCGGATGTTTAGCTTTAAGGTTAAACCGTGTTCGAGGGCGTATTCGCACGATTGGACCGAATGTCCTTTCGTACATCCCGGTGAGAACGCTAGAAGAAGAGATCCTAGGAAGTATCCTTACACTTGTGTCCCTTGTCCTGAGTTTCGTAAAGGTTCTTGCCCTAAAGGCGATTCTTGCGAATACGCGCACGGTGTTTTCGAATCTTGGCTTCATCCCGCGCAGTATAGGACTAGGCTTTGTAAAGACGAGACGGGTTGCGCGAGAAGAGTCTGTTTCTTTGCGCATAAACGCGAAGAGCTTAGACCGGTTAATGCTTCTACCGGTTCTGCTATGGTTTCACCGAGGTCGTCTTCTAACCAATCTCCTGAGATGGCTGCTATGTCTCCTTTAGCTCTAGGTTCGTCGCCGATGAATTCGCCTATGGTTGGTGTGCCTTTGTCTCCAAGAAACGGCGGGTTATGGCAGAATAGGATTAATAGTATTACGCCGCCTCCGTTGCAGCTTAACGGTAGTAGATTGAAGTCGAGTTTGAGTGCTAGAGATATGGATATGGAGATGGAACTTAGACTTCGCGGTTTGGATAACCGTAGACTTAGTGATCTCGAAGAGACTTTCGGGTCTTACGATTCGTCCTCTGTGATGCAGCTTCAGTCTCCAAGCAGGCATTCTCAGATGAACCATTACCCGTCTTCACCGGTTAGGCAACAACTGCCTCCTCACGGGTTTGAATCTTCAGCGGCTATGGCGGCTGCGGTAATGAACGCTAGATCCTCGGCATTTGCGAAACGGAGTATGAGTTTTAAACCAGCTCCAGTAGCTTCTTCGAATGTATCGGATTGGGGATCGCCGAACGGGAAGCTGGAGTGGGGAATGCAGAGAGATGAGTTGAATAAGCTGAGGAGAAGCGCGTCGTTCGGTATTCACGGAAACAATAACAATAATGTGTCGCGTCCTGCGAGGGATTATAGCGAGGAGCCGGATGTGTCGTGGGTGAACTCTTTGGTGAAAGAGAGT
The DNA here is from genome assembly GCA_963576765.1 of Draba incana. Classification (NCBI taxonomy): domain Eukaryota; kingdom Viridiplantae; phylum Streptophyta; class Magnoliopsida; order Brassicales; family Brassicaceae; genus Draba; species Draba incana. The sequence continues at coordinate 7,924,773 of OY755202.1, read as the reverse complement.
GGGCCGGAACGAGCGTTCGGGTTGTATGAGAGGGTCGGGAGCACGGTGAATGGCGTAGCGGTTACGGAGAAGTTTAAGTTGCCTACTTGGGCAGAGCAAATGTACATAGACCATGAGAGGAAGCAGCAGATTGTGGCATAAGAAGTTGAAAGAAAAGATGGAATTTTATTTATTGCTCTTTTTTTTTTCTTTTTTCTGCAGGGCCTCTCTACACAAGAATCTAACAAATATGGTTATATAATTCTTTGATTTGTGTTTGACCCCATAGTTTGCTAGTATATGTTTTTTTTTCTCTGTCATTCTCTTGTCTTTTGTGACACTATGTAATGATTAAAAGCAAATAATTGATGCAATGAGATCAAATGTTATATGAAGGACCTTAATAGCTTTGAACTTCTTGTGATTTCTTAGAGCCGTAATATTTTGAGATTTGTGAAGAATAGAAATGCAAGTGCTTTGACGAATTGGGCCTAGAGAATACTGGTATTGAGAACAACATGAAAAGTGTGGTCTATTTATTTTTAAATTGCAAAAGATATTTAGTTTATACCATGTGACAATGTCGCATAAAATCTTTCATTTTAGTGTTATCGATGTGTGTTAAAATCAGCTATTATCGCGGTTACCAAATAATATAAACTACGCATGAATTTGAGATTCAAATTCTATAGCAGCATATGTATTTTAAATTGTACCAGAAAGTTCATATACTCCATCAGGAGATATGGAATGAAAACACTAATCTTGGGTTTCATGAAATGTGTCAATTTCGTTTTTTCCCTCCACAATATATCGTTCTATGGTTTTAATAAACTCCTTTCTGACGACAAAAAAAAAAAAAAAAAACCTCCTTTCTATCATAAACTGTAGCCAATCCAATAGAGCCGTGAGTCAAACCTCAAAGCCCAAAACTTGGCCCAGTAATAAATTTAGCCCAAAGACACAAGTCCACAGTCTCCACGGTCGAAACTACTAATTTCTGACACCACTCACTTTTTTCTAACTTTTTTTAAACTTATGCACATCGTGAGTCGTGACCATTTAAATTATATTGGGTTTGATCGGTAAACAATCTTTATATTATACCGTTTCTGCGTACAACTTTGCACTATCCGTTACATTCAGCTTTTTGCACTGTGTATACCGCTTTGCACTATGTTTACAGCTTTGTACTATGCGTTACACTCAGCTTTTTGTACAGCTTTGCACTGGTTACCAATCTGACCCATTAAGTATTAACAAAAGGTATGTTTGTCTTCGACAAAAAAAAAGTATGTTTGTCATGTGAACCGTGTTGACTTTAGCAAGATCTAAAATTAATAGTGGTTGCTCTGTTAATTAGATCTAAAATTATTAATATCACCGTTAGAAATTTTGCCCATAAAATCTAAATATAATCAGACCAGATTATATTTAATATTGGGTCTCAGGTCCAGAACCGCGCTAAAACTTAAATAAAAGTCAGGAAATCCTTCTAATTTGCTCGGCCCGGATAACCGATCCATCAACCGCCGGAACTAAAGATCTTTTGACCGAGTAATTCCGCGAGAATGGACCAAGTCAGCGCCGCTCAACGACATATAAAGAGATCCCGATATTTTCGGAGGGTGTTTCAGAACGTGCCCGAGATTTCCAACAACGAAGAGAGATTCACGGAGCTGAACCATTCAGCTCAGAGGAGTATAAATAGCTAGCTCTAGAGCATAAATGACCAATTTGTTCCTTACGTTTACACTCGATCATACTTTTGCTCATCACACTTATTCTAGCTACAGTTCTTTTGTATATTTGATTATTCATCAATATAAATCTATTTTTCGTTGTATTGGTCTCGAGTTTAGTCAGATTTATTGATATTCCTACGAAAAATATAACGAAAAATAGAACATAAGAACCGGCAAACAGTAGAGACGGATCGGAGCGCAGGGGATAAACGGAAACAGAGCACAGAACAAACGATATAGCAATCTTATCAAAAGAAACCGGGATTCATAGAAGGCCACGACGCAAGACAAGGATAACTCGACGCTCGAGCCCAAACAAACAGAAACCAAAATAAGCTCAGAATCCAAACAAACGCATGAATCACTACAAACACCTAGAGCTAAAATTACTTCTCCACAAACATAAACTCCCTAACTCATCCACGACTTAACCATGAAACTATCACAACACTCCACAACTAGAGTTCAACGAAACCTTGAAACCACAATTCAAAGATAAGGAGTAATCGAAAATTACCACAACAGAGCAAAGAGGACACTACGAGAGCACTGAGGAGCCGCCACTTCGATCTCGAACCCAGCTAACTGGCGAACACAGACAACATAGACCGACACACAACAAACATGCCACGAACCAGCACCTCCACAAAAAGCTTTATACTTTTAAAATCTCAAACCACCACTTATCCTTAACAGATCTCAAGCCCCGAAGCTAGACTCTAGCCTTTAGAGCCCTCAAAGCCGGTAAGCACGAGAAAACCAATCGCCTTCACCGAAAACCATGTTAACGGATAAAACCTAACCACCACACGGCCTTATTTCGAAATAGCGCCTCCTCAAAAACCAGCAGGCCTGTCTCGAGACACGCCAACATCAACAAGAACACACTAATCATGACCGACTCAAAAAATTCGGATACAGAGGAAAGTCGGGATAGAATCAAGACTACATCAACAAACCACCAAAACAACCGGTGAGCCAAATAGCTAAGCAATCTGACCATCACAAAGAAGAGAGGAGCCAATATGAAGCAAAAAGACCTTCCACGGAGGACACCACTAATCTTAACCGGAAGCCATCGTCCTCAATCAGCAACATCGGAAGATCAGAACTCGACGGCGAACCCAGATCAGTGGAAGAACAACAACAAACAACCTCCGATCAGGAAGGATCCAAGATCCAAATATGGAACCAAACCTCCAAGAACACCAGAAACGACAACCGAAAAGGATTAAAAAGAAGCAGCTAGATTTAAGGCTCACAATTCCGGCGGCGGTGAGAGCCACCACCCACCGGAAAAGGAGATCGGAGAGAAAATGAAGATGAGGCTAGGTTTAGAGGAGAGAGAGATAAGCGCCGCTCAGAGGCTTTTTTAGTTGCGTTAGTCTACTACCTAAATTCATCACCTCACGTCCCTTGTTATTATACTCTTTGTTGTTTTAAGTTTTATCACAAAATTATAGTTTCCGGTTGTAATTCACAACAACAACCAACTAGTCATTTGACCATATCGTATTTCATTACCTACAAAAACGCAAAGAGCATTTACATAGCTTTGACGATAAATTCAAATCTTTTTTTCTTTTACCTTATGAATATTTGGCGTACTAAATACAAGCATTTTGTGTCTATTAAAAGTGTTAGTCCGTGTGAAATGTGTTAAAATGATGAAGTGAAATGGAAGGATTACGTTGTTGAAGAAATGTTTTCAACTCCAAGCATGTAAGAATTAATTAGTTGAATTTAGGATGTGATTGATTGGGTTTTAAAAATTTCCTAAACTTCTTTAAAGATTTTTACAATATTTGCTTACCAAAAAAACTTTAAATATATTAGTGGGTCTCATATAAAACTTATAACCTCTAGTTTTTTTGTCTTTTCATGTTTTTTTTTCTAATGCAAATATTCTATGGTTTTAAAAGCTTTAGGATTTTTTTCACAGCCAATTCTACATCAACTATTTTACAGGTATAGACGAACCGATCATCCACTTAGTTGTTGTTTTAGGCTGTTTCTACATTTACTTCTTAGGGAGGGTGATATGGTCAAATTTTCCTTTGTCCTACTCTCTCAAATTAAGATATCGATTGTAGCACTTGGGGTATCGAATCCACAGGGAATCAAATTTGCACAATAGATTAATAACTTTCAGATTAAGCTAAGCAGACAGATTGTAAAGTAAAACGATTGCAGATATAGTAAACAGAGGTGATTGCAGATGATTTAAATTCAATAAAAGAGAAACCCTAAGTCTTAGAGAATTCGCAGGAATAAATCCAAATTGAAAAAAAAATTTACTAATGGGATTGATGAAGTGCAATTCTAGAACTCAAAACACTATTGTAAAGTAAATCAACTGTCGTTGCAAATACTATCTATGTTTAAACCCTAGAAGACCAACTGTCGTTGCGAAATCAGTTTAATTTAAACAAGCAATAAAAACAGGTTTGATTGTTCACAAAGATCCAAAGCCAACTGTCATAGCGAATTAGATCTTTGATCATCTATGATTCAATTCGGGCAATTCAATAATGATGTCTCATCTATTAAACAACCTAGGATATCTAATTCAGGCCTAAATCAGAATTCAAAGCAATCAAGATGAAGAATAATAAATATGATGCAAAATCCCATAAGTAATCAAACTCTACAACTCTTCATTAAACCATTGAAAAAAATCCCTAAAACCTAACAAGGCTCAGACATAGTAATGAATAATAAAACCCTTTGTATAAAATTCTCTAAGAAAATAAAGCATAGCCTAAACAATGGCTTAAAAGTACTATATATAGGGTACAAACACGTCTGGGCCCAATTGCAAACATCTTGGCTTTTCTGGCGCGAAAACGAAAATCTTCCAAAAAACACTATTCTGTCGCTATTTGGTCGTGACGATCGACACAGAAGCCGTGTCGCTCGACACAGTCTTCAAAATTTCAATCCGAACTTGCGACTTTGATTCCTTGTTCCATTTTGCTCCATAATGCTCCAGTAAACACCAATTAAGCTCCAAACGTCATTATACCTAAGATAAACACCAAAAGACTAGAAAACACCAAAAAACTTTATAAAATGGACATATATCATGGTATAAAAATTGGTAAAAACCATGATATATCAACTCCCCCAGACTTAGCCTTTTGCTTGTCCCTAAGCAAAACAGATGTTATCACTCCTTTAGGAACCACATACTTTTGCAAAGTCATCCGCTGATACTAAGATGTTTCCCTAGAAGTATAGCAGTCCTCCAGATTGAATCAAAACCCCTTAGAGAAACTCAGACTCTTCAGCTGCAAACCCCTTTAGTCATTTAGGTGCGGTCTCATCGAGGGAATATCGATCGCAGGACTTTGTAGATTCTTTCCCTTACTTAAACACTTCTCTGCACTGCTCCCTTTCTCGTTTCCCTTAGTTTATTCTATCCATTTGCATGGTTTCATAGGATTCAGCTTATAACTATGTTTGCTTAGAATAGCGCTCATAACTGTTGTTTCTTGTGAGAAGACAGGGTCACGAGGCCTCGCTACTGTTGTTTCTTGTGAGAAGTTAAGGTCACGAGTATCTTTACGCTTTTCTATCTAAGACATTTGTTCTCAACTTTTCTGATAAAATTATTTTTTAGATGTTTCTACTCTGTGAAGGGAAAACTAAGGGAGCTTATCCTAACCTTGCTAGTGCTGAAAGAGGAATCAAGTCCCGCGATTACCAAAATGACATCATGTCGCTTGGCATCAGCAGCCTGTTTCATGCGATTTGTAGCTGTCTGGAGATGCTTTTTTAGAAGGTTAAGCAGGTCATCACGTTCTGCCAGTTGCTCATCTTGCTCCTGGATTGGCGTAGCACCGATGTCGTAGCCAGCTAAAGGCGGTGGTTTGCGTCCATACAAGGCTTTGAAAGGAGACATACCGATGGAAGAATGGTATGTGGTGTTATACCAAAACTCAGCCCACGATAACATGAAGCTCCATTGCTTTGGTCTGTCAGAAAAGAAGCATCTCAAAAATTGTTCAATACAACGATTGATGACTTCGGTCTGTCCGTCAGACTAAGGCTGATATGCCAAAGACATACACAGTTTGGTGCCAGAAAGCTTCAAGAGATCCTGCCAAAAAGCACTCACAAAAAAACTGGTCTCGATCGCTTACAATTGTTTTGGGTAGACCATGGAGCTTGACCACATGGTCAATGAACTTAGAAGCAATAGATTTGGCGGTGTAAGGGTGAGAAAGTGGCACCAAATGGGCTGATTTCATGAGACGGTCCACCACAACCATGATTGATGTGTGATGATTAGAACGTGGCAGACCATCAATAAAATCTATTGATAAATCTTCCCATACCTGATTTGGAATCGGCAAAGACTGCAAAAGACCCGCGGGAGAGAGACTGGTGAACTTAGCTCGCTGACAAATATTATAGGCAGCAATGTAGTCTTGAATGGAATGATGCATAACCGACCAATAAAACAACTGAGCCAACCGCTTCAATGTTCTGAGCACACCCGAATGACCCCCGATGGGCGTGTCGTGATACTCATGCAGTAAGGAACGATTAAGAGAGAAGCCAGGAGGAATTACCACTCAGTTATTGAAGCACATGAGCCCATTGCGACGGTCGTATGGTTGGCCAGGAGATGCGTCCGCCAACTTGCCAACGCGAATAAAATAGGGATCGGTGAATTGGAAATTCCGGAGCTCGTCCCACATGGCAGCCTGTTGGCTGCAAAATGTGTTGAGGCAGGGACTGTCGGCACGGCGGGGGAGAGCATCGGCGGCGGCATTGGCTGTGCCGGGCTTGTAAGTGATTTCGTAGTCATAACCCACAAGCTTTCCCATCCATTTTTGCTGTTCTGGCGTGAGGATATGCTGTTCTAGCAGGAAGAGTAAACTCTTTTGATCTTTCTGAATTGTGAATCGGCGTCCAAGGAGGTAAGGTCGCAATGTACGTACTGCCACCACGATTGCTGGCATTTCCCTCGCATATGTTGACCAATTTTGTTTTGCGATCCCAAGAGAGCGACTCATGAAAGCTATTGGTTTTCCATTTTGCGAGAGAATGACACCAATGCTCTCCCCGGAAGCATCTGTCTCGATGATGAAAGGAACCAAGAAATCCGGAAGAGCAAGTGTTGGCGTTGTTATCATAACGGTTTTGAGGTTCGTGAACGCCGTTTCCGCTTCTTGGCTCCACTGAAATTTCCCTTTCTTCAGCAAATTCGTGAGAGGCCGTGCGATCACTCCATAATTCTGGACGAATTTGCGGTAGTATCCGGTAAGACCCAAAAATCCCCAGAGCTCCGTGATTGTCGTCGGTGGAGGCCAATCGGTCATGGCGCGAATCTTAGCTAAATCCACTTTAACCCCTTCGATGGAAATGATATGTCCCAAATACTCCAATTCTTGCTTGCCAAAACTCACACTTCTTCAGTTTGACAAATAAAACGTTGGTTTGTAAAATCTCCAAAACAGTTTTGACGTGCTGCAAATGTTCCTCCGCAGACTTACTGTAGACTAATATATCATAAAAAAAACGAAGATGAATTTGCGGAGGAAGATACAAAAAATCGAATTCATCAATGCCTGGAACGTAGAGGGTGAGTTACACAAGACGAAAGGCATCACAAAATACTCGTAATATCCATTGTGAGTGCGGAATGCCGTTTTTGGAACGTCCGGCACATGAACTCGGACCTGATGTTACCCTGCCGTTAAATCGAGCTTGGTAAAGATGACGGCTCCATGTAGCTCGTCAAGCATGTCTTCCACCGTAAGTATTGGAAATCGGTCTTTGACTGTCGCCGCATTAAGAGCTCGGTAATTGGTGCAGAACCGCCAGGAACCGTCTTTTTTTTTCACAAGAAGCACCGATGATGAGAACGGGCTCGAGCTCGGCCGTATCAGTCCGGCGTCAAGCATCGCTTGGACCTGCCTCTCAATCTCTTCCTTCTGAAAATACTCATAACGATATGGCCGTACATTCATGGGATCAGACCCTTCCTTGAGGGTGATGTGGTGTTTGATTTCTCTCTCCGGCTGCAGCTCCGTGGGGTTTTGAAGCACCGCTTCAAATTGTTTCAGCAAGAGACGGATTTTGTCGGAGATGGGGCACACAATCGTGACGTTGTCATTCTGAATTGAAAGAGCAAAAATAGCTTGACCTTTTCTCGCCTCACGCTCTATTTCAGCAGAATGGGCCGCAATAATATTTGTGTTTTTCAGCCCATGAAGAAACACTTGTTTTCCAGCCCACGCGAATTGCATACTCTGGGCTTTCTAATCACACACAATTGGCCCAAGTTTTTCTAACCAGCTAACTCCCAAAACGGCGTCGAACCCTGAAAGTGGAAGACTGAAGAAGTCGATGATGAAGATCTCTTCGCCAATCTCAAGCGCAACTTTCCAGTATGCTCTGCGGCATCGCAGGGGTGCCCGTCGGCGACACGAACATTGAAAGGTGTCGTGGGTATGAGCTTCAGCCCTAAACGGTTGCCTTCCCACTCACTGATGAAGTTGTGCGAAGCTCCGCTATCGATAAAGGCCACTAGCTTCTGGCGATTGACCGTAATCTGAACCCGCAGTGTTTTCGGTGAACCCCATCCTGTGAGTGATTGCAAGGAAATCTCTGGCTCAACCGTCTCCTGTGTGTCCACAAATTTGTCTTCTTCTTCTTCATCGGCGTCCTCGCCCACCTTGAGGAGCAATTGGGATTTTTTGCATTCATGCCCAGAACTATAGCATTCATCGCCGCTAAAGCACAGTCCCAGACTGCGTTTACGTTTCATGTCGTCCCAATTCAGCTTCTTTGGTTGTTCGAGTTGCGACTCGGGATTTGCTTGATTTCGCGGTCACCGGTGATGGCGTTATGTTCCTTGACACGCTGGTGGAGAAATTTGTGGTTCTCCGGTTTCGTTGGAGCTGATCGTCCCTCATTCGTGCGAGCTCAATGGTCTCCTTAAGAGTCGTTGGTCGGAACATTCTGATTGAGTTTGAGATTGAATCCTTCAAGCCTCCAATGTAGGTGCCGATGAGGGCTTTTTGGGTCCAGCCTGTGACTTTGTTCTGGAGCCTCTCAAATTCGCGATGATACTCCTGCAACGATCTTTTTAGGTGGATTTTGGAAAGAGCTTCATCGAAATCATCAGCACCAGTAGGTCCAAATCGTGCCCATAACTCCTTTTCAAACACTTCCCACGTGATCTGGATGTTGTCCTCGTTCGCAGTTTTTGCTGTGGCCTGCCACCATTCATTGGCCTCGTCTTCCAGGTGATACGAGGCGAAGTAAACTCTCTGATCTATCGGCATGTCCTGGTAAGCAAGGTATTGCTTGGCTTTGCTCACCCATGACATGGGGTCTCCTCCTTGGAATTGAGGAAACTCTAGCTTGACGTGTCGGTTATGTACCAGTGCGGTGGTTTGGTCCCCTCTTTCACCAGAGGCATTTGATGGGGTGCCTTCGCTCCTTCGGTTCCTTGGTACGCTAGACCCGCTGCCTTGATTTTGAGTTACGGCCTCCATCAACCGCGTGAAGTTCTCCTCCATGACTCAAAATCTATCAGCCATGGCGCCACGCATTATCTACATCTCCTCCTGCTTCAGCTCGTACCCTTTCTCCAGGTCGGCTAATCTGTCCTTTGCTTCAACCATTGGTTCCTCCGATGAGGTACCAACCGTAACCTGTTTTCCTCGTCGCGGAATGGTGAATGAATGAATGGAATGGTGAATAGAGTAGGTAAAACAAGGACTAGAGCAATGCTCTGATACCAAATGATAGGTCTCAGATTTAATGCCCTTAATCCAGAACTTAACTTAACAAGAACACTTTTTGTTTGGCAATTTGAATTGCCTATTTTTGGCATTTCCATTTACTTAAATAGCAATACAAGAAACAAACGTGGAGTACAACTCCCGCGTACATGGAAATAGGGAAAATGGGAAAGTTGGTTCCTTGATAATAGGAAACCATAACTTTCGTTATTTGACTGAAACAACAAAAACAATTGCAGAAAATAAGAGAATCAAATTAATTGATATACTTCCGGTTTGGAATCCTTAACCGGTTCGATGTTCTCCTCATTGGTTCCTCAACGGGTCTATCACATTCTAACAATTTACCCTAAATCTAAGGATTGTTATTTGGCCACATATGGTATTTTTTGTTATTTGCTTAATTATAAAAAAAATTTGGTTATTAAGCAAATTCACCAATTACGTTATGCTTAGACAGTCTACATTTTTTTAAAAAAATTCGACAACTTTCAATTCTGTTTTCTTTTTACGAACACATTTTCAATTCAAAGGTGGATAAAAGAGAAAACTATAGGAATCTTGTGTGGCCACCAATTAGGTTTTTAAAACCAAAATCACCAAATCGACCAATACCATACCAAAGTCTATTCCTCATTATTCCAAAAATTTAATAATTCTCATCTTCTTTTTCTCTTTTTTTTTTTTTTGGGCGAAAGCTGATTATATTACTTAATAAAGCATGATTACATCCGGAGGCAAGCTCGACGGCAAGATGATAAATAACAACATTGCATAAAATTGAAAGATAGAAATGCTAAGGGCCGAGACATGCTCAGCATCGTGAAGAAGTCCATGAAGAAGCTTCACTTAGTACCCTAAAACGAGAGCTCGAAAGAGCACCAAATAGTCGGATTTTATACCAACGTTGAGACACCCAAATGAATGAGTTGGAGAGCGGAAATAGATCACCGTCTTTGATCGTAAGAGATAGCTATCTGGCAAGAGCAACTGTGGAGAAGATCTAGAGCCGTGGACAACAATCAATGAGAAAAACCTTAATTGTTTGGATTTAGAATTATAACCTATATGAGAAGCCTTGACCGAGACTCGGATGTGGAGATTGGTCGGAAGCAAACCGAGTTCAAACATTATTGGGTTAATTTTTAGGCTAGTTCCTAAATGAGAAATTGAGGCCCATACCCATTTAAACTTTGTTGTACGAGGAGTGATGAGTTGGTCGGAGTTCCAAGCTAGATCGCGGGAACGAAACGCAATCACCATCGCCGAGTAAGCTATGAAACTCATGGAGACGCTTGCGACTATGGCCCATATCAATATAGTTTCGAGGTTAGGGGCTGAGCTTGGGTCATCGGGCGAAGCCCCCGCCATCTCTGAGCACACGGTGAAACCCGTGGAGATTTCGGTGTTGGTTGTAGAGAACTGCACCGTAATTGTGAGGTGCACATTCGTGAAGCTGTACCGGTGGAGATTGGCGCGGTGTATCGGAATGTGGATTTTCTGTCTCACCGGAGACAATAACAAGCGGTGGTAGTCGTAGGCGGAGTAGGTTGCATGTGGCCGCTTCAGTGGAGTAACCAAAACCGCGAGGGAATTATCCTTCCTCAAGAACTTGAAACAGAGGTTCTGTACGGTTATAGGCGAGTTCAGATTTAGATCTGAGATTGAACACTTTTCGTCGGAGGTGCCGTGGAGGTGGAGAGAATGCGAAGTGGAGGAGGCGATGCATCTTGGAGACGAAACGGCGGTGGTCGAGGATCGGAGGGTTGGACTGGCGATGGAGACAATGGTTCGGTGGTCGTGGTGGATGGTGGTGATGGAGAGAGGAGTTCGGCAAAGCTCAGAGCCAATGACACGAAGTCGATTGGTCGAGTGGACTTGAACCTCCTCTCGTGGTGGTGGTGGTGGTTGGAGAGCAGAGGAGAGCATTAGCAAAGGAAGAACATGGAGATGAAAAGGAGGAGGAGGGTGTGGGTTGAGAGGAGGCGGCGAGAGGAGATGGGGTGGTGAATCCAAAGGATCCGGCGGGTCCGGTGGCTCCAGCGGGAAGAGCATACTCAGGGGAGGAGTGAGTGGAGCGGAGAGCATCACGGTGGAGCGGTTTTCTCCGACTACGGGAGTGGCGGATGAATGAGCATGGTTCTTCTGGAGAAGCTTAGTTGAGCCGGAAAAGGAAGCGAGAGATGAGGATGTGCCGAGCCGGAGGAGGATTGTCGCCGGTAAGTGAAAACTCATGATAATCTCGACGGCGGCGACTACCTCGAACTCCGGGCTTGGGAATAACTCTTCTAGGGCGAACTACCTCCGGACTTTATTCTCTTTCCAACTTTTTAATACTATATTATTAAGAAACCCTCCAAAATACCCCTATTGTACATGGCTAAGTAGTTGTCTCTTTTTCTCTTTTACTTACATAACTAATTGATTATACATCTCCAACTCAATCAATCAATGCCACAAAACCGACACTCAAATATAACTCTTGACCAAACTCCTCATCATTATCCTTCTTGATCGAATGCAACAATCCTCAAGAATAAAAAAGAGAATCAACCATGAAACAGAGAAAAAAGACTAATCTCTCAATCTTCGCAATCGTCTTCTCTCTATTCCTCTTCGGATTCTTCATGTACAATAACAACATCAAATCCATATCTTACTTCACATCTTCAAACCCATTTACAAAAAAAGTAGAGTTACCACCGGAAGACTGCGATCTCTTCACCGGAAAATGGGTTTTCGACAACAAGACACATCCATTATACAAAGAAGAACACTGCGAGTTTTTAACAGAACAAATAACTTGTTTAAGAAACGGAAGAAAAGATTCTCTGTTTCAGAATTGGAGATGGCAACCTAAAAATTGTTCTTTACCAAAGTATGTTTTTCAAAATGCTCTGTTTTTTTATTCCTCCGGTTTGATCAGATTCGGTTTTTGATGATTGTGTTGTTCTGATTTGGTTTTGAAGATTTGAAGCAAGAGTGTTGTTGGAGAAACTGAGGAACAAGAGATTGATGTTTGTCGGTGACTCGCTTAACCGGAATCAGTGGGAATCAATGGTTTGTTTGGTTCAATCTGTGATTCCTCCCGGTAAGAAAAGCTTAAACCGGACCGGTTCTCTCACCGTTTTCCAAATCCAGGTAATGCAATAACACTTGTGTCACAATAACTGACACCAATTAGGCAAATTACTACATTACTTCATAAATTTCTTAGTTTTTGGTATTTTTTTTATAAAAAAGGATTATAATGCAACGGTGGAGTTTTACTGGGCACCATTTTTGGTGGAATCAAATTCAGATGATCCAGCTAAACACAGTATAATCGACCGTATAATAATGCCAGAGTCTATTGATAAACATGGAGTCAACTGGAAAAACGTTGACTTTCTTGTATTTAATAGTTACATTTGGTGGATGAACACTCTCTCTATCAAAGTCCTGTAAGTAGTAGTATACACTAATTACACTCATACAAACATATTCATGTATATATATATATATAATGAATTTTGAGGATTGATGATTTGTGATTGACGTGTACAGACGTGGATCGTTCGATGAAGGTGACACGGAATACGATGAGATCCGACGGCCAATAGCGTATGAGAGGATGTTGAGGACATTGGGAGATTGGGTGGACCATAACATTGATCCTCTCAGTACAACTGTTTTCTTCATGAGCATGTCTCCTAATCACATCAAGTAATTAATTTCTATCCACAATGTTATTGAAGTCTCTTTAGTTTTGGTTAGTTTTTAGAATGAAATCATTAATTCTGTTTAGGAGCTTGGATTGGGGGAATCCTAAGGGTATAATGTGCGCATTAGAGACTACACCGATCCTAAACAAGTCGATGGTGTTCAACGCGGGGGCGGGCTATAGGTTGTTTTCGGAGATAGGGACGGACTATAGACTGTTTCCGCTTGTGGAGAATGTGACGCGGTCTCTAAAAGTTCCTATTCATTTCCTCAACATTACTGGATTGTCTGAGTATCGTAAAGATGCACATACTTCGGTTTACACGATCAGGCAAGGCAAATTGTTGACGCGGAAGCAGCAAAACGATCCAGCGAATTACGCTGACTGTATCCATTGGTGCTTACCTGGCCTTCCCGATACTTGGAACGAGTTACTCTATACGCAAATCCTTTCTAAATCGCCATGTCCCAAAAGATGATATTATTTGGATTCTCTCATCCATTTTTTTGTTGGTTTTAAAAAAAAATTCTTGTGATGTATATACGATGAAAATGTTAAAGGAATTTGCCATAGAACGTTTGGTTGATTAAGGCTTAAAAGTTTCCTACATCGATTTTATTCAAATCGGTATATATGTTAACCAAAACATGTTCACAAACAGAGAAATATAAAGGCCAAATGGTATTTGTAACAATTCTCAAGTCATATATATGTTTAATAAGTGCATATTTCACCGGACAACATATATGTATTATAATTATAGTAAATGACAAGATTAGTAGGTGTGAATTATCAGCTCCATGAACTGTAAAAGATGTTGGATTAGTTGAGACTAAGAGCATTTTGATTAACCAACTACAATCCAACATTCATGATCATTCAACCATTTTCTCTCATATGTCCAAGAAACCGAAAAACTAACAAAATGAAACAAAGTAGCACTACACAGAAAAATCCTTACCTTCCTTTATCATTCTTCGCAATCATTCTTCTTCCCGCGTTCCTTCTCGGATGCTATCTGTACAATGCCAAGCCGAGGATTGACCAATTTCAAGAATCGACGACAAATAAACAACAAGAACGCGTCAGTCCACCAAATCTAGTGCCATTAGTCGTCTGCGATGTTTTCACAGGAAAATGGGTTCTTGATAACGTCACACATCCTTTATACAAAGCAGACGAATGCGAGTTTCTCACAGAATGGGTTACATGTACGAGAAACGGAAGACCAGACTCAAAATACCAGAAATGGCGATGGCAACCTCGAGATTGCTCTTTACCAAGGTCAGTTACTACTCTCCGAGAATAAGCAAATCAAGTTACACTTCCTTTCAAAAGACTTTATTTTTACGGATTCTAGGTTCGACGCGAAGCTGCTGCTAGAGAAACTCAGAGGAAAGAAACTAATGTTCATCGGTGATTCGATACATTACAATCAATGGCAATCCATGGTTTGTATGGTCCAATCCATCATTCCCTCGGGCAAAAAGACCGTAAAACACACCGCACAAATGTCAATCTTCAATACAGAGGAATACAATACCACTATAGCATTTTACTGGGCACCTTTCTTAGTAGAATCAAATGCTGATCCTCCAGATAAAAGAGATGGTAAAACAGAACCAATCATAATACCTCGATCGATATCGAAGCACGGCGAGTACTGGAAAGACGCAGATTACCTCGTCTTCAATACGTATATATGGTGGACTAGACATTCCAAGATCAAAGTTCTGTAAGTAATGACAATTCTCTCTACCAAAGTTCCAATTTTTTTTTGCCAAATCTTGATAAAGTTTCTACCTTTATGATGAAGAAAACAAGGATCTTTCAATGAAGGGTCACAAGAACATGATGAAATAGGAATCTATACCATGTATGAACAAGTGTTATGGACATGGGTAAATTGGTTAGAACAAAACATTAACACAATTCGAACATCTATCTTCTTCAGTAGCATGTCACCGAGTCATATCAGGTAAACAAAAACCCCAAATTTACCAAAAACCCAAATTCGTTTTTTTCGATTTTAATTGATGACAAAAAAAATGCAACAGGAGTTCGGATTGGGGAATCAATGGAGGAGGAAGCGGAAAGTGCGAGAAAGAGACAGAACCTATACTAGACATGTCAAGACCGATCGATGTCGGAACAAATCGAAAGCTTTACGAAATCGCGGAGAATGTGACGAAATCGGAGAAAGTGAGGATTCGTTTTCTGGACATAACGAAGATGTCTGAATACAGGAAAGATGGGCATACTTCTTTTTACGGATCGGTAAATGGGTTACTGATAACTCCGGAGGAGAAATTGGATCCGACGACATTCGCTGATTGTTATCATTGGTGTCTTCCTGGATTGCCAGATTCATGGAATGAGTTATTCTCTCTGTATATTATCTATACAACTTAAATATTTATTTTCTTTGTAAGAATTCGAAAAAATTTCACCAATAGAATTCATGGGAAATGTCCAAAGTTTTACCGGAAGAGGCGAAAGAACGGCGAATAGATTAAAGTAAACCGCCTGGACCTTTTCTTTACTAAACCAACTTGAACCGGTTAATTGATTACGGTCCAAAATTTACCAATTTCCGGTTTTTACTTCTTTATTTTTTTCACTAAAACTAGGTCTGGGCATTCGGGTGTTCGGGTCCGATCGAGTACATGTTCTATTGGGTCTACTAGTTTTGTACCTATACATATACTTGTAAAGTTTCAGTTCGGTTCAGGTTCGAGTCTTAGCGAGTACAGGTTCGGGTACATGTTCCATATTACTGAACATGTAGAAATCCAAAACATGTATTTGTATGGCATGTTTAGTTAAGACTCACTGTTTGTTTGTGTGTTTTCCTTAATAATGTTTATAAGTTATAAATTATGTTCATTTTGTTGCGGTAGATCAAGCAACGAGTCGTGAATTTGATGATTAGCTTAAACCCATATGTTTTCTACCTATTTTAATTTTAGATCGGCAATTGACACTAATGTTCTAATCATTTTTCTTTTTATGCTCAAAAGTTTTTTGTTACATGTAGCAAAATGGCTATTGAACATGATGTATGCCTCTATTGAGACAAGTGAAAGGTTCGGAAGGAGAAACAACAAACTGGCATTCACTCTCTTTTGTTGATTCGATTCAGATGGAAAGGGGTGGATCGATGGCACCACAAAGAGTATGAACGACTCTTTGATACAACAAGTACTCTCGTTCAAGGGGGAATCCGCACACAAGAACAAGAACACAAAAAAAACTCTTACAACGGCTTGTAAGAAAATACGGCTCTCTTTATTGATAATAAGTTAAAGCGTGACTACAATGCTGCATATGGAACTTTATAAATAGTTCTTCAGCCGTGACCTTCGAGGGTCGAGATTCAATCTAAAAAAAAAAAAAAAAATTACATCAAAAGAAACAAAAGGGAAACAAATCAAACGAAACATGGGAAACTTGTGTTTTTCTCACAAAATTACAACTCTAAGAATTCTGAATAAATGAGGGAGAGTTGACGTGATTTCCTCCTGCAAAATCAATATGGAAATAATAAAAATGGAACTTACCTTATTAGTTTGAAGGAGGGGCCAGACTTGTTCTGTTTCAAATTCTTCATGTATTCCTTTGTTCTTCAAGCTAGTTTCCATATCCATGTTGTCTTCGTGTAATGCATTTGAGAAGAGGAAATGGTTCACGTCAAAGTCAAGTTGTTGTATCATGAGCTCGTGTTGCTTTGACTTAAAAATCATGTACGGGTGGTTGCTTGAGTGAGTTGAGGAGTGTTAGTGCAGCTGCGTTGAACTTCTCTCGGAGCTTCCTAGTGTGTGACTGTGTCATAGGTCCATCTCTCACTTCTTGTACCACTTATGGTACAACTTCTGGTACAGCAGATAAGGGGTCTTTAGTTGCTTCTTCTTCAACAAAACTCTTCATGGTCTCTTCTTCCTCATCTTGTAAGTCTTGTATTAGGTCGTTGGAATCGATGTCCTTTTCAGAACATGTGAACGAATTATATGAAATATTTTAGGATATATATTATTTAAGTCGTCTAGACCATCAACATTAATGATGCAAGTACAAATGCATGAATTTTTAATTAGATTATATGTATATAATGTAGTACTAATATTTAAATGAGCAATTAATTTGGACAAAATGAAAAGAATATGAAGCAAAAAAACATAAAATATTTGAAATACAAATTCTAAAATTCAAACTACTTGAAAATGTGACAAAAAAATCATATCTAAAATCAAACTACTTAAAAATGTGGCAAAATATACCTAGGCCTCAACATATGGGTATTCGGATCGGGTACACGTTCGAGTCTTATCGAGTACAAGTTTTATCAGCTCTAGAAATTTTATACACATACATGTATCTATAAAATTTCGGGTCGGATACATATTCGGTTAGTACAGGTTCGGGTATACATGTTCAAGTAATTATGCCCAGGAGTAACTAAAACTAAGGTTTTGTAAAGTTACTTGTAGTTTATGTTTAAGAATTTTAGAAGATCAGAATTAGTACTGGTCAATCCATTTTAAGTAAGGATTTTTATGGATAGTTTTCAGGAAATTAAAAGAGGAATTAAATTAAAGAGAAACTGTGGTGAGAGAAGTCTTTCGTCTTTGTATTATGACAACCTTTTTGAATATGATCTTCTCGTTTTAGTCACTCTTAAGTCTTAAGTGATAACCACCGAACGGATAAGATTAAGTTGTCTCAAATTGTCAAAATGGTTTAATGTTGCACTTTCATCATAAATCATGTTCTTTGTACTTTATTTGCATCCAACTCTTAGGAACCACAAATCATAAGCTAAAAACAATTTGGAACTTGATTACCTCGAGCATATAGTAATAGTTATCAATTAATCATGATTGATACCTTTATTTACATGTCAAACACCGGACAAAATTTCTCAATAACTTAAGACCTAATGAAATTAATCAACTTTAACTTAATACTAAATGTTAATGAATCATGGCTCAAAGTGTTGTAGCTGAATTATGATTAGACTAATATCATCCAAGCACCCTCTCTTACACGATAGTTCGGCTAGTTTCTTGCAAGCAGAAAGTGTCTTTGGATTCTCTACTCCTACGCAGTACGGTCGTACCACATCGACCGCCTCTTGGTTCGATACCTATAACGTTCGTAAAAAAGTCCAGTTCAACAATCAAACCGGTAGACTATAAAAAGAATCAATTTTGAAACATTTTGAGTTTTTCTTACCTTATCCCAAAGGCCGTCCGAAGCTAAGATCAGGAACTCGAATTCCGGTTTAATCCGTAAAGTTCTGGTCTCTGGTTCAGATATTACCCACTTCTTGAGATACCGGTCGCCAATTCCACGTGAGACGGCTAATGTTCCTTGAATTCTCCAAACGCCATTGCAGCAGTCAACATAACCACCCTACATACACACACAACAAAATTCAGTAAACCAGACCCAATCAAACACAAATCAAACCAAACCGGACTAAAGCATAATCTGAATGGTTGAATGATTCTTCAATTTTGCAGATTTTAACCATTCACATTTTCTTTCACCCATCAGGCTATTCCATAGATTTGAATATAAAAAATATATATAAATGTGAAAACTCTACCCCTCAAATTTTCATCTAAATGAAGGTTTTTTCCGCATTTTTTTCGATTTCCAGCAATTCCATAATGTTACCAATATAGTGAGAATATGATGAAAAACTCACCAATGCTTCAATCCTTCTGAGCTCATTTGCTTGAGAAGGATTGTGATCGGTAGTAAGAGCTTCCGCAACTCCACCACGGCATATAACAGCCCGGCAATCTCCCGCATTCGAAACCGCTAGCACGCCTTTCGATATCAGAGCGGTTACACAACACGCACCGCCTTTTGAACCTTCTTTCAAGAAAGCCTCGTCTGTTTTGTTGTAACCTTCTTTTATCGCTCTCTCAATCGAGTAACCTTCTTCTCTTGAACTCTCGATATTGTTCCTGAGATTCCTAGCCGCGAACTCCGCGGCTTTGGATCCGCCGTGACCATCAAAAACGCCGAAGAAAGCCTTTTTCCGAGCTCCCTCGTGGTTGGTATCAACCTCCGCAACATACCGATCTTCCATTGGTCCGCGTCTTCCTCTCTTGCAATAAACAGAGTAATATCCATCTTCCTCTGCTTCAACAACCTCAACCGATTTTTCCGGCGTCTTCGCCGTCGCATTACACCACGATGGAACCGCCGGAGCCACCGTTAGGTCAAGCATAGGCGGTCGTTTTCTTTTCAACACCGAATCAAAATCCGGAGTCGTTTCCTTTGGCTTCCTTGGAGAACAAGCAACCATAGACAGCTTCGGTGGTGTCGAACGCGGTGAAGACGACGGCGTTTTGACCGAAGTCGGAGAAAAAACTAACGGAGACGGGAAGAAAACCGGCGATTCCGGCGCCATGATTACTGATCTGTTCATCTCTGTGTGATGATTCTTCTCTTGATTTGGTTGTTTGGTCGGATTCTTAAAGAGTTGCATATAAAAAAAAGAGAGAGAAGAAGAAATAGAAAATAGGGTTGCTTTTATTTTTTTCTTTCTTGCTTTTAATTTATTTCTTGTTGTTTACGTCTGAGAAAGCAAGAACCTTGTGAAAAGCGGAATATATATATGACCAAGTTTTGGTCAATGGTCAACGAAGATTATTTCTCTTTCTTCATGCTAATTAAACACATTGGTGACCAAGTCTCTCTTTCTTTATCTCTCGTAATTTAGTCAAATTCACGTCGGTGCCAAAATTACCAATCTCTATCATTTTGCTTTATTATTTTGCCATAACGAGATTTTTGTATAGTTGAATATTTGGTTGGACTAGGTGATCACGTGAATATTTTTATGCTTTGAATGGTGAACTAACTATATATGTGTGTGCCGTCCATTGAATACAATTGTGTCATGCATTAATTTTATTATACATTATAATTATTTATTTACTGTGTTTATTGTTACAAGAACTCTTTTTATTAATCTTTGAAATAGATTAATATGATCGATTTGAACATGTAAAAAAAGGGGTTAGATTAACTGAATATGAATTAATTGAAAAACCATTAACGCCATTTAAACATAACGCATGTTTTTTCTCTGTTGCATATATTCCTAACCCATTCATGGTAATAGCTAGTAAAACATTTTTTTCAAACCTCATCTATGAGTGATAATGTGTATTCTGAAAAACATGGATCTTTTAGTTTACACGATTTAACAAGGCAAAAAGTTTAATTTACACGCTCCAGCCAAAATGAGATACAATAAGCTTGTAAACTAGTAAAGTTCCCTCGTAAAACATGGAAAACGGTCATTTTAATATTTAACTGCCCATTTTGCGTCAAAACAAATATCAACTTTTTAATGGTTAACGTTTTGTAAACTGCTATTAAATCGACTAATTTTCATATCTAATTTTTTTTTGGTGACAATTTTCATACCTAATTTGGTCGAGTCAACATAAGTTTGTGTATTTTATTACTCATTAAGAAGTTGGTATTTTTTTGGGTGCAAAACGAAGAATTTAATATTTAATGACATTTTTCCCTTCTTTTTCTAATCTCAAAACACTGTCGATTTGAGTAACAGCTATAATACACAGTGGTTAATGTTTTGTAAACGGTTATTAATTAAAGTCGACTAAATTTATACCTATTATAGCCGAGTCAACATACGTTTGTGTTTTTGTGATTTATTAAGAAGTTTGTATATTTTCTGATTCATTTAGAAATTAGTGTTTATTTTGGCGTAAAATAGACAATTCAATACTAAAACGATATTTTTCCATTTTTTATGAGCAATTTTTTTTTAGTTTACAAGCTTATTGTATCTCATTTTTTATTGTATATAATTTTATACTTAAATTGGCCGAGTCAACATAAGTTTGTGTATTTTATGATTCATTATAAAATTGATATTTGTTTTGGCGTAAAATATAGAGTTCAATATTAAAATAACAGTATTCCCTTTTCTCTGATTAATTTTAAAACAACATCGGTCTGAAACTTTACGGTTACAGTAAACGGTAGTTAACGTTTTGTAAACGACTGTTAGAATTCACTAATTTTATATCAAATTGGTCGAGTCAACATAAATTTGTGTAGTTTATATATAACTCATTTAGAAATTGATATTTGTTTTAGCGTAAAATGAAGAGTTTGCTATCAAAATTATAGTTTTCCCATAAAAAATAGGATTGTTTGCGACAATCCTTTTTTATTTATGCAACTAAAACACAAATTATTCCGTTTTTTTACAATACAAACAATCTTTTTACGGCATACAATTTTTTTTAATCTTTATACAACACCAGATTCATGTTTCTTTGTAATTACAAAAATGTGCTAAATATACTCACAATGTAAATACAATAATTGTTGACCAAAAAAGATAAGTACTAAGAATTAGGGAATTAGTCATTTCTGGTCTTCCTAACTATTTTCATCTACTATGCATGTATCACAGCTATTAGAATATTACCGCCATAGGTTTTGCATTCATTGCTAATTAATTTAGAAGTAGAATTCATCAACTTTCCAAGTCAATGGTCGTCTATATATGAATAAGTAAGAACCGTTCCCAACTTTTGACAGAATATACTATTCGTGAGTACGAGTTCAATAGACTCGAAAAGACTTGAAACATATGCCTTTCTAGAAAAGTTAATTCATTTTCTTGAATTTGGGGTATATTAATATAAACTCCTTCTAGTGAACCTGAAATTAATGTCCGGTATTTCATAGTTGGTATGTTTCACTCTATTAAAAAAAACTGATTCTGTGTATTGAATTGCTTTGGATATATAGACCGTCTTTAAGATAAAGTCAATGATTTTTTAGACCTGGCAAAAAGAATTAAATTGTTTTTATGGAAAGATGAACAAGATCTCGATTTTAAGACATCACACAATACGTAAGTGTGTATGTATTAATGTGTATGATTGAGGAACAGTTGACCCTAACTCGTCATTGAGGAACAGAAATACCTTCCCTCGCAAGGATCAGTCTCTCGTGTCGGCCTTTTTTGACTTGGCGATCCAATTAGAGTTTCATTTTTGGTTTACAATAATACAGCTAAAAAAAATATATTAAACATAAACATTGTTTTAGCTATAAAATTGACGTTATAGTGATATAGATAGCTGTTAGGCACAAAATAAATTCACATCATCGAATCAAAATACATATGTCATAGAAAGATTAGCGTATCCTAAGCAATAGAGAATACCACACAAAATGAGTTCGATCGTCAAAATCTAGGGTTTGTTAAGATTCCACGTGCCTAAATATAAATTAATAGGGGCTTAAAATTCTATCAATCAAATTTATGAAAATGACTTACAAATTAACGTCGTATTGATCGTTTCTTTCAAAATGATTCATAGCCAATTTTTATTAAAGAAAATTATTCAGATACTTTAATTTCTTTATAAAATTGAATACATACCTACACGTCCAAGTCCATCCTTAAAACAGCAATTGATCTTACGTGGATTAATTAATCTTAAACATATAAAAAGAAAATGAAATGGAATGGAATCTATGAAGAAGGTTAAACGCAAATTCTCTATACCTCTAGTCTCTAGAGCTTTGTTTCAATAGATTGTCCACATGTGATAAAATGCTACATTGGAACATTGGTATTACGGGTCATTGCATTCTCTGCCAAAACACCATCAAAACTCGGAATCATTTTTATTTCGAGTGCAGGTTTTCAGAAGACATATGGAGGGTCCTAGCTCATAATCTACTTGGACAAAAGTATACAACGACTTGGGACATTTTGGTGGAACTCTTAGTGGATGACACTCTTGACAAAACCACACAATTCCTTCTTCGATACACGTTTCAAGCCACGCTTCATTCGATTTGGAGGGAACGGAATAATAGGCGACATGGGGAAGCCTCGCTTACTACTTCGCAATTAGCCAAATTCATCGATAAACAACTCCGCAACAAGCTGTCAACGATTCGAGGAAAGGGTAATGGTCAATTGGATGGAGGATTAGAAGCATGATTTGCTTCCCGCGCTGATTGCTCTTTATTTGTTGTAATAGTAGATTTTAATACAAAACTCGGCACAACGAAGTACTAGTTGTAAAAACGTTTTTTTTTTTTGAATTAATTTGACATTCAATTAAAAAAAAAAAAAAAAAAGTCTGTCTTGAAGAAGGTGGTCACGGCTTTAATAATATTATGCATGCCTTAGATTTAGTCATTTAGGTGTACACAAATAAATAGATATAGGTGTTGAAAATTCTAGCTAGAAATTTATAATATTCGATTTTGAAGTTGAGAGGAAAATTAGATTTAGGCGATATAATTTATATGTTTTCCGTTTTGTTTTTTTTTCTAAAAGAGACTTAACATAGTATACGCTTTCAAATGGAAATATTGTAAAATGAACATTTTTTCTCATATGTAAAATGAACATTTACATATGATAAACTGATTAAATTCGATGAACGTATTTAATCAACAATGATTGGGAAATGAACATGATCTATATATGGACCACCTAACGTCAACGAGTTTTGACCAGAAAATTTATATATTCACCTAACCATAAAGCACCAAATGTACAGTGAACTACTCCCCACATTCAAATCAAACCAATCCATTGTCCATATGCGTCGAGATAATGTACAGGGTTCTTCACTATAGTCATATTCATATAATTAGTATATCAGTTGAAATATTTGAAATAATTGCAAGTATTTATAATAAGGCAACACATAAAATAACTTCGGGGTATAGTTAATTAAAGGACACATGGTAAAGAAACACGGCACTTCCAGGTTCCAAATATACGTCAGCGAACTAAATCAGACACGTGACATGTTAGCAGCAAAGAAGAGCACACGTATGACGTACCGATTGTCCCTGACTCACCACGTCGGACCTGCACGTGGCAACACAAGCAAAACCACCTCCCAAACAATACGCAGCCATTTATTTATATAGACCGATCTCCTTCGAATCATCATCATCAAGTCGTTAGGGTTTATGTGTTTTGTTCTGTATAAAAGAAGAAGTTAGGGTTTCAATAACGTGTGGTATAAGTAAAAGAACCGTATAGATATGTCGTCTCAACAAGAGAAGAAGCAACTGGACGAAATGGCGAAGAAGGGAGAGACCGTCGTGCCAGGTGGCACTGGAGGCAAAAGCTTGGAAGCTCAACAACATCTCGCTGAAGGTGTCTCTCCCTTTTCATGATTAAGTTATATATGTTAACTACGATAATGAGATTAATGTTTATGAGAAGGGAGGAGTCGAGGAGGGCAAACGAGGAAGGAACAGTTGGGGACCGAAGGATATCAAAACATGGGACGTAAAGGCGGTCTTAGTACCGGAGACAAGCCTAGTGGGGGAAAAAATGAGGGTGAGATTGACGAATCCAAGTTTAAGACCAAGACCTAAACCGGTTTAGGGATGTGATAATCCGGTTTAATTTAGATATTTCCTATGTTGTGTTTAGTATTCCTGTTGTAGGTTAACGTGCTTCTTGGGTAGTCTACGGATGATGATCATGGATGATGTGTGTGTTTATGTTTTCGTCTGATTTTATGTTTTTTTTCTCGGGAGCATTTCGTTTGTTTAGCCGCAGCGAAATGTGTCTTGTGTTTTATTTAAGTTTGCGAGAAGAAGGTAAATAACAATTGTTGTTGACATGTATGTGCTTGTGACTTTGTGTGTGTCTTTGGCACAACTTGAAAATGGGATTTTCAACGTAATTTAATATTGTTGTTGAGGTGATTGGGATCAGAAATTATATGCAACGAGAAGAAAGGATTTTCAACGTAATTTAATATTGTTGTTGAGGTGATTGGGATCCGAAATTATATGCAACGAGAAGAAACTAGCTAAAGCTAGCTTATTTCTGAAAAGAAGAATAAACCGAAAAATCCCGAACATTTTAGTTTCTTCCTTCGTTGGTCAAGTTGTGGTACCGTCCAAAGAGAACAATTTGATACAGTGGCGGAGGCAGAACAATTTTTCATTGGGGGCATATATACTAATCTAAATAGAAAGCTAAATAAATAGATAGTGAAACCGTTGTCTCTTAAATAAAACGTATCTTACAAATGTTATAAAAAGAAACACCTTACAAACATACTCTACGCTCAGCCATGATTTGAAACTTTTTCATCACGGTTTCGTTAGTAACCGATTCAAGCAACTCCTTCTCAACGAAACAAACAAGACAATCACTTAAAAATTGATCTCCAATTCGATTGCGCGAGGTTGTCTTCACAAACTTCATTGCAGAGAAACATCTTTCGACGGTTGCCGTAGCAACCGGTAAAGTCAATGCTAACTTCAAAAGCCTATAAACAAGAGGATGCACAAGATCTTTTTGTGTTTCCACCATCATACGAGAAAGATCTCCGAGACTCTTCAAATTATTAAATCGTTCATCTTCTCTTACATTGTCGATGTAGATATCAAGTTGTTTTTCAAGAGAAGAACGCTCAAAAAAACTAAAATCTTCTGGATAGAACTCAACCAATTTCACCAACTTATCTTTGTCAAACTGCTTGAATGAATTTGCAGGACTTAAAGAAGCCATACAAATAAGGAGTTGAGTATTTACCTCAGTGAAACGATCATTGAACTCTTGAAGTTGCATATCCAGGACAACATTAAAACAATTGATCTTGTAATGGTGTAAGTTTGTTACATTATTTTTCCTCCTTGGCCTCCTTGTATCAACAAACTCATCTTCCATCATGATCATTTCAATATCATGTTTCTCACAAAAAGAAGAAACCTTAACCATAAGCGAGTGCCATCCATCATCTCTAAGTCTCTGCAATTCTCGCTTAGTAGATTGGACCAATGAAACAACATTAAGAATGTCTTGATTTTCTTTTTGCAAAGCCATAGATAGATTATGAGTTAGCCCCAAAATAAGCAACATCAACTGCATATAGAACACAAAATCAAATGTATGGAAGTACTTCATAAGACCATACGCTTGGCGTTTCTTTGAGTCCTCAATACCGTCGCTTTGAATATATTCAAGCACCTTAATAACCGATGGAAATAACTCAACCAAACGCAACAATGTCTTATGATGAGAACCCCAACGAGTATTTGATGGTCTTGGAAGAGAACTCTCTTGATTTTTTCCTTTTCCTGTGCTTAGTTCACCGTTTTTAATTCTTTCCTCAATATCTTTTCGGGAATTTTCTCGAAGCATATCTTTTCGTTTGCACGAAGCTCCAACCACATTCAATAATGTAGAAATCATATCAAAAAAATCACCAACTTCAAAATGTTTCTTCGCAACCGCCACTACAACCAATTGAAGTTGATGAGCAAAGCAATGGACATAATAACCCGAACTGTTTTCCCTAAGAATCAAAGACCGGAGGCCATTAAATTCACCTTTCATATTACTCGCTCCATCGTAACCTTGCCCTCTCACATTTTTCAAGCTCAATCCGTACTTAGCAAACAAATCATCAATAGCAAGCTTGAGTGACAAAGAAGATGTTTCTTTCACGTGAACAACACCAACAAATCTTTCTTTGATTGTTCCGGTCTTATCGACGAACCGTAAAACAACAGCCATTTGTTCTTTGTAAGAAACATCGGCCGATTCATCCACTAGTAGACCAAAAACACCATGACCGATTTCTTCAATAATAGATTTCACAACTTCTTCCGCAAAACAATTGACAATATCTTTCTGAATCGGTGGAGAAGTCATCTGATTGTTTTTTGGAGCATTCTCCAAAACAACCTTACTTACAACCTCGTTCTGATCAGCCGTGTATTGCAAAAGTTGTAAGAAATTTCCTTTATTAGTAGAATCTTGTGACTCATCATGAGCACGGAAAGGTAATCCTTGTTGCAACAAATATCTAGACGCATCAATTGAAGCATTTAACCGAATACGGTGCTCATTTTTTACCACATCACCATGTTTATAAAAAGCTTGCTTGATAGAATGGTCTTGCTTGCTCAAAGAATCACACTTCTTAACAGTAATATTTTGAAAGCTATTCGCTGCACCCATATGAGAAGATAATCTCTCAGATTTATTCCAACCACGAAAGCCTTTCGTCACAAATGCATCATTCCCACCTTGTTTTTGTATATCATCTCTAAACAAGTAACAACACAAACAAAAAGCTCTTTCTTTCGACACACTATACTCAAGCCAATTATATTGACTAAACCAAGTTGGATTAAATCTTCTCTGTGAATTTCCAATCTTCCTTTTCTCAAAAGGATGACCATAAGGCTTACAAGGACCTCTAGCTAAATACTTGCGTCTTACCTCGTCTCTCTGATTTGGATTATACTCCAAAATCTTTTTTCTTTTAGCAGGATCCCATGGCAAATCATCCAAATTGCTCTCATTCTCAAAAGTTGAAGTAGATTTTCTTTTAAAATACCTTTCCATTGATCTGATTAGAGATAAGAATAATAAAAAATTAGCTTGCATCAAACAACAAAATTACTTAAACGATGCAAAACGTAAAAGAGAGTTGATAAAACTCACCAATTGATTGAGAAAGTTTTGATGAGTGCTAGTTTCAGTACTAGCTAGTTTTGTGTGAAAAGAAGACTCTGGAAACTCAAACGTCGAAGATTGTTAACGATGCTTAAACTATAATTTTTGTTTAGGTTTTATAACCTTTGTTAATGGGCCATATAATGATATTATTTGGGCTGAGATTTCGTTTTATTGCTTCGGTCGAACTATATAATTAATTTGTGTTTAGAAATCTTTTTTTTTTCAACAGAAATCTAGTTTTTGGTTTAAAAATAAAGAAATGGGGCAGGAAATACAAAACAAATGGGGAGCATTAGTATTTGGCTA
The DNA here is from genome assembly GCA_963576765.1 of Draba incana. Taxonomy (NCBI): domain Eukaryota; kingdom Viridiplantae; phylum Streptophyta; class Magnoliopsida; order Brassicales; family Brassicaceae; genus Draba; species Draba incana. Next base: position 7,896,741 of record OY755202.1, on the reverse strand, counting down.
TAATAATTAGTATCAGTTTTTGGTTTTGAATTGTGCAATTGGTCAAATAAAGGAATGGGGGCAAACAATATTTAACAAGTGGGGGCATTTATATTGGGCTTTGATAATTTACACTAATTAAAAAAAATTCGTTGGGGTCATTGGCCCCCCACTTAACCCACATGCCTCCGCCACTGATTTGATAGCAACTAAAAACAAATATATTTTATATACGGGAAATCAGAATAGTGTAAGCTCAAAATTTCAGCTCATTATATGATCAGGGTCGGTCTAAAAGCCTCCGCTGAGTTTCACATGTGTATTAACAAAATTAGCATAAGAAAAAGACATGAGCATCCAAAAACATTGTCAATAATTAAGAATCTTTCGAATCAATTAAGTATAGTACAATAATTAAAGTAGTGACGTGAATGAGAAGGATACTCGTGTAGTAGTATTATACAAAAATAAAAATAAAAAAGAAGTTGCATCACTAGAACCGTAGAAAAAAAATCGCACCCAAATTATCGTCATCAATAAGATGGTGCACGAGGGCGGAGACAGTGTAGACTCTATTAGCACTTTGCCTGATGAAATTCTCCAACATATCCTCTCTTATTTTCTGACCAAATTAGTCATCAGAACTTCTGTTTTGTCCAAACGATGGAGACATGTATGGTGCGACACACCTTTTTTTTTTTCTTTTTTTTTCAGCGACACACCTTTCCTCTCCTTCTATCGTTATACACTGAATGCTGATTCGATAAACAATATGGGAAACGAGTTTCTAGCTCCATACCTACACGTTCGAACATATACCATACATTGACAAATGGATCGAGTTCGCCATGTCCCGAAACATGGAGAATATGTCGCTGGATCTTGGTTTTCATTACTATGATCATGAGCACAACTTTCCTGATTGATTCTATATCAATTCTTTTGTTAAGCAACTTAGTATTGAATTAAGATGTAAGAAAATGAAGATTCCAAGTTGCTCTGTCTCTTGGACTTCTTCGAAGGAGCTTTCATTGCATCGTTGCATAATTTCTTACACTACAAGGAAACAGCCTGTTTTCTGACGGAAATTTTTTCCGTCAGGGTTTCCGTCGGCCAATTCCGTCGGAATTCAGACGGTTTTCCGACAATAAATCATTCCGTCAGAAAACCGTCTGTTTGTCCTGACGGAATTCTGACAAAAATCATTCCGTCAGGATTGCCGTCCGGATGCCGTCCGTAAATCGTCAGAATCAACCGACGGTTTCCTGACGGAAATAATCCGTCTTGTCTTTTCGTTGACATTCTGACGGAAACCTGACGGAAAACGGATATTTCTGTCTGGCGGACGGATTTCCGACGGATTCTGACGGCTTCCGATGTCGGCAAACTTTGGGTGGTTAACATATCGTGTGGGTTGGCCGATGGGACTGAAGTGTTGCTATGTCGGACGTTTTGACGGTTGGCTGACGGAAATCTGACGGTTATTCATTCTGTATAAGGTCTCGCATTTCTTCCGACGTTCATAACAACATTTCAAAACCAAAAAAAACAAAAATTTAGAGATGAGTTCTTCATATTTTCGGTCATGGATGGACGAGCCAATGATGGAAGAGGGGTCGAACTTATTAACGACCGAATACGCTCAAGGTATTTGCGAGTTTATGCAGTTACCTAAAAATCAAGAGGCAGCCAACAAAGGTCAGGATATCAAATGTCCTTGCTCTAATTGCTGTAATAGAATTAGTGTTGCGATTCCTATTGTTTGGAACCACTTATATAGATACGGATTTAGGGCGGGATATAAGGTTTGGTATTTACATGGAGAAAGGAATTATGAATATGGTAGTACCAGTAGCAATGAACCTTATTTTCCGTCTAGCGTAGGGGAATCTACGGCGGAAGTAGATGTTGGGGTAAGTACGGTTGCGATGGTAAACGATGCGTTTAGAGAGAATTTGCAGTCGGGTGTGTATCATCATGAGGGTGATAGGGTTGAAGAGCCTAATTTAGAATCTCAGAGGTTTTTCAATATGTTAGACGCAGCAAAGCAACCTCTATACAGCGGTTGTAGGGATGGTCATTCACCGCTGTCTTCTGCCACTAGGATGATGAACCTGAAGACTGATTATAATTTGTCCGAAGAATGTGTTGATGCATTCGCCGAGTTCGTGAAAGATGTTTTGCCAGAAGATAATCTGGCCCCAGGATCATACTACGAGGTCCAAAAACTTGTCGCCGGACTTGGTTTGCCCTACCAGGTTATAGATGTGTGCATCGACAACTGTATGATATACTGGAGAGAAGACGAGAACCGAAACAAATGTAAATTTTGCCACAAACCCCGGTTCCAGGACACAAGCGGCAGGGTGAAGATTCCATTCAAACGGATGTGGTATTTACCCTTAACGGAGAGGTTGAAGAGGCTGTACGATTCAAACCGCACAGCTAAGGCTATGAAATGGCATGCAGAGCATAATCAAGATGGAGATATCACGCATCCTTCTAATGCGGAAGCTTGGAAACACTTCCAATCCGTATATCCAGATTTTGCATCTGAACGACGGAATGTATACATAGGCTTATCCACTGATGGTTTCAACCCGTTTGGCAAGCATGGAAGAAAATATTCACTGTGGCCGGTCATCGTAACACCTTACAATTTGCCTCCATCTATGTGCATGCGGCGAGAGTTCTTGTTTCTGTCAATTCTAGTTCCCGGGCCAGATCATCCAAGACGGTCGCTCGATATATTCCTCCAACCATTGATCTGTGAGTTGCAGATGTTGTGGGAGCATGGTGTTGAGGCATATGACGTTTCGGTCCAGCAGAATTTCTACATGCGTGCGGTTCTTATGTGGACCATAAGCGATTTTCCGGCATACGGTATGTTATCTGGATGGACAACGCATGGAAGATTGGCATGTCCTTATTGCCAAGACAATACTTCTGCTTTCCAACTGCAGCACGGAAGGAAGACATCGTGGTTTGATTGTCATAGGTGTTTTTTACCGGCAAATCATCCATACCGTCGGTCTAAAAGACATTTCAGGAAGAATTTACCAGTGTTACATGGTCCACCTCCTGAGGTAGATGGTCGAACCATATTGGAACAGTTGCGAGATTTTGGTGCAGAGCAAACTCCTGATTGTGGGGGTAATGGCCACCACCCGGTCGACGGTTGTGGGGAATATCACAATTAGCACAAGAAGAGTATTTTCTGGGATTTGCCTTACTGGAAAGACCATCTACTGCGGCATAATCTAGATGTCATGCATGTTGAAAAGAATTTCTTTGACAACATCATGAACACCTTATTAAACGTCCTAGGAAAGACCAAAGACAACTGGAAGTCTAGATTGGACTTGCCATTGATTTTTTCGAGGCCATCTCTTCATGTTCTGCCTAATGGTAGATTGCCGATGCCTGCGTACCGGTTAAACGCTAGGCAGAAAGAAGTATTTTTTGAATGGTTCAAAAAATTTGTAAAATTTCCAGACGGCTACGCATCTAATCTACGTAATTGCGTAGACGAGACGGAAGGGAAGTTTACAGGAATGAAGAGTCATGATTGTCATGTCGTCATGCAGCGTCTTCTTCCATTTGTATTTGCATATCTTCTTCCAGATCCTATCCACCAAGCAATTGGAGGTATATTTCTTACTCCCATTGGTTTCTTCATACCATATTATTACTATATATGTACTAACATGTTAAATATTTGTTTGCAGGAGTTGGTGCATTCTTCCGAGATTTATGTTCAAGAACGCTTACCGTCCACGGGATACGTAACTTGGAGGCCAATATCCCTGTTCTCCTTTGTAATCTTGAGAAGATATTTCCACCGTCTTTTTTTGACGTTATGGAACATCTTCCTATTCACCTCCCACGAGAAGCAGCCTTAGGAGGCCCTGTTCAATAGCGATGGATGTATCCGTTCGAGCGTTACATGTTCCATCTGAAGAAAAAGGTTAAAAATTTGAGCAGGGTTGAAGGATCTATTGTTGCACAGAGCCTAAACGAGGAAGTCTCAAGCTTGGCCGAAAATTACTTTCCACCGCAAGTTACTACTAAGGCTAGACGTCCGGCGCGACATGATGATAGAGGTGAGAAAGCAACGTATGACGTGGTTGTACCCGAGTTATTTGCCCAAGTTGGGCGAGCAAGTGGAAAACGAAAGAGACGCAAATTATCGGCACAAGAGCTCACCCATTTGCATACGTATATCCTTAGAAATTGTGATGAAATTTTGGAGTACGAACGGTACGTATATCAGTTATTATACTAAATTTATGTACTTATTTGCCTTTATCTACTAACAACTGTTATGTTACAGGATCTACATGTCTCTAGCACGTGCTTACCATTCTGATAAGACAGATGCCGAACTTGCTGTCTTGAAAGACGAAGAGTTTCCGGCGTGGTTGAAATGTTATGTAAGTTTAATATAATTACTTACTTTCACTTTTCCATGTTTTCACGTTCATATGTTACTGATATACTACTTATATCATTCTTAGGTTTCCGAAAGTTTAGCAAGTGGTCAATCAATCCCGACATGGTTACAGGAGATTGTGTACGGCTTACGCAGCACCGCGACATCATATCCCAACTTTTGCACTAGGGGATATGCGTTCAGGATCCGTGAGGAAGGACGTGAGAGGACAACTTCGGACTATGGTATTTCGTCCCAATCAGGTGATACCATGTACTATGGGATTTTAAAAGAAATCTTGGAAATCCACTATCCAGGAATGTTGAACTTGAGGTGCATTGTGTTTATGTGTGAATGGTTTGATCCCTCTAATGGTCGAGGTGTTCGAGTTGACCCTCTTGGTGTTATTTCGATAAATTCAAGCCGGAAACATCAGTATTACGATCCATTTATCCTTGCGTCCCAAGCAGACGAGGTATCAATACCATAATATATTGACCTACGTACTCATACTTAAGGTTTGTTGATCATGTATATTAACAATATCCACTTTTTATTACTAGGTTTGCTACATTCCATATCCTCGAGTCGCCTATCGTAGTGATCCTTGGATCACAATAACTCATATTAACCCGAGAGGAAAAATATATGGAGTTCCAGAACAAGATGCTCTACAACCATCGAGAAGTATACAAATGTCACATGTTCAGGATATGGATAACATTGACCTTGTCGTTGATGTCACACATATCGGGGATGATCTAGTGCATTCGGACGAAGAGGAAACACGTGAAGAATTTGACGACGATTCAGACTCCATCCCTAGTGAAAGTGGAGGAGGAGATTCAGATTAATAATCTGTGAATAAATTTTTGATATCATTGCCATTTACTAGTATATAATAAAGCTTTTTTATTAATTGACGATATATTTTGATTATGCAACTCCAATAAAACATTACATTTAATGAAACATAAAATGTAAAACAACTTATTACACAGGTAGAGTAAAGACTTCCAACAGATAAACACACAACGGTTATGGTACAAGAACATAATAGACAATATTCAGGTATCAATACCATAGGTCTGTATCCACTCCAAACTTACCATTGGTTAGAACCATTTAGTGATTTTCTTTCCCTTTTTTTTCTTTGGTGGAGAATCTAAAACTCCGTCGCATAATTTGTTGGTTGCATCAACATCTATATTGAAGTTTGGCTTTTCTGGGCTTTGGGCGCCTATCAAATCATAGGAAGGACTTCCACCGTAAGTATATGACGGTTCACTGAATTCATATGGTTGGACGGCTTCCAGAACCCGGTTCTGGTCAGCACAATAGGCCTGGTACGTATCGTATTTGTGATTAGGAAAACCCAACCCATCTTCATTTTTGGGAGTGCATGAATCATCTTCCCACGAGTATGTGGGTACATCTTTAGTGTATTTGTCGCACTGAGATGGCGATTCCCACGACAATTTTGGAATGCGGTGGATGTTTGGCGAGCACTGGGTGTCAGGCACTATTGTTGATGTGGAATCTTCTTTATGGATTGGTGAGCACGTATCAAATTCCCACGAGTAAGTGGGCAGCTCTTTAAACGATTCGTCGCAATAAGATTGGGTTTCCCACGAGAATTTTGGTATTATTGGAAATCCAAAAGGATCAAGGTCGGGTGTTGTTTCTGCGTCTTCATTAGGAGAGGGAGAAGACATATTTTGTGTTATTGAGAGGTGTAGAAGTACCTGAACATCACAGAGCGGAACATTGTTAAGGTAGATGTATAATACGTTTATAAATATTTATAGGAAGGCTTAACTAAATTCATTTTCGAAACAGATAATCGGTGCTAATTCGATGATTGCTGAATACCAACCAACGGAAGTATCTACCATCGATGAGGAAGATGAAGGAACTACTGGGTACGAATATGAAACAGTTCCAGACTCAGATGATGAATAAACATCCGACCCGTCCATGATTTTAATATTTTCCTACTATCCTTTGTACGAGTTTATCCGCATAATGTTGTTATATGTTTTATTTTACCTTCCACGATTTTAGTATGTACCATCGATGAATTTATATGTCATATTACGGATTTTCGACTGATTTTCTGTTAAAGTATTATTTCCGCTTAGAAAGAATTATTAACGGAAAATATTACAGAATCTTTAATTCATTCTTTTCGATTCAAAGATACGAATAAATTGGAATAAAATTACGAATCCGTAACAAATCCGCCATACATTTTGAAAGAACTCGATCCGAATACAAACTAAATGAACTTCAACCATCACAGATTTTTGACGGATTAGATGTTTTATATTTGTTCCACTCGGACATAGACAAAATAAAAAAAAAACTAAGAACCGTCAGAATCCCGTCTGAATGTTAATGTTTTTTTATTAATTTTTGTTTTTCCGATCCGATTCGATCGGATCAACAAAAATAAAAAAAAATTTATTTAACCCGTCAGAATCCCGTCTGTATATTATGACGGGATTCTGACGGTTCTTTGTTTTTTATTAATTTAGGATCGGAGAAACAAGATTTAATAAAAAAATTAAACACCCGTCAGAAACCCGTCATAACGTAACGACGGGATTCTGACGGTTTATATATATTTTTTATTAATTTAGAAACGGAGAAACAAAAATTAATTAAAAAACGATTTCCGTCAGAATACCGTCTTTACTTTATGACGGGATTCTGACGGAAACCCTAATTCCTCCCGCCTAAACGAATCGATCTCATCGAAACGGCGGGAGTTGGTGACGGAAATCTGACGGTTATTTAATTGCCGTCATCATTCCGTCTGGATTCCGTCACGTACCCCTATAAGAACAGATACTTCGTCCTCTTCGCAGACACAAACGGAGAAAAGATTTCTCGAACTTTGAATCGCCGATTCCGACGCTGTCGCCGCCTACGTCCGTTAAGCTGCCGTTCTCCACTGATTTTCCGCCGTCCCTCTCACCGATTGAACGAAAGAATGTAAGTTTTTTATGCGTTTTTAGAATTTCAACGGATTTTTTATAAGGAATTGGGAATGGTTATGAATTTAGGGGTTTGAAAGGAAATTGTTGAATTGGGAATAAAAGGAAATTAGGAATTTGTTAAATTGCAAATGAACAATGTGAATTTTTGGATGATTTTGTGATGAATTGTTGAATTGTTGAATTGGGGAAAATTTGAAATTAGGAATGTTATGAATTTAGGGATTTAAATTTTTTTGATGATTTTATGAATTTAGAAATTAGAAATGTTAGTGATTAGAAATTTTATGAATTTATGATTTTATGAAATTAGAAATTAGATTTTAGAAATTTAGAAATTAGAAATCTAATTTATGAAATTAGAAATTAGAAATTATGAATTTAAAATTATGAATTTAAAAATTAGAAAATGAAATTAGAATCCTTATGAATTTAGGGATATAATAAGCAAATTAGTAATTTTATGAAACTAGGGATGTTAAAATTATTGATAAAATATAAAAATATGAGAATTTTGGGGTTATGAGGAAATTAGGAAGGGATTTTTAAATTATGAAATTTTTAAAATTTTATTATTTTTGGCAAAGAATTGAATTTCAATTTTAATAAGTGTTTGTAATTTATAAGGATTTATACGTATTTATAATATACATATTTATAGTATGATCCAATTCTTGAATTATCTAAAAATATACATATGTACAAAATTATAATATGATATAATATATGTCACAATTCCTAAATTCCTAAATATATATCTAAAAAGAAACAATAAAAATTAACTATATGCACAAAAACCTTTAAATTTATAATTGACATAGAAATTTTAAATATGTCAGGAAAAATCAAAAACTTATGTAAAAAATTTGTAAATCGTAGGGATTATGGGCGATTTAGTGAGGGTAGAGGAGGCGGTACTTCTTCCTCCGGGGGAGGTGGGACTGCGGGTCAGTCGCACATCCCCGAGACTGCTCCTATGGGTTCAGGTGGCCCAGGTCTTACGCAAATGAGCATTGAGGACTTTGTGTCGCAACCCGGTCGGGATGTCTTGCCTCGCCTTGATCCCGAATTACCACCTAACACGACCTGGTAATGACTACTTTTCAAAATTTATAGGATTATATTAAGTTAATAAAATTGTGAACAAAATATCAAAGAAAATATTGTGTAGGTTCCAATATTCCCAGAACGGTATCTCGACATCTATCAACGGAATGATCAATTCCATGATAACTAAACCGTATCCCACTTATAAGGACATGCCGGTGGAAGACCGGGACACATGGTTTCGGCAATTTGCGGTATGATTTGATATTCTAAATTGAAAATTCATCTTTTATAATACATTCGAATTGTCAATAGTAATTCGACTATTGTTTTTTTTCAGCAAGATTTTACGTGGAACCCACACCTGACTTCTCGGGTCCGACGTGAATTCGACAAGAAGGCAAAGAGCCAGTACAGGCACAAGATGAACGAGTGGAAGGAGGGGTGGATGAAGTACCGTAAGGTGCCTACCGCTGTTAAAAACAACGAAGTATTATGGGCTGGACTAGTGGCACATTGGGATCTTCCGGATACTAAAGCCACCTCCGAAACACACTCGACTAACCGGAGGAGCGACCGGAAGGGGAAGGGACCGGCGACCCATAACCTCGGTGCAACGAGCAAGGCGACACGTGTACAGCAAATGGTAACATTCTTAATTTTTCAACAATTTTTAATTTCTAATTAACATTTTTCATACTTGACTTTCATAACAGTATGCGAAGACCGGTGTGCTTCCTTCGCATATTGATGTCGTCAGGGATGTCCACACCAACAGAAAGACTGGTGAAATCCAAGATCCGCTTGCTCGGGAAATCGTGGAGACCGTGGAGAAGCTCGGGCAGGAGTACCTCCAATCGCAACCGATCGTCGAGGGAACTCCGCCCTCAACCGAAGTTCCAGTCGAGAAGATCAACGAGTTCACTTACACGGTTAGTAAATGAGTCAATTTTAAACACATTTAAAATACCTTTTAATACGATTAAGTTTTGAAATTGATTTATTTATTTTTTTCGTAGGTTACCCCTAAGACCAGAGGTCGTGTCTACGGCCTCCCCGAAGAGAGTTCCTCATCCGTTTCGTCGGTTCCTTTTCACGGTGGTAGTAGTTTGCTAGCACAAAACGCCGACCTGACCAACCGGATCACAGATTTGGAGGCTAGGTACGAGAGAGAGAAGGCGGAGGCGGAGGCCCTCCGCGAGAGAGAGAAGGCGGAGGCGGAGGCCCTCCGCCAGAGAGAGAAGGCGGAGGCGGAGGAAATCCGCCGGAGAGAGAAGGCGGAGGCGGATGAAAAATATCGTCTGATGGAGGAAAAGATGAACGAGTTCTTCCGTCGTCAAGGGTTGTAAATGTTTATGGACAATTTAAATTTTTATGTAAAACTTTATATTTGGTATCAAAACATTTTTCATTTTATTATGATTTTAAATTTTATTTTTTGTTATTAATTTAAATATATTTCATTTATAAATTTATCTATAAATAAAATAAATAAATTTTATTTATATTTTATTTTTTTTAAAAATTATTTCAATTCCGTCAGGATCCCGTCTGAGTATCCTGACGGTTGCCTGACGGACTGTCGATCACCGGATACCTGACGGACTCCCGACGGTAATACAAACTCAGACGGAATTGTCACGTACTCAGACGGATACACATCCCGTCAGACAACCGTCAGGATACTCAGACGGGATCCTGACGGATTTGTATTTTCTGACGCGATAGAACTGACGGACAAATTCCGTCTGTAATCCGTCGGAATAGAGGGTATCCCGACGGATTTCAGACGGATATGGCCGTCAGAAAACCGCCTGTTTTCTTGTAGTGTTACGAATGGATTGCTAAGATCCTATCTGGTTGTCCGATTCTCGAAAGCTTAACTTTGTATATCTCCAGTTCCTCTGATGAATTGGGGGTTCTCTTCGCAATTTTTAAACATTTTTTGTTTTGGTCTTCTGTTAGACCATCAGATTATATTTTTAACCTATTACATATGATGATTTAACATTCTTACGGGTAAATCTAAATATTTACAAATACATCAAACGGTTCCACAAATGATTTACAACGATAATTTTCCATGTATCATGTGGTCCAATGGTTAAATAAAAGTTAACTAAAACTTCAGGTATGTGAATCATTGCTAATTAACAGAGACAAATTTAATGGATGATCGTTTGTCGTGGTACAACATGGTGTAAATAAAGTCGTCTCTTGATTATGTGTCTCAATGGTACACTATCTACCGTGGATATGTGGGATGGTTGGCTCTTGCACTCATCTAGCTATGGTCACTCTTCGTGGACAAAGTCCCATATTGAAGGTATATGTTTAAATCTTAAAGACGTTAGAGAATCCAGATCAATGATAGAGCTCGGAAGCGAGGGTAATTGAGAGCATTTTCCATCGGAATGTTGAGTCTATTAGTAATTTATGAGAGACATAATTGGAAGAATTATTATTTACTCTCACCAGTCTCTAATATGGTATCAGACCCGACGGTGTATCGCAAGCTTATTGGGAGTTAACCGAATGCCCACCCCTAACTATAGAGTGAAGTATGATTCGATAAACGAAACCCTAACTCGTTACACTGCTAAGAAGATGACGAATTTCTAGCTCAGTATAAGCGGGAGCAAAAAGATTCCTTACATTGGCAGATAGATCGAGTTCGCCATGTCCTGAAATGTGGAGAATATATCACTGGATCTAGGTTTTCCTGATAACTATGAGTACAATATTCCTGATTTTTTCTATATCAATTCATCTGTCAAGCAACTTAGTGTTGGACTAAGATGTAATAGAATGAAGATTCCAAGTTGCTCAGTGTCTTGGACATCTCTTAAGAACCTGTCATTGTGTGGTCGCATATTTTCTGGCAAATCAATTGCTAAGATTCTATCCGGTTGTCCGATTCTCGAAAGCTTAACTTTGCATTTCATCAATTGCCTCGATGAACTGAGGGTTCTTGATCTCAGCAAATTTCTGCGTTTGAGAACATTAGAAATGTGACCCCGGTTTCAGAGCATATATGGTATATGCGGTATATGCGGAGAGGCTTAAAGGGATTGATTTGGCTACCTATATCACCAAAGTGCACTTATCTTTTCGGTCACAAGTCTTGAGAGAACTTCAGAGTTAAACGTGCTTAAGCTGGAGTAGTTTCAGGATGGGTGACCTACTGGGAAGTGATTTTCAGTATCGTGTGAGTGAGGTGAAAACACGAGAAAAGATCGCGTGGTGATTTGCAGGGTCAGTAAACATGACTTCAGAGCCTCCCGGACTAACGCACCGACCGTCTGACATGGGTGGGTCCATGGGCCGGGAGTGGACGTGGGGCCCATTGGGAGATGAGGATTTCTCTCGAGGGGATGAGAATTTTCCCTACGACGGCGGTCGGGGCGTTACAAGAAATATATCGTAAGGTTTGGGCTCGAGAGCTGATACAGATTGTGGCACCACATATCCATTGTCTAAGATTAAAAGACTATCGGTTTCCATGTACTTTAGTTGATGTCTCGTATTTAACCGACGCTAGCTTAGATATTCGCTTTTCATCACGTGGAAAACTGGAGGTTGAGCATCTTCAAATCATGGTGGTAAAGATGGTAGAGAAGTTGCAAAATGTAGAGAGGCTTACTTTGGGATCAAACTTTCTTAAGGTATGTTTTGAACCGTTTATGTTATATGCACACTTTCTAAGAACTAAGAAGTTACGTCTTTGTATATTTCGTTGTGTTTTTTGTTAGTGTTTTTTGTTAGATTCTATCTCTTGCCCAGCTCCAATGTGTTCCTTTTCCGATGTCCAACGTCAAATCTTTGATGTTGAAGACATAATTTTGAACATTTTTCTCTCTCTTCTATTAGACCACTAGATTTGATTTTTACATTCACTACGAGCTAATCTAATTTTATACAATACTTATAAATACATCAAAAACGGTTTTACAAATGATTTCACAACAAATAGTTTTACATGAATCGCTTGGTCAAATAGTTAAATTAAAAGTTAACTAAAACTTCTAAATATACGTGATTTGAATCTTAAAAAAATGTATTTGAAATATTTGTAAGTACTGCATGAATTTATATTCTTAGAAAATGTATTTGGTCAAATAGTTTTACATAAATCGCTTGGTCAAATAGTTAAAACAAAAACAAAAACAAAATCATAATCTTTGGAGTCATACTCAACCCCAAAAAAAAGTTTAAGGTCCATAGTTTAATTAGTGAAGATAACGGGGGCAAACTATGATTCCACCATAGTATAGGGTATTTTCTACAAATATTCAGAAATACGATTTAACAAAGAACCAAAACGCTTCTTCAGATTTCGAAATGTAACGAAAATTCAGCGATCTGCTTCCTTCTTCTTTTTTTGAATTATACACGGTTTCCCCAAGGGCCAAAAGACTAATCTGTGACGCAGTTTCCCCCAAGGGGCAAGAGACTAATCTGTGTCGCTGGCGATGCACAATTATACACGATCTGCTTCCTTCTCTATACTCTCCTCACTTTCTTCTTCGCCGTATCTCTGAGTTTATCTCTCTCCGTCATCAATGCGCGAAAAAACCGAAAACGAGCGGTGGGATTCTTCCATCCGTACACAAACGACGGTGGCGGCGGCGAAAGAGTCCTGTGGTGCGCCGTTAAAGCCATCCAAGAAGAAATTCCCGATCTGGACTGTATCGTCTTCACCGGAGATCACGATTCTTCCTCCGATAGCTTATCTCGTCGCGCCGTCGATCGATTCGGTGTCCATCTTCGTTCTCCTCCTAAGGTCCGATTCACAAACGATTTCAATTTCAATTCGAATTCTGGAATTTGGATTTAGGGTTAGGTTTGATGCGATTTCGTTTGATCTTAGGTGATTCATTTGAACAAGAGGAAATGGATTGAAGAAAAGACTTATCCATATTTCACAATGATAGGTCAGAGTCTTGGTTCGGTTTATCTAGCTTGGGAAGCGTTACGGAAGTTTACTCCTTTTTATTTCCTTGATACTAGTGGATATGCATTTACGTATCGTCTTGCTAGGATCTTTGGTTGCAAAGTTGTTTGTTATACTCATTATCCAACTATTAGTTTGGATATGATCTCTCGTGTTCGTCAACGGAATTCGATGTATAACAACGATGCTTCGATTTCGAAGAGGTTTGGTTTTAACCTTTGCTTAGTTTGTGTTTTCAATTCTCAAAAGTTTGCTAAGAGGAATTGTTTCTTTGTAGCAATTGGTTATCTACCTGCAAATTAGTGTACTACAAAGCTTTTAGCTTGATGTATGGGATGGTTGGTTCGTGTACTCATCTAGCGATGGTTAACTCTTCGTGGACAAAGTCCCATATCGAAGTCCTTTGGAGGATTCCAGAACGGATTACACGGGTTTACCCGCCTTGTGATATTTCAGGACTTCAGGTGATAATCGTCACACAGCTCGAATCGTATGATTTGTATCTGTTTGTTTAACATATTGGGTTTAATGCAGGCACTTCCTCTTGAAAGATCATCAGATCCTCCGATATTCATATCGGTCGCTCAGTTTCGTCCTGAGAAGGTGAGGGATTCTTGTATATGACTTATGAGAGAATAAGATACATTCTGAGTCGTCCTGCTTACTCAATTACAGTCTTGTACCAGGCTCATATGCTTCAGCTGGAGGCCTTTTCACTAGCCTTAGAGAAGTTAGATGCAAACTTCCCTCGACCTAAGCTCCAGTTTGTGGGAAGTTGTAGAAACGAATCAGATGAAGAACGGCTGCAGAAATTGAAAGACAGAGCAGTTGAACTAAAAGTGGTCGGGGACGTCGAATTCTATAAAAATGCCATGTACAGGTTTGTCCAGAGCTCTTTATGGTATTTTATCTATTCAAACTTTACGCAGAACTTCCATGATTCTTATCTTATGGATTCGGATTACAGGGAACTAGTGGAATTGCTAGGAAATGCAGTAGCAGGAATGCATGGAATGATAGATGAACACTTTGGAATTAGCGTTGTTGAGTACATGGCCGCTGGTGCGATACCAATAGGTCAGACTTTTAAGGCTTGTAGATAGCGGTTTTATAAGTGTCTCTTACCAATTTCTGTAATGGATCCTTTGTTTTTTACTTGTGATGCAGCTCATAACTCAGCTGGACCTAAAATGGACATTGTGTTAGAAGAAGATGGACAAAGAACCGGGTTTCTAGCTGAGACCATGGAGGAATACGCCGAAGTGATCGTTGAGATAGTGAAGATGAATGAAACAGAGAGGCTTAAGATGGCTGGATCCGCTAGAAAACGAGCGACGAGGTTCTCTGAACAACGGTTTTGCGAGGACTTCAAAACTGCAATTCGGCCCGTTTTTACCGATGCTATCAAATGACAAGTCATAAAACCTTCAAAAATTTGCCTTATTGCATTAGCTTTTAAACACACAAAGACAAAGCTTAGGTTATACACCGTTTTCTCCCTTATAGCTTTTTTTTTTGTTTCTTGTTAAAGCTCTGACGTAGACGTACCCGCTTCCTAAAATTCCATAAAAATACTCCAACTAAATTCCGTTAAGCTTTTTAATACCCCAACTTATTAAATACCCAATTAAATACTCCAACTATTTTTTGTGCCCAGTTTAAATCTCCAACTCTTGACCATCTGATCGAGTGACATCAGCTACGAAACAGACGTCATCGGAAGAGTAAACGCCGTTCAGAATCCGTTAAAATTTTAATTATAGTTAGATTTAACCAGACATGGTTAATACTAACCTACCCTCAACCGACAAAATAACCAATCATCCTTTCATTCCAACACCTTCAACTAATCTATCACAATCTTTTGATGCACCACCTACAAGTATTGCACCTTCTGGTAAGCGTAGGGGTTGTCCTCCTGGAAGACAGAGCCGTAAAAAGGTGGTTGTGCCAAGAGGACAAGGGGTCTACATGTGTCCTTTTTCTAATTGTGTTTTTGAATGTTGGGGTTCTACAACAAGAGAGGTAGGAAGTGGTTCCTCAGTGCAAAGGTCTTCTCAGGATCCAAACAACCAAAAGTAGTGTCTTTTAGTTATATTCTTTAGGAATCTTAAGTCTTAACCATCACACGACTATCAGTTTTTTTTTTTTAAGACTTTTATGTTTGTTTCTAAACTTTCTCTAAATGGTGGTAAATTTTTTGGTACATTTTGGTTGTTAAATACTTTGTGATGGTTTCTTTGATGCAATTGGATGATTTTTAACTTCCGTAGCACTAACCAACACAATCACATTGTTTTAACTACTACAACAATACCAAACTTATAAAACAAATATTATATACCATTACAAATATTTCTTGAGAGCATTGACAATTACACCAATAACAACTACAAATCCAACCCATGATATAATCACAATCTGTCGAAAGAGCTTCTTATTTTCCTTTTCCATTTCATACAAAAACTCATATTTCTCGAAGCTTGATTCGGTCTCTTACTTTCAGTTTCATGGCCGACCAAAACTCTGTGCTTCTTTCGTTCTTCATCTTGCTCACGGATTAAGTCACAAGCTTTGGCTTCGATTCATCTTCTCTATTGTTTCTCTCATACTTGAAATTGCTTGCTTTCACTCAATTTCTCGATTAAGGGTTTGTGAATTCTGATTTAAGGATTTTTTTAAATAATGAGGATTAGACCACGTGGGATATAATCTTAACTATCTTAACCCATGGTTAGATAGTAAACAGAAAGTTAGTCTAGGTTTAACACCGTCTACAGTGACGTTTATCTATGTTAACACGAGTTTGTGAATTGATCAGATGGTCGAGAGTTGGAGATTTAAACTGGGCACAAAAAATAGTTGGGGTATTTAATTGGGTATTTAAAAAGTTGGGGTATTAAAAAGCTTAACGGAATTTAGTTGGGATATTATTATGGAATTTTCCCTTTTTTTTAAATCGCTTCTGCATTTCCGATTCCATGAGATTACAGTAAGAATATGTTCAAGCCAGTATACCGAAATTAGGATTTGAAGTTTAAATACAACTGTTGAAGTATAAATCGGTCGTTTACGCCAAACGTCATGAACTCATGTTCATATTGTTGTTCTTCTCTGGGTGAGTACTACTACACTATTCTTATTCACATCAGTGCTTTTTTTCTTTGTGGTCCTTATCTACTACTAGGGACATCATTTCTCAATTTCAGAAAGTCCCTAAGAGATCCATGTATGAAATATCCTTGGGACAAACCAAAAGACCGGTCCACTATCAAGAACAGTCGCATCAAGAATCCATTCGGAAAGCCTGAAAATTACAACTGCTAATCTGGATACACAGATAGATTCAGAATTTTGTTTAATATCTTATGACTATCTATATATCTTTTGGATTCAATCATCGTAATGATTTGTGCATGCTCTTTCCTATGTTCCAACATAATCATCAATGCATATTAAACTCAAAACATCCGAAATATTATATTATGACAAGAAACAAAAGAAGGGAAACATAAATTAAATTGACACAAAATAAACAGTCTAAAAACCTTCTACTCACTAGCGAGCAGGCTCCCAAATATCGACTCTCAAAGCCTCTCTTATCACCCTCAAGTATTTTATTCGTTCATCAAAGCTGTGGTGATTGTCAGCTTCTTTGTATAGAGAACTACGGGCTCCTTGTTCAGTGATTCCATCTTTGTTCAGGTTTCGGCTTTTCACACACTTTCGGCATCTTATTGATTTCCTTCGCCTTCAGATTCTTATACCTCCCCACCTTCGATTCGATCTTCGCCAGTTGTTCTTGCTTCCGCCTTTGCTTCCGGTTCTCGACTTTCGTCCATCCATGGTCAGAGGTCTCACAGCCATCGTGCTCCGCAGATTTGATCGGATCCATAGGCACTTCTGAAGTTTTTGATAGACTCGGGGCCTATCAACAAAGAAGAGATGGATGGATATAAAATTAGGGTTTCAAGGCCGTAAGTAAGTGTTGAGTAAAACTATATGTGTAACTCGATTGATTTGCAGAAAGAAAGAACACAAGAAACTTACTTGTGAATCGGCAAGGGTAGCCGCAAGATGTGAAGCATCGATCTTTGCCGCAGCTTCGGGCAAAGGCACTTCTTTCGGCTTTTCAATTTCAGATTCGATCTTTGCAGCAGCTTGGGGCAAAGACGCTTCTTTCGGCATCTTCTCCGTTTTATTGGGTTTCGTCTTTTTTATTTACTCGGCCTTCTGATTCTTATACCTCGCCACCTTCGATTCATTCTCCAAAAGAATCTTCGCTTGTTGGTTTTGCTTCTGCCTTTGCTTCCTGTTCACGACTTTCGTCCATCCATTGTCAGACATCTCACAGCCATCGTACTCCACAGATTCGATCGGATCCATAGGCACTTCTAACAAAGAAGATATGGATGGATGGATGGAAGAAGGTATAAAGGGATTTAATGGAAATTTAGGGTTTGAAGACCGACGGCCGTAAGTAAGTGTTGAGTAAAACTTGTAGCAAGAGGTATATATATGGTGTAACTTGGAGAATGAAATGTAAACCCCAAGTTTAAGGAAACTTGGGACGAAAGCTATCTATGTAAGTTAGAGACAGGGCCGGGCCTGAGGAGAGGCAAGCGATACATTGGTCTTGGATCCCCAAAAGTTAATGAATTTTTAGGATTGAAAAAAGCTTCTGAATTTCTTTTTTTTTTATATAAAACTGTTAAAATTTTTAAATACCCATAAAACTTCCAATTTTTTTTTTTTTTGTTTTAGGCTCCCAAAATTTCAAGGTTTAGTGAATAAGATGTAAACTCTAAGCTTAAAAAAAAATTAGTAATTGGGATTTGTGATGATTGATTTGAGTGGAGTCTTCCTCCTTATATAGATCTTCAGTTTTCCTTTTCTTCGTGTGATTTTCTTTCTCTTTGTTCTTAGAATTGTGACACCCATAAACTCATCATGGGTTTGAGTCTCATGCAAGCCCAAATTAGTCGATCTTTCTCTTGTATTTCGATGGACCTAATAAACCAAAAGCCCAATTCTCATTTGTTTTTGTTGATTAATACAAATACACAGTAAATGCTTCTTCAAGATAGAAATAGCTCTGCCCATCTACTATTTGAAATAGCTCGATCTAGCCTACAATGTACTAGATGGTTGTGGCGCCAACTTTTCCAGGAGAGAGCAATTCTAGAATATCGGGTCAAAATACTGCATCTAGAATCTCAAACGAACAACACCACATAGTCTACGTATTGTGGTTTTAAATATGTGATGTTAAAAATGTAACTTTTCGTCTTTGTCGCGACCGAAAATTTTCTCTCTTAGATATTTATTTTCTCTTCTTGCAATTATTCCTTTTGTGTGTGTGTTTGATTTGTGTTTGTTATAATGTTTGGTAGATTTCGCAGTTTAGATCGATGTTAACGAGGAATGATTTTTTCATTGATTTTATATTTTTTAGTGTATTAGTTTTTTTTCGTTTCTTTATATAATGTGGTTATAATATTAATCTATTTGATATACAGAGTGAGACACTCTCATAAAATCATGAGATACTTTTTTGCCTGATTTTTGCTCTATACGATTACATGATTCCTCTCTGGTGGCTGAAAATACGTGTGGTTTACTAACATGTCGCACACGGAACCAATGATGGAAAAGAAGAATCCAATTTAAAACGTGGTTTTAAATTAGATGGTTTGGTTTCCTTTCCTTTTCGTTCCATACCGATTGGATGGGTTGTCAAGTTTTCGGTGGTGAGATTATAAAATGAAGAAGCTTCATAACGAAGGAATCCCATGTTGGGGGTGTCAGGGTTAATGGTAAATGCGATTGTTCTTCGGTTTATGTCTTTTTCTGTTGGATGGTTTGGTGAAAATGGGAGCTAAACAGCTTCGGGGAGCTGTGAATTTTATGTGTTTGGCCTGACCAAGTTGGCAGAAGATCACCGGAAAAATCTTCAGTTCATTAGCCGAATCAATTTAAGTCAGCGAGGGAGAGACTAAGAGCAGCTCGAGTACTTAGCTGATACACATAAGCAACACCGACACCATCAAAACCCAAAATGGAAAGCCAACTATTGAATGTTTTGAAAGAGAGTGATAAGAAAACAAATAAGAAACCAGGATTACCCAAAGCACCAACTAATATGCTCGATGATAGCAAGAGAGGGATGCCGAAAAAAGGCCTTACCTTTGATTTCCCGGGAGGCTCGTATTGTCATTGCTTTTTCCTTTGTTTTCATTAGCACTGTCATGTTTGCGACTACTAACGTTGTTTGGAAACTCGGCGCTATTCATTTGAATGAAAACTAAAGTAAGATCTCTTGAGAAAAAACAAGTTTATTGTATTCTAGTGATTGGAATTGGATCTTAACCAGAAGAGCTATGTTCCAAGGTAAGTCCAATTCCAATGAATGGAATAGGAAATGTGTGGGCAATGTCGCAAAATCCTTTTAACGATATTGATATGTTACGATAGACAGAAATTTCGTGAACCTAACACGTGGTTTGTCTGGTAGGGCTCGTTTAAAGCTAAGTTCTAGCCAGATAAAGCCGCGATTCGTGGGTATACCAAACCTAAAATACAAAAATCAGGACAGCCTTAAACCAGGGTCAGGCCGGCCTGTGCCGTCAACCCCATCACAATATCTCTTACTTGTAATAGATTTTAACTCATTTATCATGTGTGTTATGATTATGTGGAGGACACTAAGATTCTGTAGCAGATCAAATCAATGCACTAAAAGACCATTTAAAGAGAGAAGCAAAGGAACATGTCAACAATAGTAGGCTTATAGGAAGCCACAAGATTGCATGATCGACCTTTGATGCCCTATCTGATGACATCCTATATACAAAGTTTACGGTAACAGGAGAAAGTATGTGATGGTTATTGGTTAACGTAAATTCTAATGATATGGAGTTCAAAACTAGAGACTAGCTAGAGTAAACAACTTTCAATTAATTGGATTTTTCAAAAAGTAACACATTTGTTATTTTTAGGAAAAATGTTTTAAAAGAAATATAATACCATTTTAGATTTGTGACGAAGTTAAACTTAGAAAGTATAATTACATTACAATATAAAGAAAGTCGAAGAACCTAAACACATACATTTTTTTATCTCTCTAAATGAGTGAAAAGTCTGGTTCTTTGAGTTCGGGGCTGTTTTGTATTATCTGGTATTATTTTGTTGAAAAGTCAAATTTGAAATAAATTATTCCCGACTAAGAGACGTAGGAATACGAGTTCAAAGTCTTCGACTTCATTTTAACGATAACAAAATCAAAAAGAAGCAAATGATCAAGATATGTAGCCAATGATTTTGTTGTAACATTGTTGTTTTTACGTCGAACAGTTGAACACAAACTTATTATGTATCTGGTATTATATCCTCAAATGATTGCTTTTGGTCACGCGAATAAAATAGTCTTGGTCCTTTGGAAAACTTTGCTCAAATCATCTTTTCTACAATCCAATAAGCAAATATCTCATTTGCTTTTTATTACAACAATCGTTGCCAACTATTATTATTCATTGCACTGTTTGATACGTTCGAATTTCTTTCGAGGCTAATCAAAACCTTTAAATTATTTTCTTCATATAGTTATTTTCCCCCAAAAGAAAACCCTATTAAAATGATCCAAAATAAAAGAGGCGGAAGACAAGTCTTCATTGTCGGTAGTCAGTAGTTAGTCTTTATAAAAAGCTTAAAAAGATGAAATATACGACGAAAACAGAAAAGAAACTAACAAAGCACTCGATTGAGTTATATGATTACCATTTACCAAGATTGGCAAAGATGGAAAATTATTTGCACCGAAAAGATGCTTCTGATGTGAACATTTTTAAAAATTATTTAAAAAGAGTAATAATTCCAAAAAAGAAAAAAAAATGTTGGTCTATATTCGAGATATAGACCAACATTTTTGGTGCTTAATCGCATAATAAAAAGTGTATTTTCATGAAACAGAACATATTTTTTGGAATATTATCTCGTGAGCAGTATAAAATGGTTCGCTAGAAATTTTTTATCATTCAAATTTTAATGCTATTTTAACCAACTTTAGCTCATAAAGTTCCAAGATAACCAGTTTGATTAGAAAATGCGCATAAAACTGGAGTGTCAGTGGATGATAACAACTAAAATGTCAATGGCTTGATAAACTCGAATCTGACTGCAATCTTAAAAATTCTTCTATTTTAATGTGTGGTATGAGATTGTTGAATTGGATTTTTACTTTTTGGACCTACATATCTTGATTTACGCAAATTTATATATATTGCAATAAAAACTTGAAAAATAATAGTAGTGGTTTGGCCTGTGGAACCACATTTATTGATTATTAAATAAAGGTTTCTCTCTTCCGCATGTGAATATATGTGACAAGAAGCGCCACCAAATCTAAGTTGAAGCTTGTTTTTTGTGTCGATGGGCTTAAAATTTTTTTTTTTCAAAAATTCATTGTCATTATTGGGACATTCAATCGTTCGTTCCACTATTGTCATTTGAATCCTTAATCTTTTACAATTTGAATAAATCTCTAACTCGATCTGCATTAGCCTTTGTCATAGTTCTCTTTTTGATATTTTCAGTTTGATTTTCATTTTGTATCACTAAATCTATTTTAGTTATTCACTCAACCATGGAAATCTATATATCTGCTTTTATGGTCTCAAAATGAAAATGAAAACGAAAACGAAAACAAACGACATGCATATTCTCAAAAAAAAAAAAAAAAAACAAATACCATGCAAAATAAAATCAAACTAATTCTCTGTTTTGTACACCATGGGGATTATTGGTTGGGATTTAATTTAGTTTACAGCCTTGTTTTTAAAAAAATTACAAAATCTTTATCAATCATGTAGTAGCTTTTTTCCTAAAACTAAAGCTTTGTTTCTAATTTTTACCAATCATGATGTAGCTTTTTTTTCAAAATTACAACAAAAAAAAAAACTTTTTTTTCTTGCTGTAACTTGTCAAAAACCTAAAGTCTTATTTTTTTGGGCTCTAAAAATTATTTGGCTGTAGCTGTACATTTGTTTTGCTGCAGATTTTTTTGTCGTACATTTAGAAGTTGTAACTTCAAATTTTTAGATATAAAAATATTCTAAAATAAAACATGAAATATACAATATATGATGTTTTAATTAGTTTATACATATAAAAATTGTTATAATTTAGAAATTTATTGCTACTTTTAACATATAAAATAAATTTAGTTAACATATAAAATTGTTCTTTTTAACTAATTTTATTTTATATGTTTAAAGTAGCATTGAATTTCTAAATTATAATAATTTTTATCTACACAAACTAATTAAACTAAAACTACATCACATATTGTATACTTACCAATCATGTTTTATTTTAAAATAGTTACAGTTAAGCTTACAGCTACAGCTTCTAAATCTACAGCAAAAAAAATCTACAACAAAAAATTCTGAAGCAAAAAAAAATGTACATCTATAGGAAAAACAATTACACCAAAATTCTACAGCAAAAGTTTTACAGCTACAGCCGAACCAATCACCCCATATGTCGCGTTTAATTAAGGAATCAAAACAACGGAACGTTTAGTTAATGTTGTTTTTAATGAGTTAGGGAATATCTAAAAGTGGGATATAGGTCCCTAATCTTTCAAGAAAGGCACTAATTCCTTCTATTATTAGCATACGAAACAGAATAAAGTGATTACACTGTTGTATATATTGACACAGTCAAATATTTTGATTTGTCTTCATGTAGCCTTCCTCTTTACATGTTTCTCATAAAAAAAATCATTGTCCTATATGCAACAACATTAACAAATATCTAGACTAACAAACCCATGAAGCATATCTAGCAATAACTACGATTTGAGTATGCAAAATAAATTTCACAAGCCAATATTTCGAGTAGAGTGGATATCAATTTTTTTTTTTTGATATACCTTGAGACTTTCGAATCTTTAACCCATATTTTTTTCGATATTTAAAATAGCTTTGTAATACCACATATAAAATGTAAATTAAATTTGCAGACTGGTTGAGCTAGTGACTTTAAATACTCGATCGCGTGTCTCAAAGTATGTTATATCACGAAGAAAAACGTCGAAAAAACGTAGGAAAATGTGGATGTGGTCGACAAGTTATTATTTGTTCCTATCCAAATTCTGTTCACAAAAGAAATTAAATAAATAAAGAAAAATATATGTAGAAAAATGATTGGAACATGAGAGATGTGAGTGAGACCACCGATCCGGTGAAATCTTTTTTACATTAGAAAAAAGCATTTCCATCCAATGATTATTCTTGGAGATAATCGTTGTCAAATTCGACTTTTCTACTATTCTATATAATGGATTTTGAATTGTGTTTTTCTCGACTTTAGAACTAGACCTAGTTGGTCTTCTTCTAAATGATTAAAGTGGGTCGATATATAACCGGATTTGATTCGAACAGTATAAGTTTCAAACAACAATCCCTATCGTAAATTAGATCACGAAAACAACTTCTATATGTCTTACTTTTTATGTGTAAAAAAAATTCTGCAGTACTCGAATGGCTTTACTATTGCGTATTGCCATTGAAAATTTTCGGCACGATTTGATCCACACGTATATATTAGGCTCTTCGAACACGTTTTGGATGCTCAAGTTTCGTAGATTTGGGATAGCAATAAAAGCTAACTTAGTATGAAATTCGTAATAAGCAAATAGGAAATGATGAATATTAAACCTTTATGTACCGATATGTAATTAGAAGATAAGTGCGGTTTAGTTGGTAAATTATATCTTTGTAACTAGGTTAAACCGATTGTGTATATAAGGCTACGCCTTAACATATTAATAAACAAGAAACCTTTCATACCAAAATAGACTTCTTGACATGGTATCAGAGCTTAACCTAATTTTTTAGGTCTACGATTCTTGCCTCTTTTCTACTAGTCGAACTCTGTTCTTTCTTTGTTTTGTTTATTGACCTTAGTATTTTCGATTCTTCTCTAACGAAATACTCTTCTACATATGTCTGACACTGAGTCTAGCAAAACAAAGGAAAAGTCGTCTCTTACTCAAACTATGGTGATGTCTCGTCGCCGAATTGGTCCCAATGATCTCTCTTCTGGAGATAATCCTGGATCTATAATCTCTCAACCACAACTTCGTGGCCCTAACTACGACGAATGGGCATTGAATCTCAGACTTGCACTCCGAGCAAGAAAGAAGTTTGGTTTTGCAGATGGTTCGATTCCTAAGCCTGATGAAAGTTCTGATGATCTCGAGGATTGGTGGGCGAATAACGCCATGGTGGTCTCTTGGATAAAATTGACGGTGGCCCCATAATTGAGTAGCTCGTTATCTCACCATGAGATAGCACATGACTTGTGGACGCACATTCAAAAGCGTTTCTCAGTCAAGAATGGTCAAAGGGTTCAACGTCTTAAAGCCGAAATTGCTAATTGTCATCAGAACGGATCAGAGGTTAGAGCTTATTATGGTAAGCTTACTAAGTTATGGACTAGTCTTGCTGATTTCCAACGAGCAAAGACTATGGAAGAAATTATTAAGGAACGTGAAGAGGATAAGTTGCATCAATTTCTCATGGGACTTGATGAATCTCTCTTTGGTGCGGTTAAGTCATTGTTGCTTTCACGAGACCCGTTACCTTCTATTGATGAAGCTTATCAAGTTGTAACTCAAGTTGAAGAATCTAAACGAGCTAGCCATCTAATTGAGAAACGTTCGGATGGAGCTAGTTTTGTAGTGCAAGTAGCCTAACGGCCTAGACAACAATCTGAGCCTCGAAATCCAAATGCTATATGTACAAAATGTCGTCGGAAAGGACATCTTACTGAAAATTGCTTTCAAAAACTCGGCTACCCATGGTGGGGAGATCGACCTCGAACTAAATCGCCCTCCATACCACAAAATATACCGAGTACTGCGCGTAAAAATCTTGGTAATCGTCGTGTTCCTTCCTTGCCATCACATCCACCACCGGCTCGGATCAACCAGATTGTGGCTAGTACACCAATTGCTACGGCGAATTTGGTCATCACAGATGATGATCGGGTGGGTTTTAGTGGCTTGAATAATGAGCAATGGAAGATACTTGTTCATATACTCAACGAACGTAGTCCGCAAAATGGTGATAAGTTTTCAGGTCCGTATTTTCTTCAATCCTGGATTATAGATACAGGAGCCTCTAATCACATGACTGGAAGTATAGAATTTTTGATGGATGTTTGTGAGATGGCTCCGATGTTTACTAAATTACCCGATGGTAGGGTTACGGTTTCTACGAAACAGGGAAAAGTTTATCTTGGTTCAAACCTCCGTTTAGTTAACGTCTTCTATGTCGATGGATTAAAATGTCATCTCATCTCTGTGTCATAGTTAACTAGAGATAATGGTTGTATCGTTCAGTTGTCTGATAAGTTGTGTGTTGTTCAGGACCACATCACACAAATACTGATTGGAGCGGGTAAAGAACAAAATGGCTTGTATTTCTTTAGAGGTGTGGCGACTGTTGCGGGGATACAAACCTTGGACAAATAACCTTTTGAGGTGTGGCACCGTCGTTTGGGTCATCCTGCTTCTAAGGCAATGGAGATGCTGAAACTTTCAGATTTAAGTAGTAGTTGTAATGGTTTTGATTCTAAGATTTCCGATGTTTGTATACGTGCAAAACAATCGCGTGACTCTTTCCCTTTGAGCAGTAATAAAACAACATTTGTTTTTGAGTTAGTTCACTGCGATTTATGGGGACCGTATCGTACTACTTCGATTTGCGGCTCACGTTACTTTTTTACGATTGTTGATGATTATTCTAGAGCATTATGGATTTATTTGCTTCCAAACAAAGCTGAAACTGCTTCTACTCTACAAAATTTTATTGCTCTTGTCGAACGACAATTCACTCTTCAAGTCAAGAAAATTCGTAGTGATAATGGATCGGAGTTTATGACTCTCACTAATTTCTTTCGAGAAAAAGGAATCATACATGAGACTTCATGTGTTGGAACTCCGCAACAGAATGGTTGCGTTGAGCGGAAACATAGACATATCCTTAACGTCGCGCGAGCTTTACGATTCAAATCTCAATTAACGGTGAAATTTTGGAGTTATTGTATACTTACGGCTTGTTATTTGATCAACCGTACACCGACTACGATTCTTAAAGGGAAGACACCTTTTGAAATGCTATATGAACGTCCTCCTCCGATGAATCACTTGCGTGTCTTCGGTTTTCTATGCTATGTTCATAATCAAATTCGTGGTGGAGATAAATTTGCTTCACGGAGTAAGAAATCGATTTTCATTGGATATCCTTTTGGGAAAAAGGGTTGGAAAGTGTATGATATTGATAGTGGTGTGATCACTGTATCACGTGATGTGATTTTTATTGCAAATGAGATTCCTTATGCCACACTCAATGATCGTGCATCTATGTCACTGAATACTACTTTGCCTTCATCATTACGTAATTATGATATCGAAGATGAGTATCTTGGTTTCCAACCAGTTTCTCAAACCGGTGGTCCTCCGGTTACGGTTCCAGTGGATCATTTTAATTCTGTTGATTCAACACCTGAACTAGACGCATTAATTCTGGATTCGTCTCCGGTCTCTATGATCTCATCTGCTACTGATGCAACTCAAGATGAGGTTACATCTCCTACGACTTTGGATTCTCCTTCACTAACTCCTATTATTGATTCATCTCCTCCTTCGGGTTCTTCCTTACCTATTCTTCAAGTAGAACAACCTGATGATCAAGTGGAACCAATGGGGAAAGGATTTCGTCAAAAATTCAAATCTACAAAATTACAAGACTATGTCACTAATACGACTCATATTGGCTCCGACAGTGATTTTGTAGATTCTACATGGTATCCAATTGATGATTATGTGAACTGCTCTCACTTTTCACCTCATCATCAAGCATTTCTTGCTGCACTTACGGCGGGAATGATACCGAGAACATTTGCAGAGGCAGAAGCTGATGAGAATTGGCGTTATGCTATTGGAGGAGAAATGGGTACTCTTCAAGAGAGTGGTACTTGGAATGTTGAACAATTACCACCAGGAAAGAAGGCATTAGGCTGAAAGTGGGTGTTCACTATAAAATATAGATTGGATGGTTCTTTGGAACAGTATAAGGCGAGACTGGTGGTTCTTGGTAATAATCAAACGGAAGGTTTGGATTACAATGAGACGTTCGCACTGGTTTGTAAGATGACTACGGTATGTGTTTTCTTGGACGTGGCAGTCGCTCGTGATTGGGAGGTCCATCAAATGGACGTTCACAATGCATTTTTGCATGGGGATTTAGAAGAAGAGGTGTATATTCAACTTCCTCCGGGTTTCTGAACTGACGATAAATCTCAAGTGTGTAGGTTACATAAATCGCTTTATGGTCTTAAACAAGCTCCACGGTGTTGGTTTGCAAAATTATCGGCCGCTCTCAAGGATTACGGGTTTAAACAAAGTCTTAAAGACTAGTCTTTGTTTACTTTTTCCGATGGTGAAACACGTATTTATATCTTGGTTTACGTCGATGATCTTATTATCACTGGGAGTTCTTTGGCTGTTATTAATGCGTTCAAAATCTATTTGAGCACGTGTTTTCGGATGAAAGACCTTGGGATTTTGAAATATTTTCTTGGTATTGAGGTTGCACGGAGCTCGTCTGAAATGTATTTATGTCAACGGAAATATGCACTGGATATTATTTCTGAGAATGGTCTCCTTGGTGCTAAACCGGTGTCTCATCCTATTGAACAAAATCATACGCTTGGTCGAGCTACGGGTGATCCTCTTCATGATCCGTCTCGCTACCGTCGTTTGGTTGGTCGTTTAATCTATCTTGGAGTTACAAGACCTGAGTTATCATATGCTATTCATATCTTGTCACAGTTTATGCATAACCCTAAGCAAGATCATTGGGAGGCTGCGTTGCGAGTAGTTCGATACTTGAAAGGTAATCCGGGACAAGGTATTCTCTTGCGTGCAAATTCATATTTACGCTTGTCCGTGTGGTGTGATTTGGACTGGTCGGGTTGTCTCTTAACTCGCCGCTCGTTGACAGCATGGTTTACACAATTGGGAGGTTCCCCTATATCTTGGAAATCACGGATGCAGGACCGGGTTTCACGTTCTTCGGCTGAAGCGGAGTATAGATCAATGTCGGATATTGTGTGTGAAGTTCTATGGTTACAAGAAGTTCTTCAAACGTTGGATGTTGATTGTTCATATACTATTTCATTACATTGTGATAGTCTCTCGGCGATTCATCTTAGTGCTAATCCGGTGTTTCACGAAAGAACAAAG